>BPTQ01000004.1:61548714-62148714 GCA_019973895.1 Chrysanthemum seticuspe | reverse complement strand
CTTTCTTTCTATTTGTGATCCTCATATAGGTCCTTCTCTAAGGCGAGATCACGAGCATTCTACAAGTCATCCAAGCAAGGGGTCCTTGATTGATTTGTCACTCCGCAAGATTTCTGTAGCGAAGATCTTGTATTTGATATTTCACATATTTGTTGTGTAATAGTTGTGTTGGTTTGGTCCACCGTGCTACGGACTCGGTATCTAGCTTTGTACCGGAAAAAGTGTAAGCAACGTTGTGAAGGCTTCTCCGCCAAGTGAAGGAGTTTGTTGACATAGTGCTTGAACTCTCGAGTAGGTGACTCGGGGAGTGGAGTAGGGCAAGGAAGGTTTCCTTGTAGCCGAACCACTATAAATCGGTTGTGTCATTTCTATCCCTTAACTTTATTTATTTGCTTGCATTATCATTAGAACTATACGATTTCACATAATATCGGATCTAAAGTTTTTGAAATCAACTTAAAATCGGCAAAACTATTCAACCCCCCTTCTAGTTTTCCACACAATATTTAACATAGTATTCGAGCTTGTCTTATCATGAGACCTTGTCGGCAACTTTGAGTCGACGTCTCTAGCCACCCCGTCAAACTTTAGTCATCTTCATTTATCTGTTCTCTTAAAAAAAATCAATTTTCGGATTAACCCATAGCCGGTCACTATTTCTACCATAACCCCTAAACCATAAGGAGTTAACTGACACAGTCAGCGCCACTGGTTACGTATAAATTAAACAAAAATGCATAACCGGATCGCCTCCGTAGCCTTTGCCACGCGTCGTAACAACCCGTTGAGTTCGAAAAAAAACATGACTCATTGTTTTGCTTATAGCTCTCAAACCGCTAAGTTGAATAATGCTATCAGCGATCGTGGATTCGTAACTAAATTCCCAATAAAATGCCACTGGAATCGGCGCCTCCACCGGTCGGACATGCGTAATAAGTCCAAACAGTCGTCGGGAAAACAAAAATCTCTCTTTTTCAGATTACGTTTATCCAATGCGACTGGTTACTATGAAAGTCTTGGTTCTGCATTAAAATAATTATCTTTATTTTGTTTTGTTTTAGTCATTATAGTTTACACTTTAATCGAGCTTTCACGAATTCGTCACTCTAATTACGAGGAAATATTAGAAGATAAACAAGCATTAGCGGGCTCGGTCCAGTTGTGTAACAGACCGATACCCATTAGGTTTTAATTTTGATGTCTCATGTATTTATAGTTGATTAATAATAATGAATTAGTACACGAAATTTTATACTAAATCACAACAAAGATGAGTCTGAGTAAAAAATTTAGTCATTTAGATAAGGTCACAAATTGAAAGAGAGAGAAAATGAGTAAGTGATCGAGGAGTCATGTGATCAGATCGTTTTTAGAGTTTTAGAGTTTTATGAATTCCAGTGGAGGTAGAGGTGTTGATCGGTTCGGTTATCGGGTTGTTCGGTTAGTTCGGTTCGGTTAATTCGGTTACAAAAAATTTTAGGTCAACCCGAGAACCGAACCGACCAAATTCAAATTCGGTTTTCGGTTCGGTTCGGTTTTTGGGTTGACCCGAATAACCCGAATTTCACTATTTAAAAAAAAAAGATAGATATTTAACAAAAAAATATATTTGAAGCATAAAAAAGTGTTTTATTATATTATGATAACCTTTTAATAGTATTTATTTATATATAAATATGCATGAAAATATATAAATATAAATATATATATATATATATATATATCTTTATATATAATAAATGAAAAGATTTTTGAATGCCATACCCCCTAATTCTGACGTCATATAGTGTAAGCATTCTAGCCTTCTCTTTTCCAATATACCGATGTCAATCTCTAATACACTGATGTCAATTTATCATCGTAAAAATTACCAATTTATCACCAAAACTGGTTGAAACCCCTTATACAATCAAATGTAGTGTTTTTCTATGACGATTTCTGACAACAACAGGCTCAACAACAATTTGTTTATCCATACGGGTACGGTATTGAAATTATTTAAATTGTATGATTCTGTGATTTTTTTTATACCCGACTCGTTTTAGGGCTTTTGTTTTTGAATCTTCATTTTAATCTGTATGATTCTGTTATTTTAATTTTTGTGTTTCGAGGGTTTTTATCATGGTCATTCTTATTAGGGTTTTTGTTATGATGATTCATTTTAGGGGTTTTGTTAATTTGAATCTTTATATTAGAGTAATGTTACAATGTATTAGTAGTGATCTTTGCAATTCTTTGTATTAGAGCTATTTTGTTGGTCAATATGTAAGCCACTTCCCAGGTTATTAGTGTTACGAGTTGTCTTTTTTTTCGTTGAAATAATGATCAATTACATGTAAATGTAAGATTTTTTTTGAAAATCTAATAACCGTGATATGGAAAGCAAGTAATCCACCACAATGTAGAACTAAAAAAAGAGCAGGTTTTATATATAAGAGACCCACGACATCATCATGTGTTGAATCTAATAAGTGGCGTTTAGTTATGTTCTCTTTGGTTACATTTTAATCTCATTTTTTGCAAAGTACTTTTGAATTTGTGTTATCCTTAATTTTACAGTAGCTTAATTTGATCGGTTATGCTGAAAGAAGAAGAATATGATGAGGATGGTGAAGAAGAAGTAAGAAGGTTACACTCTTTTACTCTGGATTGTATCTGTTATTTATACATTGTTCTGCGACCTCATTATAATTTCAATTATGCTCTATATCCGTTCACTTTTTTGGGCTCTCTAAAGATAGATAGAAGATGTTGCAATGGCTCCCTAGAGACCCAATTACACGATGCCAGCAAGTCAACCCATGACAACAAAGGTACATTTTGGGTTTCTGTCCATCATTTCCGTTTTGACCTTGTACCTTTTTTATATGACGTATGTAGCTGACATTTTGCAAAATATATATGCCCTATGTGGTGAATGATACCGATTACATTAGATGGTAATATATTAAGGTTATGAAGAAAATTTTGGTGATATGTTTTTGTAAATCTTTTGTGATTTTAATGGTAAGTAAATACCATATCAATAAGTTAGCCCTGATGTCATGCTTTCTACATTTTGATCCTCTCTCGATTATATAGTTTGATCATTTTTTAATCCAAGGTATGTTTAAATACATCAGCAGTAAGCTTTAAAATTTTAACATTGTTATATCAAGTCAAAAGTTTCAACAATTGACTCGATTAAAGTGATTAATTGTTAGTCAAATGTCTAAACCACCATGCAGTAACGGCATACAATGGCATATACTAATAGTTGGAATTTTTGAAGTCCTGTAATAACTTGGCCTTTGAACTGTTGCCAAAAGATATATTTTATAAATATGTCGAAATAAATGAGCGACAATCCCAAAATAGAAGTTTGTTGAAATTTTCATAGGATAGCGGAAGTATTTGTACGCGCTAAAGTAAACATATACATTAGTCCTAAGTGAAAATGTGCAATATTTATCTAAATTGCCAAGAAATATTGAAGTGCATTCTCACAAGAACCGTGGCAACCCTTAACCAGTTACTTTCTAACGTCATTAACAAGTATACATTTAAGAGTGTTTTGATGTGTGATTTCAAGTTGATTATGATTTTGGATTATCATAATAGAAACCAGTAGTAATAGACCACGCTGTAAAAGATGTGTTTGATTGTGCGTCTATTGTTTGGAGTTGTAATAATTAGATAATAAGATGCTTAAGTATTTGGCATATAGTGATGGTTATTGATAGAATTAATAGATAAATATCAAAAAGGGAATTAGTGATAAACTGATTACACCGAAACACTAAACTGATTAAAAAGTGGTAGTGGGTAACTTTATTATACTCATAGTTGAGTAGTTTTGCTGGCGTTAGTGATAAACTGATTACACCGAAACACTAAAAGCCTGTTACTGATATTCAAACAGTGATATTAATAAGAAAATCAAATTAAAAACACTAATCCTACAACACTTCAGCGTTTTATAGCAAGGCCACACAAAAAAAATGTACAAACTTAAAAACTTTAAATGAAATTCAGATAAAAAGGCACATACTTGCAAAGAAGGAATAGGCTATAGCATCTATGAATCTGATGACGGTGATGTATTTAAACTTACCTTGGATTACATTTGACTAACAGTGTTGTATTTAAACTTACCTTGGATAATTATATTGACGTGTCTTATATTTTCTTTTTCAACTGTAAGATGATTATTAACCTTGTAGTAACAACTCGTAGTAATATACCTGCAATGCTGCTACGTAATTATTTTTATACTTCAACCTGTAGACAACTTAATATACCTAAAACACTACAAAGTTGCAACAACCGAAGGCCAGAACCATTCCATTTTTACATAATCTTTTCATATGCACGAAATTTCGATGCTTAATAAGTCATTCCTTTTATATCAAAATAAATCTCTTTTATCAATGATGTCAATTTCTACAACGGTGCCAGCTTCTTTGTGCCTATGGTTTGTTGCTGCCATTGTATGGGTTGGTGTGTTTGATAAATTTGGATTTTCATTATCTTTTGCTAAGATACTTGATGTTTTCTTTGCTCTTTAGTTCTAGGATCCAAGATCAAAAAAGAAGAGAAGAACACGTCATCACTCCTAAATGTGTCGAAGTTAATTTAAAAAGATAAAATCTTTTTTACGTGTCTTTATACATGGAAGTTTTAGAGTATCTTTATGTTATGATTTTTTATATAAAGGTTCATTTTGTATAATTTTAGCGTAGTTTATTTTGTATACTTTTATTTTACGTATGTAATAGTTTTAGGCTATATTAGGGATTTTTAGGAGATTGTTTATTGAAGTATGGTTGCTGATTTGTAGAGACATGTGGAGAAATACGGTGAATATAATTTAGGTTGTCATTTTATCGAACTACATATAACTCTTTATTTGTGTATAACTTTGAATTGTAAATGTTTTATTTTTAAAAAGATGAATATATGTATGTGTTGTATTTTTTCAGTTATTTGTTTTTTTCTAAGTTTTTATTGCCACCCGCAAAACCCGCGGGTCTATAGTCTAGTGTATATATATATATATATATATATGTATATATATATGTATATATATGTATATATATATATATATATATATGTATATATATATATATATATATGTATATATATATATGTATATATATATATGTATATATATATATATATATATATATATATATATATATATATATATATATATATATAAATTGGTTCTTTTAAAAAGTTGATCTTGGTGGAAAAGTGAGAGAAGTGATCTCAACCGTTAGATCACCCCTACTTTTCCTCCTCCTTTTCCCCCAAATCAAAGGGTCTTATTGTAACTTTCTTTATTTCTCTGGGTAAGTTTTGTAATTTCATCCTCACCCTTCACTATCTTCGTATAAAATTCATAAATCTCTCATTTTTCTAATTTTTTTTTCTCTCTGGTCGATCTTCAGGAACTCAATAAACACAATAAACACGGTTGCTCATCATACTCATTAGATCCTCTCGTTCTAATCTTTCAAATTGTCGATCAAAGTAAGTATCATAACTTTTTTTTATTTTAATTTATTAGTTTTGGTTAGCTAAGATCAAATATAAAGACATATGATGAGTTTGATAAAGTTTATTAGCACAAATTACTGTTTTTTATTAGTTAGGGGTTTGTTCTTATGAGTTTTGCTTCGGTGATCATCAGGTGTGTTAATAGGTGTACCAATTTTAAGAGTTTTGTGTGACATGATACTATGTATGAATTAGGTATTTGAGGCAATTTTGAGAAGTTAAAAAGACTTGAAAAAAGTGTTTAGGAAAACTGTACACAAGGTGTTTGATAAAATGCATGAATGAAATTTCATAACGTGATGCACTAATTTAATGGGACCATAAACTTTAAGTGGTTGCCTAATTCCTTTTATATGGAAAAAATTCATTTTCTCTAATGATGCTTGATTCTCATTAATCTACAACCTACAAGTTGATGAAAAAGGATACCTTGTACCTAGAGGTGGCAATTTGGTTTAGTTTGGTAAATGGGTTGATTCATGCTATACATTGTCTCCTAATATTAACACTGGTCATAGAGGGTCAAATAGTTTGAAATTCATCCATAGTGTAACTAACCCGCCTGTTTAGTCGTGTATACTTTTAAAGATGGGCTAAAGTTGTTATGGCCTGTAACGTCTTTGTTTTGCAATATAAACCTACTTTAGATTCCTTGACCATAATTCTAACTAATCAAATCGTATCACAGGGGGATTAGTTAAAAAGCTTTAAAATTATCGGATATGCATTGTAGTATTCCATTGAAAGGAATAGTGGACTCATTCAACGCCTCTATTGCTTATGGGATCCTTATGGACCATGTCGTATGTGATAGAACTTCACGCTTGGTAAGAATCTTGAACTAAATGCGTCTCACTTCCGAAAATTTCAAATTTGATTTTAGCACCTTCATTATCTTCTAAACGGGCGCTTTTGGAACTGACCATTGGATTAAGCAACTTGAAATGCTATAATCAGTCTTTAATTTTCGCATAAAGAGATACTACATGTGTCAAATAATGAGGGCTATTCTAGCTGCAACAAAACATATATTAAATTTATTCCATTTTGCCAAATTAAGATACTTTTACTGCCATTTTTCCATATGTATGAAGATTTGTTTCTGAAACAATTAGAATTAACAAACATGTATTCATTTTACTATTACTACTTCAAACAATATTAAACACATACATACAAAATCTTCTATGATGTATTTTTTACTGCATAAAATAAAAAAGATACTGTCATTGATTAAAAAGTTCAAGAAGTTCACGTAGATACCTTTTTCGTCTTCTTTGGCAATCTGAAATGGAAAAAACGAACTGATAAGTGAAACTAAGTATAGTGTTACAGGCTTCTGGATATACATTTAAGTTAGCAGCTGGAAATTACCCGTTTCCAAGCATTTTGGTCGACATGAACCTGCCATAGATACTCAAAACTTACAAATTGATGCCCTACTATGACCAATGATCAATAATGTTTTAAAACATACAAGCGGATACACTAAACATACACATTGATGCCTTCATATGTCTCACGATGCACTAATTATACTCATTGATGCCCTAGTATCCATTGATGCCTTAATATGTCTCACGATGCACTAATTATACTCACCGATGCCCTAATGTGTCCATTGATGCACTAAACATACAAATAGTTTCCCAAGTATTTTCCAAGGATGCACCAAACTTACATATGGATGCCCTACTGTTGATAATATCACAAAGTGGAAATGTAACAACTATGCATAAACATATATGTAAAGTGGAAATGGTACTGTTACAAATTTATTGAAATGGGCCAAAAGTCAATCTTTAAATAACTTAACTAGTCAAACATACCAAAAATAGTCTAATGACAATAATATTTCTATCCCAAAAACTCTGATTTTAACTTTCTTGTATTAATTCTAATTGTTTCTTTTCTTTAGGTTCTTGGATCCCTGCCTTGAAAACGATGCCAATTTCTAGCCTTGAGAGTTTTGCAGCTCTTGAATTCTATCACAACCAGTTAAAAATCAGGTTCCTAAACGATGAGACTGACTCAGACATCTACAAACATTCTAATTGGTTAGTCAATAAACTTGGTACTAAAATACAATCCTACTTTTGCCTTGACTAGTAAGAGGGAAAAGATGACTTTTCATGTTACCGGAAAGATGAATGGGCAACTCATTTGAGCTCATGGCATAAGTCAAGAACAATACCAAACACGGATATTATCACAAAAGGTGAACGGGTCAAAGTTGTTGACCAGGTAGTTCGGGATCTATATCATGAAATATGGAACCCAGGTTCTGAGTATGCAATTGGTAGTTGCCAGTGGGGAGAAAACGCTAACTTGTGTAGGCATGTTTGCAAGGTTATTCAGTATCATCGTGAAAAAGGTTCCGTGTTGCCATCTGTCAGCCTTCTACTATATAATCAAAGCTTGATTAATATGCTAAACTGCCCACCTGCAAATTCTTTAATTCGAGACCATGCCGTTTCGTTAGCTGTTTGGGTTAATGAACAACTTAGTGCTCGGTTTGCGAAAAGTACCCAAAATGGTGTTTCAGGTGGGACGGTCGAGATGGTAAATTCATACACACAGATGGAAATTGATTTGTAATAATGCTAAGTGCTTTTTTAGACTTGTTGAATAAAGTAGTCAAGACAGAGTTGTATTGTGACATTTCATTATCAAGTAAAATACTAGCTTGTAGTTAAAAGTTTATTTCTTTAAAAAAAACATATGTCAGTGTTTATATCATGTACACTACTACTACTAAAATATCCATTTTTCATTCTAAACTTTTGGATGCGAGTTCATCTAATTTAAATAGAGTATGGAATAGTGTTTTTGGTGTGTTGCGTTTTTTGCAAGATAAGAATCAAATATCAAGCTTCCCAAGTCACTTTGTTTCACTTTTCTGAGCATTTAGTGCAGCAATGAAGCGAAGTTTACTATTTAAACTGTTAATTTACATTTGTTTTAGTTGATTTGTTCAAGTATCTAGTTATTAATAGTAATTGTTATGTTGATTCATTGCATAATCATTTGCTGGTTTCTTAGGCCTGCTACAACTCGCATACTTAGTTATGCTACATTCTTAGTTAAGATATAACAAAGATGAAGAAATTAAAATAAAACCTCCAATTGTCAGGCAAGTTTCATATCTCATATGTTCATTAAAAATTAACCATGGTAACTATTAAAAGGCAAAAAAAATGATCATATGGCAATAAGGCCAAATTCACCATTCGCAAGATATCATAAAGCACAAAATTACAACAAAAAACAAAAGGTTTCACAGCCCTTGCATGGTTCTAGCCGTCGTGGGTCACGAGGAAAAAGTTATGTTTGTCGTATGTTGTCAAGGCCACAGAATAGCATCACATTACGTTTCAATCCAGCTCCAAACCCAAACCCACCATGTGGTGGCACACCATACCTGCAAAGAACATAGCAACAATATTGAAGAAAAACATATATAGCCATTCAAGGTAGAAGCATTACTTAGGTCAGTCACATCCTTTTTTTTTACTGAATGGAGCAAAGACAATGAAAGCTAGAGCTGGCAATTTCAACTCTTTTAGTGATAAAATGGATCGATTTGGGTTGTGATTTATCTCAAATGACTAAAAGGGGAATAATTTAACCGAGTAAGAGTCACCCAAGTGTTATGTGGGTTGTGATTTACCTCAATATTTTGCAATCAAAACTAACGCATCAACTTTTGATAAGAAAAAATGGACAACAAGGTATGTGCCCATAGGAACAAAAATATCTAGTTTCAACCCGAATGAGTTTTGACCCGTTACCCAACTTGCATGTATTATATTGTCTTTAAAGAATATGTACCTGAAGGAATCAATATATATTAATATTGTTTCAATATCAATCTCAAATTCTTTTGCACGTGCTTCCAGAAGTTCAGGTTTGTGGACACGCTCGGATCCTGAAATAATCTAATCTTAAGGCTCAAAAGTAACAATATCAAGTAGAAAGATATTACCATTAATTAGGAAGTTCAAGAAGTTCAGGTAGACACCTTTTTCCTCTTATTTGGCAATCTAGAATGGAAAACACGAAATGATAAGCGAAGCTAAGTATAGTGTTACAGGGTCTAGATATACATTTAAGTTAGCAGCCCTGGAAATTACCCACTTTGAAGCATATTGGTGGACAAGAATCTGCCATAGATAATCGAAACTTACAAATGGATGCACTACTATGACCAATGATGCTCTAAACATACAAGCACACTAAACATACACATTGATGCCTTAATATGTCTCATGCTGCACTAATTATACTCATTGATGCCCTAACATGTCCATTGATGCATACAAATAGTTGCCCAAGTATTTTCCAATGATGCACTAACCATACAAATAGTTGCCCAAGTATTTTTCCAATGATGCACTAAACATACAAATAGTTGCCCAAGTATTTTCGAATGATGCACTAAACTTACAAATGGATGCCCTACTATGACAAATGATGCTCTAAATATGCAGGCATATACATTAAACATACACATTGATGCCTTAATATGTCTCACGATGCACCAATGCCCTAATATGTTTGTTGATGCACTAAACATACAAATAGTTGCCCAAGTATTTTTTAATGGTCAATAAACATACAAATGGATGCCTACTATGACTAACGATGCACTAAACGTATAAGCAGGTACACTAAACATACACAATAATTCCTTAATAAGTCTGACGATGCAATAATCATACTCACGATGCACTAAACATACAAACATTTAACCTTATGTTACAACCACAAACACAAATGCACTAATACAATCCGATGCCCTAATGTATAATTTCATGATGCAAATATACATACAGATGCCCTAAGATCTCATAACATTCAATATTAAACAGATATGATTCAAATTAGTTCATCAAATTTATAAAATCTTATACAAACATTTTATCAAACACCTGGTGTCTAGAATGAAAAATAAAATGAAAACACGTTGGAATACTTTAGTTTAACACAATAAAAAAATAGATCTGAAAGTAAAATGTTGCTCAACGGCTAATGTTGGTGTTGCAGTGGTTGTAATGATGGTGGCCTTTCGATGGTGGTGATGCCGCAGTGATAGTAATGATGGTTGCGTTTTGATGGTGGTGATGTCGTAGTGGTAGTAATGATGGTGGCGTTTCGATGGTGGTGGTGTCCACAGTGGTTGTAATGGTGGTTCCCGGTGATATATGGCGGTGGTGTGGTTGAATGTGAAAATGGCGGTGGAGTTAATCTGAGAGAGAGGGAAGTACCGACATTTTTTTTAGATACGAAAGTGATGGTATCTTGTTTTGTTACCCTTTTTTTGTTTTTATTTTATTTTTCACCCATAATTTTTGATTGTTATCAAAATATACCCTGTAACTTTTTTTCTCACTTTTCTATCTAATTATACTTTTCTCTAGAACCGGACTCTATATATATATATATATATATATATATATATATATATATATATATATATATATATATATATATATATATATATATATATATATATATATATATATATATATATATATATATATAAAGATATAAAAAATATATATATTTATGTGAATTCGGTTTTCGGTTCAAACTGCCAAACCTATATCCAACCCGAGAACCGAATTAGTAGTTCGATTCGGTTCGGGTTCGGTTTCGGTTTTCAGTTTATTCGGTCTTTTCGGTTTTTTTTCGCTCACCCCTAAGGGGAGGTGGCAATTTCGGCCCATATATTTATGACTAAGATTGATTTGGGCCGTATTTTAGCACAAACGGGTCAAATACTTTGGCTAAAAAAGAAACATGTCAGAAGTTGAAAGTCGCCAAGTGTCTATTTTAAATGTCAACAAGTGACTAAAAAGTTTAAGGGAATATGATGCCTGCTTCATAATGTAGGCAGTTGCCTACTTTTTTTTTTTATAAAAGAGGACACCACTTCTATAAGCATGTCAATTACACCCCTTTTCAAATACTCACCCACTTCAACCTCTAAACCTCATTAATCATTTGTCACAGATCTTCACCACATCCATCATTTTATGGCGCCATAATCTCCCGCCAAAAAAAACTTGCTACTAAAATTATGTCCAGCTCCATGAATTTTTCAAGGTCCAATCCAAATCACGAAGAGCAAATCATATCAGGTTTGATTATACTATAAAATATTCTTCATTGTTGAATTCATTATTTTCTCTTCTCTTTGATATATTTTTTAAGTAGCTTATTTGTGTAAGGATTATAGCTTTTAGGCATAATATTCCCTAATTTTAATTGCCTTACTTTTCTTAGTTTTTGTTCTAGATAGATGAAAATACTGATGATTTTGAACATACATTAATTGATGATATCGACAACAATGGTTATCTCATATAAGAAGAAGTAACAGATGTTACACATATTTACGATAGATCTTTAAGGTATACTATACTAGGAAGAACCTTTGCCACTTCTGATGATGCATATAATTTTTACAACGAATATGGTCTATCCAAGGGTTTTGGTATTCGAAAGCATCAACTTAATAGGTGCATAGACACAAACGAAGTTTATCGACGAGTATTTTCATGTAACAAGGAAGGTTTTAAGGATATGAATGATAAGAGACAGTTACGCGATAATGTAAAACGTCGTTGTATTACGAGAACCGGTTGTAAGGCCCTAATGCAAGTGACATTATCAAGTCAAGGTGAGTGGGTTGTAGACAAGTTTAGTGATGAACACAATCATCCTTTTGATTCTCCATCAAAAGTAATCAAGCAAAGGTCTCATAGCATCTTTCATCGTTCCAATGAATGCAAAGATGTTGTAACATTATTGTCAAAAGCAGGGATGAAACCTTCTTAAATCACTAAAATAGTTAATGCCTTTAGAGGTGGTGAAGAGGATCAACTCACTCGAGTTCAATGTTCCACTATTGTTAGTGAAGAGAGAAAATGTAACTTAGGCAAAGAATGTCATGGAATTATCATGCATTTTAAAGAAAAGGCTGAGGTAGATAAAGATTTTTACTTTGCAATGCACATAAATGAAGATGGTGTACTACAAAATGTGTTTTGGGCAGATGGGAGATCAAGAACATCGTATTGCCAATTCGGTGATGTTGTTGTTTTTGATGTAACTTATAGGACAAATAAGTTCAGCTTTCCATTTGCACCATTTGTTGGAGTGAACCATCATGGCCAGTCTATTCTACTAGGAGCCGCGTTGTTAGAAAATGAGACAAAAAAAACGTTTAAATGGTTATTTGAGCAGTTTCTAAAATGTATGCATGAGTGCCCGCCTGTAGCTCTCATTACAGACCAAGATCTGGCAATGGGTAAAGCAATTTCAAAGGTCTTCCCAAACACAAAACATCGGTATTGTGCATGGCATATTCAAAGGCATGTTTTAGAGCATCTACAACAATTTCGATCTCGATATGATGACTTTGAAGATACATACAGTCAGTGGGTTAAAAGCCAATATGTTGAAGAATTTGAATCGGGATGGGAGAAGTTGAAGGAGAAATATAACATAGAAAATGATAGTTGGTTGGGAAACATGTTCAAGTTGCGTCATCATTGGGTAAAAGCATATCTCAAGGATACATTCTTTGCCGGCATGACAACGAGTGGAAGGAGTGAAAGCATACATTCATTTTTTGATGGTTTTGTCAACGCTAAGACCATGGTAAATGAGTTTGTAGTCCAGTATGACAAAACTGTGAGTTCTCTAAGAAGTGCAGAAAAAGACCAAGATTTTAGAACTTTGAATTCAAAACCCACATTATATACCAATCATCCGATTGAAGAAATGGCGGCAACATGTTATACGCGAAATATTTATGATATATTTAAGAAAGAGTGGAAGGCTAGTTTTGATTGTGGTCATGAAATATTAAGCAAAGATGGTGTTAAGGTTATTTACCATGTCGGGTTTTTGAAAGGTAATAAAAAAAATTGGAAAACCGTTGAATATAATGTCACTTCGGATATTTTTGTTACTTGTTCGTGTGCAAGGTTTGAAACTTCTGGAATCTTGTGCAAACATATTCTCTACATCATGAGACGAGAGTCTTTAACAACCATTCCAAACCATTACATAATACCAAGGTGGACTATGAAGGCAACATATAAGGTGGGAGGTATTGAAAATCGATGGCGAGATAAAAATGATATTGCTACAAAAGAAGTTACAAAAGAAGTTACTTTTTTAGTTATTTCTTTGTTGGTGTGTTGTTGGATACTTTTTGGTTACAAATCAGATGTTCATATCAGGTTGTTTAGGATGTTTAAGATTTGTTAGAAATGGTTTGATGGTGTTATTGTTAGTAGTAATGTAGTGAGTCTAATCTTGTATTCAATCTCCTATCTTGTTTGTGCACATTTTTACCATTACAGTGGCAAATTTTAGGTGGAATCTGGCTCATTGACAGAGTCTATATGGGATGCCTCTACTGTTTCTTATCCTTACCCTAGTAATGGAATATTCGTTCGTGAGTATACCATTAAGCTTCTCTGTGGCTCTTTTCCGAATATAACAACACCAGAGGTAAATGAAGTTTAGTTTACTTTTTTTTGCTTTTTTGCTAGAGGTGGAAACTGTGACTGGTTTTCTAAAAGATATATTGAACGAATCGGGTTTTGTTTTGTCGCCAACAGGTCAATGCATAAAACCTCCTGAAGACCTGTATTAAATTTTTTTAAGTTTTGTTAAGCAAACGGCTTCTGGTAAAGACACATCAAATCCGTTATATGGTTTATGATTTGCCAATAAATCAGATGGTTATCAGTGTACCATAGTTCTTGCTTGAACTGAAACATTTGGCTACTCCAGAAGTGATGGCTTTTGGTAAAGAGTTTTTAAAATCCATTAAAGATCTAAATCATTGCTAGGGACTAGCAATATCTCAGTGTGGGGGATTGATGAGTGTCTAAATACTCATCATTTTTGTACAATCTAAACTACAAAAACATCTGAAAACACTAAAAAATGCATCAAAATGATGAAAATATCACAAATCAGTGTTTTATGTGTTTTAAATGCAAAAATATCAAAATCAGATGAAAAATGATTCAAGTTTGCAAAATTGGCAGTTTTAGTCCCCCAAATTTTAAAAGTTGTCAAATCTAGTCCCTGGAATTCAAAAATGTGGAATTTTATCATTCAAGGTCCCTGAAATATTCTAAGTTGTAAAAATTGGTCCTTGAATGATTCTTTGGTCAAATGGCGGAAAAGGTCCCTAAAGTTTGAAAATTTGCAAAATTAGTCCTTGGATGTTTTAAAATGGAATTTTATGCAAAAAGGGTCATTGTACTATCAAAGTTTGTCAAGTTTGGTCCTTGTGATAAGTTTGGAAAACTGCAAGATTGGTCCCTCATGTTTGGCAGATTTGCATTTTTGGTCCTTGATATTAATACTAAACCAAACGGATCCTATATGAAACCAAAGCCCAAATCCAACAGCTGGCCCAAACCCTTGACCCGACCCCGTTTAATATTATACCACTTGGTCAAACAGGTCAACGCGCGCCAAAATTCACCCAGCACTGTTCATCTCCTCACATACCTCTGATATCCCAAAACCAGTCATGGTTTTCCATCTTTTTCAACACCCCCCCCCCCCTTACCTTGTCCCCTCCACCTCCACTAACACCCAAATTCTCTTAATTGATTGAAACCAACCCAATTAATGATCAAACCTGCTCAAGAAATATTTGGCGCCAAAATCCAAGTGGACGGTTTTGATGATTTCAGCCAATCCAATGGCTCAGAAGTGGTGGGATTGTATCAGAGGTCAACAAGGATTCCAAAAAGGCTATAAAGAGGAGCAAGGAAGCTATGTATATCATCATCTAGTGTAATCTTTAATTTTCAAGTCGTTTTTGGTTTAACTTTAAATTCCAGTGTAAACTTTAGTTTTCAAGCTCTGTATTTCAAGTAATTAAGTATAATAAATCTTTTGAAGTTATCAATTTCAGTGTTAATTCAAGTTTCCAGTTTATGCATATTTACAAATTTCAAAAATCTCATGTTATGTTCCAATGTTATTGTTAGGTGTTATCATGGACTGAATAAGAACATGTAAGCTCCTATATAGCTTATAAAAGCTATTAGATACACTAAAAGTCAGTTTAGAATCAAAAATAGAAAAATCACAAAAATACCAAATAATTAGTGAAAAATTCAAAAATCAGTTGGAAATGGCATTCACAGCTGGAGCAGGGTAGATTATGGATGGCCTTGGGTTAGAAGCTTAGTGGTAAGCTAATAGGGGTGTTACTTGGTCCTTGTTCTCAGTTTTCAGTTGGATAGCCATTTGTAAGCCTTTTACTCATTTTTTGCATTTCACTGTTATGATTATTCATTAGCTTTAATCTTTGTGTTTTATTGTTCACTAGTTATAATTAAGTATATCTAATCATTAAAATCAGTGTGTTGTTCTTTTAAATTTGTGGTTTATAAAAATCTTAATTTGACAGTAAAAATTGCATCATCATCAATCCTTAGTTTTATGTTGTAGTTACTGTTGGTTCATGTTTATGTAGTCTTATTTAGTGATAATATGATGTCTGTAATCAGTTTCATGGATGTAATTTGTGGTTTGCTTTGAAAAAGTTCCAATACAGTCATATAAGTGGTGTTTGGTTTAACCTGTCTTACTGTATTAGAGTTTGTGTTCTTGGTTGATCTGAGTCACACTAGTCTTTTATAACTCAAATAAACCATAAAAAACATTGGTCATTCATCAAAAGTCAAAATTGCATAGAATCACATCTGTCTTGCTCACTGTTGGAATTTGATGATTCAAGGTCATGATTTTGTATTTATAAGTTGTTAAAATTGTTCAAATCAGTCTTATTACATCTTAATACAACACAATCAGTGCTTAGAATCAATCCAAAGTTCATCTTAGTCAACTCTTTTGGTTTTTTATAAAAGTCAAATTTTTCAATTGGTCGTTTTTGAATTAAAAAGATAATTTCACTGTGTGTTTATTAGTGAGATTCAGCTTATAAGCTTTTGGATTATCAAAGTTTGGTTGCTAAACAAAATTAGAAAAATGTTAGTTCACTTCTGTCTAGCTTATTAAGTGCTTATTTTCCAGCTTCTTTATAGTACCTTGTCTGCAAAAGTGCCCTGTGCACCAGTTTCATAAGCTCAATCAAAAGCTCACACAGAGCTTAATTGTTGTTCAAATCCTGTGATACTTGGTTCTTTGGAAAGCCAATCTAGCCATCTTGAAGTCTCAAGCTTGGTTTTTCATTTTCTAGCTTGTTTGCTAGGGCTGCAATAAGCTCTAATTCTGTCCCATTTCTGTGTTTGTCATAAGTGCTTATTACCTTTTCAGTAGCTTATCAGTGTGCTTTTCTTTGTTTTTTTAACTTCATTTGAGTAGCTTGTAGCTTATTACATCTTATTTTAGCTTCTGTTTCAGCTGGTGAGCTTGTTTGAGCTTATTTCATCAAAATAAGCTAATAAGCCCACTGTTGAGCTCATAAGCTCATCAAACTGCTTATTTGTGATTTGTAAAATTTTTGTCTTTGTTAAAGTTTCATATTTTCAGTAGTTAAGTAGTTTTCAAAAAGAAAAACCAGAAAAACATCAATTTAAAATAGTGATAGCGTTTATTTAATATTTTTTTTAGCTTTTTGATTTTTCTTTTCATCTTATTAATAAGCAAATCTTGTTTTTATACTTTTCTTAGTATTCTGTCATCATATAGTATTTTTAGAAAAAGTTTCATAATTTTCCTAATCTTTTTAGTATTTATTATAATTTTAAATAGTTAAAAATAGTAATTAATTAGTAATAAATAATTAAAAAGTATAAAAAAATATCTTTTCAGTTTTAAAATTAGTTTTATCATATTTTAGATTTTTCCAAGTTAAAATTTCATTTTTCCAGGTTTATTTTATATTTTCTAGTATTTAAGTGTATTTTAAATAATAATTAATTAGTAATAATTAGATAAAAAGTGTAAAAAAAATATATTTTTAATTTTAAAATTAGTTTTATAATATTTTAGATTTTTCTAAATCATAGTTTTATTTTTCTAGCCTTATTTTGTATTTTCTTCTATTTTAGAGTATTTATTAAATAGTTAAAACAGTTTTTAATTAATAATAATTAAATAATTAGTTGTAAAAATAATTTTCCTTTTCTAATAATTTTCTTTTATTTTTAGGATTTCAAAAATGTTATTTTCATATTTTTAGGTCTTTTATTTCTTAGATTCCATTTTTTATTTTGTACGTATACGTAGTTTTTAAACGTACGTTTTACGTTTGTTATATCTGATTGTTGTGCTTTCCAATTCTGTTTCCAATTCCATTCCAATCAATCAGTAGTGTAATTTCTCATCCAAAACCTTTACTGATCACTATCCTTAGTGATCACTCTATCATCTGAATTAGTTTTGACACACCATTGAGTCTCCGTGGGACTTAACGACCCGGGAATTCATTATATTCTCCAGGACTTCATTGTATTTGTGTTTTAAGCAGTTTTAAGCTTCTTACGGTTAGCCATTCACAAGTGGCTAGCTTGTGTGAGGTAGCTTGACGGTTTAGCACAGATCATTCAGTTAGAAGAATCAAACATTTGTTGTATTGTTTGATTCAAGATAACTATATCTTCTTTTCTTCCAAAAGTTATCAAGGTTAGAAATTTGAGTATTGATTGGATATATTTAATAAAACTCAAACCTAGAAGATTAATAAGACACCATTTTGTATGGAATGTGATGAATCACATTGAGTCTTATATTGAAGTTCTGATTTGTTAAAACTACTTATGGAGTAGGTTATTATTGAACAAGATTTACGAACTGTTAATGTGATTTGTAATATCCCAAAAGAAAACAATTTAGTGTTGTTCTAATTGCTAAAGTATTTATAGATAGTCTTTAAATTACAAAAGCAAGTGGGAGTTTTGTTTAGATCTTGAAGAGATTAAATTACAATTACAAAACACATAATCTTCTAAAATACACTAGTAAATATCATGATGAGGTCAAATACGATAGACCTCAAGATGGTGGAATTCTCATTCATAGATCCGTAAGGATTCTCAGATAATTGATTGATGTGCTGAGATATATGAGTTGCAGGATTATGGTAAACCTGTTAATCATGATGATGCATTTACCTAATATTGAATTGTTGTAAATTATTCATACTATGAATGACAAGATGCTGTTCATAAAGATAATCAACTTTGGAAACTTGGTTTATCTTAATGAAGATGAGTTTCTTCAAAAAGAAAGAAAACCATAGTGGTTTAAATCTTTGTGTAGAAATCATATGGACAAACTTGTACATGTGTTTAATGCATGACTTGTGACAAGATTATTAATCACACTTAAGCAATTAACTGTGATTGAATATTATTTCCTTGACACATTAAATATATAATGATTATAATTGTCATACTTATTTTCATTGATATGAAAAATGACAATTGAATATTAAAACTCTTTCTTGTGTGATTGCTTTTGCGAGGACGATAAGTAATGCAAATGAGTTTTATGAATTCACATAATCTTTGAAAATGTACAAACTGCAAGAATCCATGAATGGATATATGCATGCATCTAGGAGATGATTCTTATGTTTAACTATTAAATCTAAGTTTTGGTTTTAAAATAAGATAATTTCTAAGTATTCCTGAAAGCTAGTGGGAGTATTATGTTTATTTTCTTTAAATCTTATATGTTGTGGGTAGTAACATTCCATCTAAGATAAATGTTAGTTTAATTTGGAATGGAACTTCACATGAAAGATTTTGACAATAAGACATACAACCTTGGAATATATGTTTATTATTAATAAACATGTGCGGTAAAATAAATGAGTCTAATAGAACATGATATATCATTTGGAAAATGGATATGTAGAACATGAATGAAATCTTAGTTTGACACAAGGATTTTTCATGTACATCATGTTATTGTTGTATCATGCTTGAATGCAAGATGATTTGACAACATTGATATCTAATGAAGTTATTAGATAACTAGTGTAATGAATATTCTAATAGAATATGTTTGAATCTAGAATTACATTCCTCAACCTGGAATTGCTCTCAAAATTCTATGGATGAGCAATACAGCAATTGTTGCGTAATTGTCATAGCCAACAAACTTGAAAGTTTGGAAGGCATCAAACATTTCACTATATATATTGAAGTTTACGGAGATTTTAAAGAGCATATTGTTATTTGTATACAATGATGCTGGTTTAATTGAGATGACACTCAATACTAGTCATGGGAGGATTTCATCCTTGTAAATGGCCATGTGAACTAGTTGTGCTCAACTAAGAGCATAGTTGCATTATACAATAAATAATAAGAATACTTTAAACTTTAAAAATGTTTGAAAGTTTGATTGTCATAAATTGGTGGTTGAGGATGTCACACATTTTATAAAATATTATGTGGCAATATCAAGATATTTTGAATGCACACATACAAGAACTTCACTAGTTGAATTCTTAAAATAAGTATTCTCAAAATTCCGATAGATCAAAGTTAGTTGAAATTATGTCTTGTCAACAAGTATGATTGTCATTACTTGAGACATAATTCATTAACCAGTATTATCATGCATCGATCTATTTAGTATTTGGATAAGGGATGTTATGAACAAATATTGTTTAAATGAAATAAAATATTGGTTATGTTTATTTTTCATTTTCTTAATATTATATCCTATATTTGCATGTTTAATCCGTGAATAACTTATGTTATTCTAAAAGTCCGTTGTCGATCAATGATGTGGGAATGTCATTGAATTAAGACAAATCTGAGTTTTGGTAGAATATAATTTAAGTATATTGATGCGTGGGACATGCCAAATTCACATGATATTCAATGAATTGAATATAGGACAGATCCCAACTTTACATGATGATACTTTATGGATCTTTGTCACTAAGTATATCATGAAGTGTTTATCCTCAGACTTGAGATACCAGATAACTGTTATGAATGTAGTGCATTTGTGTAAGATAGTCTAACGCTATCCGTAACTGGTAGTTATAAGGGCTATTTTCGGAAGTGTTACAAAGTTCATGAGTTATGTTTGTGGTCAAGAGAATTTGTTCCTTTGAATTTGTTTCAAAGCATAATACTATATTTGGGCCCCTCCGTAGGATTGGCAAGATGTTTGTAAGGCCTAACCCAAGATCTATCTGGAATACGTTCAGATGATTTGGTAATCTTGTTCAATCAAATACAACGAGAAACAGAATATTAACTTATGAAATGACTTGATCCATATTCATAGTTAATGTAGTATTAGTAACAAAAGGATAAGCAAAAATGATGAATCATTAAATGGTTTTTTCCAGGAGACCATACTCGATTCGATCTGGGGGCATTGGCGTGTTAAAGCTAGACTAACCAATGTCATTACTATATTAAGTAATATCCAAGTGGGAGATGAAAGGTTTATGGATAATTATTAATATATGTATGACCGGATTCGAACTCGAGACTTCGGGATTGCACACATTACGTATGAGAATCAATGTATAAATAATTAATATATAAAATGTTATATTTAATTATTTGATCACGAAATAAATACTTGATGATATTTAATATTTGACGAGTTTTGATTATCGGTCATTAAATGTCAACGGGATATGAAGAAAAGTTAACAAGTCAAGAGAAGGTTTTAGGAATCCTCTTTTGGGCTTGTGTTTGGCCGAAAACTATAGAATCCCACATCGGATACTATAGCAATCTTGACATCTACCATAAGGCTATAAATACATCCCCATGTATTCATCTTTTGGTACACTAGATTTCAGTAGAAGGCCAAACTTCTTCTTTCTTCCCTCTTGTTCTTAGGTCGACGAAGCAAAACCCCTTGTAAGGGATTTGCGAGTGACCTTGAGCATAACAAAGGTGTTTGGTCAATCTATTGTGATCAAGAACCTAGCTTTTCTCATTGATTCGTTACTAATACGTGTGTACAAGAACGAAAAGCAAATACACTTGTGTTTGCATATCTTGGGTATTCGACATCTAAGGTGGTCGAATTATATAAACCCTAATTTATTAGGGTTTAAGGTTTCTTGGTACTTGATCTTAATTGGGGGTTTTTCATAAACCCTAATTGCATTGATTCGCAAAAGGTACGCATGTTCTTTTAATTCGGTTAATTAATTTACAAGTATTATTCCTATTACTTCCGCTGCATGCTTTGATGATGTTTACATGTTTTCTATAATTGTTATGATTAGTAGAAACCCAACAGTTACTAAGTTTGTCAATGGACTCTTTGAGTCAAGAAATGATCTTGGTACATTCAAGAACCACATAAGAGACTTCCTTGTGCAGTCTAAAGAATTTTCAACACAGGTAAGCACTATGCACCTTGTTTCCTGGATTTTCTCGACTTTTATGTGTGTGTGGGTATGTACTTTATTGGCATTCATGATTTAGTGAAGGCTGGCATCAGGTTAATTTATGGTGATCTTACTTAGTCCCTCCATTGTATGAAAATGTGAAGTGTTTTTAGAAGCAGCGGAAAAATAAAACATATCCCATACCCTGCCCAGGCGGGATTGGGTTTGTTGTTGTTGTTGTTGTTGTTGTTGTTGTGGAAAAATAAAAACATATCTCAAAGCTGAGTTACCCCATGTATGTATTATTAGTCCTAGTAAACTTAAGAGGTTGAAAGTAGTTCCTATAAAACTTTCCATTTGCCTTTTAAGAAACAAATTGATCTGATTTAGCACCATCAAACATATTTGCATTACTAAAAGTGGAAGTTTGGTCAATGCATTTTGATCTACACAGGAGGTTACAGAAATCCGTCTTTTTTTGTATACTTGCAACATTGTGAAGATTTTCTTTTTCGACAAAGGTTTTACTTTTTTCGCTATGAGCTCCTAGTACTTGGTGTCTGTGGTGTACTAATTTGGAACAAGTTACTGTTTGGAGAACTAGTTAAACTTGTGAAGTTCTTAAAGATGAAAAAGATGTCTCTAACTTGTCTTAACCATGATAAAAAACATATGTTTCAGGATAATAAGGATTTGTATGCTGAAGAAGCAGCTGCTCAGAAAGAGAGGGAGCGACAACGGATGCTTAGCATTCCTGGCCTTATTGCACCCAATGAAATACAAGATGAGATGGTTGACTCATAAATCGTTAATGGTTTATTTACTAATGGTATACCGGGAGGCCTGTTCCGTCGCTTGGAAAACTATTGAAGCTGGAAACAAAAAAGGGCATTGATGGGTGGGGTGTAGAATAGGGGTAGTATAGATTCTAATGTAGGTACCATTTGTGTGGTGATTCATGTTTTGACATTGTAAATTCATGACAAGAATGAGAAAGTTAGTTGGGTATGCTGCCAACTCTTCTCATATTGGTATAGTGAGTTTCCAAATAGGTATAATGTATGCCGTCACTAGCAAGTTTTGCAGGAAGTTGTTTATAAACGCAATTGTGTGTTAGAATTCTGGATTCTTTTGAGATTCTAGAGATAATCAGAATCAGACTTTTATTTTTAATGGACAAAGTGGCTTTTTGTTTCTTTCTTTCAAAGAAGTGGTCTACTTATTTGTTGGATAAAAAGCATACATGGTTAAAGTTTATTCTTTGATTGGATCTGATGTTACTATCCTATTATTACTTATAAACATGCTATGTATTGTTACTTCCGCGGTTCCGCCTATGGTGTGCCGGATGAAGCCATATATGGGAGTTGCTCTTTTCATGACAATTTGCATTTTCTGTCACACATAGACTACTGCTGTAGCCTGCACACTGAATTTGATCACTTGACTAAGATCATTTATACAGTTATACTTGAACATTATTTTGTAATCTGCATTTTGAAGGCTCTTTAATCCATTGTTGCCAATCTATCTCGCTTGAATTTCTCGTTCTTCTAGTAATCTACTGAA
This sequence comes from Chrysanthemum seticuspe, assembly GCA_019973895.1. Taxonomy (NCBI): domain Eukaryota; kingdom Viridiplantae; phylum Streptophyta; class Magnoliopsida; order Asterales; family Asteraceae; genus Chrysanthemum; species Chrysanthemum seticuspe. Next base: position 62,125,268 of record BPTQ01000004.1, on the reverse strand, counting down.
AACTCTTGAGCTTCTCGTGTGTGCTCTTCTGATGGTTTCTGGACCAGCTTTAGATAAACCAGTTCTACCTTCTTTAACCAGTTTCTTGAGTTCTCCCATTTACAAATTAAAAAAAAAAAAAAAAAAAAAAAAAAAAAAAAAAAAAAAAAAAAAGAAGTCATTCTCCCTTGTAAGCAGGCAATGCTTCATAAACGTCGCCTACTCACCTTACCAATTAATATAAGTTTATCGAAAATTAGGACTTATTGATAAGCTTTTATTCTCTTAATTTCGTGTACCAATCAATAAGCTATTAAGCAACTTACAGAACACCCCACTCAAAGATCTATGCCATAGGAGTGTTTAGGATTTGCTTATTTTAAAGTGCTTACCTGCTTATAAATAAGCATGTGCAAACAACCAAAAATGCTATTCTGCTTAAAAGTTTAAATGAGAAAATCACCATTTGAATAAGCAATCCCAAACACCTGAATAATTAGCAGCTAACTTTACACAAAGATCAGGCTTTAGTCTCACACTAAACTACCATGATCACACCTTCATTTATAAGAAATCAGACCAGACCTACCAAGATTAATAGTGACAACTTTTTTTGGCGGGAGATTATGGCGCCATAAAATGATGGATGTGGTGAAGATCTGTGACAAATGATTAATGAGGTTTAGAGGTTGAAGTGGGTGAGTATTTGAAAGGGGGTGTAATTGACATGCTTATAGAAGTGGTGTCCTCTTTTATAAAAAAAAAAGTAGGCAACTACCTATATTATGAAGCAGGCATCATATTCTCAAAGTTTAATTACTATTTATTAGATTACTATTGTATTAATTTAGGCAAATGGTCTAAAAATGCATTCAACTTATCACTTTTTTCTTTTGTAGGCATTCAACTTTTTTTTTTTTCCTAAAGTAATCAAATACTTTCTTAATTTTCTTATTGTAGCCCTAAATCTAATGTGGCTTGATCTAATCAAAAGTTAATTACATAAATTTACATAAATCGTCCTTATGGCTCTAAACAATTACACCATTCGTCCAAAATTTTATATAAATCGCCCCCAATTGTCTTTAATTACCGGAATACAAACTTTAACAAAAACCTTCAAATTTATCATTTATGCACCATTTCAATCCCTTAATAGCAATTCTAAACCGGTAGATCGATTCAAAATCACAAATTACACAATCCTATCGGATTGAATTTTTCAATTTCATGCCAATTTGCCCTAATTGGATATTTTAGGGGTTTTGATTTCTAGACCTCAATTTTCTGTTATATGTCTAGAACTTGCTTGTTTCAGTAGAGAATTACAAAATATTAGTATGTCAACAAAGATGAGATCATCTCAAAGATCAATTAGGGTTCCGGCGAGATTTGGGGATTCTGTATATGGTGTCCAGAAGAAGAATGTGGATAGGAATAAAGATGGTGTAAATAACATACAAAAGATTTGTAATGAGGAGGTTAGTAACAAGGGACATCAGGAGGAGGTTATGGTGAGAAAGGGTGGTGGTACTGAGAAAGGGTTTGTAGGCGATTTGAGTGGAGATGATTTTCCTGCTTTGAATAGTGAGGTAACAACTTCTCTTGAGAATAATGATGGTAATGATGTTAGTGTTAATAAGTCTGTTAATAACGCTGAAAGTGCTTTTGTTGAAACACCTGCTTGTGATAAGGTAGGAAAAATGAATGATAATGTTAGTGTGATTGATGGTATGATTGATAATGTTGCTGTGGTGAAAGTCACATTGTAAATGCTGCAAATACAGTTAAAAATGGAACTCAAAATGTGTGTGAGGGGACAGATAAGAACAGTGCCGAGTATAGAGAAGCCAATGATCAAAGTACAAAAAATTTTGCTAAAGTTGTTGCTGCATTAAAGTTGGATAATAAGCTGTGTGAGGGGACATATAAGAACAGTGCTGAGTATAGAGAAATTGGAACAAGGGGAATGTTAATAGGATTAACAAGCAAACTGGGCATGATATACCATACAAAAATGCAGCTGGAAAGATGGGCTATAGAAAGAAAGAGTCAAATGGAAATGAAGAGGATAACTTAGCGAAAAAAGGTAAGGAAAAAGTAGGGAATGATCACAAGGAATGCAGTAGTTCTGTGAATAATGAGAAAAAGGTGTATAATGAGACTGGGAAAATAGGGAATAACAATAACAAGGTTTTAGGCTCTAATAGATTCACTTTGTTGGAGTCTTTAGTTGATGAAGAGAATCTGGTTCCCTCAGTACAAGACAGGAAAATAGTGGATGTTTTTTTGACTAACAATAGGGAGCCAACAACTGAAGACATGGATACGTGGAATGCTGAGATGAAAAGATACTATAAGGACAAAAAAGAGCTGATAGATGCAATAGTAGATATAGAGAATGAGGAGGATGTTATGGGTGATAAGGATAATGCAAAGAATTGTATAATAAGGAATGAGGTTGAGGGGGTTGGGAGGAATATCCTGAATTAGGATACCCTGGTTGCATTGAATTTGTTTCTAAATAAAGGATTGTTAATCCTATATATATTTAGTTTCCAGTATCTCTAATCATTATTTTTTGAAACATTTATGGAATGTAGCAGCCAAGAAAGATACACTATGGGTCAAATGGATCAATGTGGAAAAGTTGAAAGGAAGGAACATTTGGGATGTACCTGTTGAGAATAATAGTAGTAGTATTTGGAAAATATTACTGAAGTTGAGGGAGAAAGTTAAAGAATCAACGGATTCACCTTCAGGAAATTCTATGCCTTATGTACTCATGGCATCCATAGTCTCGTTCTTATTTGGTTACCATCTCGGGTTTGTTCTTGATCTAGACATCTCTTGTTATTAGTTAAGAGTCCTTAAGTTTGAAATATAGATTAAGGAATCCCGTGTCGGAGAAATTATGCTATATAGCTAACCTTAGTTTTTCAGTTTTGACACTTTTACCCATTTCCTATTTAGCTAACCTTAGTTTTTCTGAATTCTACCCGTTTGACCCGTTAGATGAGAAATGCAAACCAGTCTACCTTTTTGTGAGCAAATGAGCTAAAATATATTTGTTGTGAATGCTAGCAGGTTTCGCCTCCTTCTGTGCGTGGATGGTGGCGGCAGGCGGCGGATGGTGGCCACAAGGACGAAATGTGTAAATTATTAGTGCCACGGGGACCTTTTATGTAATTGACTCAAGGATGAATGGTGTAATTGTTTAGAGCCACATGGACGATTTATGTAAATTTATGTAATTAACTAATTAACTTTTGATTAGATCAAGCCACGTCAGATTTAGGGCTACAATAGGAAGATTAAGAAAGTATTTGACTACTTTAGGGGAAAAAAAAAGTTGAATGCCTACAAAAGGAAAAAGTGGCAAGTTGGATGCCTTTTTAGACCATTTGCCCTATTAATTTTGTAGTTAGGATTAAGTGATTAACATTAGCTACTTAACAAAAAAAAATGTTCAAAGAAGTTTTTGCGGGTCAACCAACCCACCTGTTGCAATCTAAACCTTTTTTACCCATTACCTAATTGCACCCATTTGCCACCTCTAGAAACAAATACTACATAATAGTATAAATGTAAAAGATCAGTGGCCTCGCACATGGCGCAGCCAAAACACAGTTGCTAATCAACTTCAGTAAAATTTTTATTTTCGTTAAGCTCTCTCCTCGTATGGCAACCAACACACAATCAGGTAGATACATTAAAATTTATGTTGACATCGACATATATCTATATAAACTACTCAGCAACACAACACTTTGCATTTAACATGTAACAAGATAAAATATCTCAGTAGCAGTTCATTACATAATACATAATGCCAACCAAAATCAAGCTCAACGCTGTGATTACACACTCCTACAAATTTTGTATAGGATCTTTAAGAAATTTACACATTTAAGCATGCGTGTCATCAATGGTATTCATCTCAGATCCAAGCTCGTAACTTTATTAAGACAGTACTACATTTCAAAGAAAAACCTTAAAACATATTACAACATTACATCATTTTTCATCACTTAGAAAACTTACTGAAACAATACATATGCATAAAATCATAAACCATATACGCAAGTTCACTCATGAAATGGAAATATTTGATCCTCCATGATCTTCTTACTATCAACGGAACCAAAATGATCCAAAAACCAGAAACAAATCCAACCACGATGCTAATAATCAACCCCCAATTTGGCCCATCTTCTTCTATTTGGACTTCTGAATCAGGTACTTCAACTGGTATGCAAGAATCAATTAGTGGAGCTCCACAAAGTCTCTTGCCAATGAAGCTGGATTTATTGAAGGTCTGAAGCTGAGTACTTAATGGAACTCTTCCTGTGAAATTGTTATACGACACGTTGAAACTGCTCAAGAAAGTCAAGTTTGACAAGCTCGTGGGTAGTTGCCCATAAAGCTTGTTCATTGATACATCAAGAGATACAAGTGATTTCATATCTCCAATCTTGTCTGGGATCCTACCTGTCAGTTGATTTCTTGATAAATTCAACGATTGTAACTCTGAGAGGGTTGTTTGCTCACTTGGGATGTGCCCAACAAGATAGTTGCTAGAAAGGTCCAATAACGTCACTAGTCCAAGAATAGCGCCGTACGTATCTTCTCGTCCCTTCAACACCAATGAATCACTAGCCAAAGCAGAAATAGTTGATCCACCAGATCCACCAGATCCACTAGATCCAGCATAGTAAGAAAAAGGGAAGGAAAACTGAACATTTGAGATACTTTCTTTCCCGGAAAGGACATTAAAGTTGTTGACACATGTTGGAATATTTCCAGAAAGTTTATTATGAGCAAGATCCAATATTTGAATATGTGTAAGATTACAGAGCTCGTGCGGAATATTTCCATAGAAATTGTTGAATCTAAGGTTAAGTATTCTCAAAGAAGACAGATGTGTCCCAAGCCATTCTGGAATGTTCCCAACAAGTTCGTTTCTGCCAAGTTGAAGGATCACTAAGTTGGTCAAGTTCATCAGAGAAGCGGGTAGTCTTCCTAAAAGCTTGTTCCCGTGCATGTTTAACGATTGTAGCTGAGTTAAAGAACCTAAAGTTACTGGAATCCCACCCGACAGATTGTTGTTCTCCAAGCTTAAGAAATTCAACCACTCCCACTTCTCCCAACACTCGGGAATGACACCCGACAGATTATTATTTCCCAAGTTAAGAGCTACTGAAAAATCCCCATCATAAGAGCACAAAAATTGATGCAATGATCCCACAAAACAATTATTTGATACATCCATGTATGTTAATTGACGACTTGAGTTACTAGGTAAACGCCCTGTTAATTTGTTAGAACTTAAGTCGAGTACCCCAAGTTTCGGGGGGAAACTAGAGAAAGTTCCTTGGACTTCATTTTTCGACATATCTAAATATACTAGAGTGGGGAATGATCGCCAGAATGACTCGTGAATGGGTGATGAAATGCTTGTGTTGCTCACGTCCAAATATTCTAATTCTCTTTGTGATTGCAACCACAACGGAAATTGAGGCCCTAAAACCCAAGAGTTTAAAAACAAGTACTTCAACTGAAAAGGGGGAATCCAGTTTTCATGTTGAGGTCGTAGGATTAAGCTGTTTCCTGTTCCATTAAGATATTTTAAGAACACTAGTTTCGCAAAGTGAGCTTCTGTCACAACACCTGTCATCAAATTGTAAGAAAAACCCAACTCTTTCAGCTTCGAAAGTTGACCAAGGCTATTGGGAAGGTTCCCATTTAGTCGGTTATATGAAAGTTCTAGCACTTGCAAAGATGATAGTCGTCCAATCGAGTAAGGAAGGCTTCCATTCAGTGTGTTATACGAAAGATCTAAAACTTGCAAATTAAGTAACTGTCCAATCGAGAATGGAATGGGTCCGGTAATCTTATTCTGAGAAAGAGATAGTGTCCTCAAAAATGATAAACGTCCTATGGAACCTGGAATGGTACCAACAATATTGTTCTTGGAAAGTAAGAGGTGCACCAGATGTATCAGTTTGCCAATTTGATTCGGTAGATGACCAAAAACTCCTGTGTACACCAAGGATAATGACTCCAAACTGGGTGATTCACACTTGAAAAAATATTCAAGATGGTTTGTTAAACTAATATTATCAAATTGGTTTTGTGACAAATCAATCTCTTTCAAATTACAAAGGTTGCCCAATGATTTTGGTAATGGTTCGGTGAGTTGATTTGATGACAAGTCAAGGATATGAAGGGAAGTCAAGTTGTGAAGGGCATCAAGGGATGAACTGGAAACAAGACAGAGACTTAAATCTAAGGAAATGAGCTTACTAGAAGACAGCCCTTGTAATACTAATGAAGAATTCATGAATGTAGTGTCATGGACATGAAGCGACTCGAGATTAGTCAAATTACGGAAGCTATAAATACTGTTAGGAATATTTCCCTTAACTTTACAACTACTTAAATCCAAGGAAACTAGATTAGTTATACTATAAATCCACTGTGGCATGAAACTATGACTGAAATCGTTCAGAGAAAGATCAAGCAAGGAAAGGGACGTCAGATTGGAGCTAGAAACATAGGGATGTATGTCATGGAGTTGAGTATCAGACAAATGTAGTTCAACCAAAGAAGGAAGAGTGTTAATCACCTTAAGCCAATTTGATGCTTGGCTAAGACTCACGCCACTCAAATCCAGATGATGCAACTTATGAAGACTTGACAACCACTGCATATCCATCATGCTGGTCACTTCAAAACTATTACGAAAACTTCCAAGACTAAGGACGTGCAGTTCTGAAAGATTCCCAAGTTGAGGAGGTATGATTCCGTCAAATTCGGATCGTGAGAGGTTAAGATACTTCAGGTTCTTGAAAGAAGCTATGAATTTTGGAACTTGAATCCTTCCAAAATCATTGCAACTTGTGTCTAGATGCTTGAGTTGCTTCAGTTTCATCAAAGATGAACTAAAATTCCCTTTCAACATCTGCTTTTTGGCTTCGTCATAGTTTTTATCGGCGCCGTATACGTAATCTATAATATCACAATGACCCTCAAGTGCACGTAGATCAACTCGATGAACATGACCAGTAACGTTATCACAAGCAATCCCGACCCATTTACAGCAGTCACTCTCCTCACCAGCCCAAGAAGCAAGCCGGCCTGCTTCATCTATAAGGCCGTGCTTAAACTCCAGAAGCGCTTGCCTCTCTCTATCCATGCATAATACATCATCAAAGTTTTGATCACATATGCAGTAACGCAACAAGGCCAAAACAAGAAGTAAACACAAGTAACTTGAAGAAGACACATAAGGAACTGACAAACTAACAATCATATTGGTTGTTTATGAAGAATAACACTATGGTACTTAACTAAAAATTTTAGTTTACAATTGGATATGGGGTTATGTTCAAGTTAGTCTTTACATGTCATGGGTAGCTTTCATTCTCCACTAATGTATTCAAACTATGAAAATTCAAAGTAAACGGATAGCTTTGAAAGCTAGCTAGACCACTTATATTGTTCATCTTTGAAACAAAAGTCACAGAACCAAGTCCACGTAATAAAAAGAAGAGTTTATTTCTCCATTAAGAGAAAATATTTTCACCATTAATCCTAAAGACTAACGACAGTTTTATTTTATTTGCACCGTTAATAAAAGTTAACCACCATACATCCCTCCGTTAATTTGAGGACTAACGGTGCAAATTATTTCTCCGTTATTTTCTAACCTAAGAGAAAATATTTGCACCGTTAATCCTAAAGACTAACGACATTTTATTTTATTTGCACCGTTAGTCTTTAAGACTAATGACAGTTTTTTTGAAATAAATTAAAAAGTTGCAAGGATCGAGCTTGGGTCTTTTGCATCACAAAGCAAAACCCCAACCACTAGACTAAGCGTCCGGTGGTGTAAACATACCATTTCATATTTGTTTTAACCTTTTTTTTGTTGGATTTAATATCCGTCTTTATATATTTTCGTCCGTTTTTATACGTTTTTATATATTTTTATCTGTTTTTATACTTTTTTGCCCGTTTTCATAGATTTTCTTCATTTTTGTCCGTTTTTATAGTTTTGTCCGTTTTTATACGTTTTCATCTGTTTCTATACGTATTGTCCTTTTTTTCTTACGTTTTATCCGTTTTTATCTGTTTGTATACGTTTTTGTTCGTTTTTTGTTTGTTTTTATACGTTTTCGTTTAATTTTCTTACGGTTTCATACGTTTTTATCCATTTTTTATGTTCCTATACATTTTTGTACCGTTTTGTACATTTTTATACGTTTTTGTACGTTTCATGCATTTTTATATGTTTTGTATGTTTTCATACGTTTGTATCCGTTATCAACCATTTCTATCCGTTTTCATACGTACAAAAACGTAAGAAAACACATAAAAACGAACGAAAAACGGACAAAAATGTATGAAAGCGTAATAACACATAAAACGGATGAAAACGGATAAAAACGTAAAAAAACAGACAAAAGCATATAAAAAGAACGAAAACGTATTTTAATGAACAAAAATGTAAGAAAACGGGCGAAAACGTATAAAAACGGATCAAAACGTAAGAAAACGGATAACATATGAAAACGTAAAAAAGGTATAAAAACAGACGAAACGTATAAAAACGGACGAAAACGTATGAAAGCGTATGAAAACATAAGAAAACGGCCGAAAACATATGAAAACGGATCAAAACATATGAAAACGTATAAAAACGGATAAAACGTATAAAACAGATGAAAGCGTGTGAAAACGTATAAAAACGGACAAAAACGTATAAAAACGGATGAAAACGTATAAAAATAGACGAAAACATATGAAATAGTATGTTTACACCACTGGATGCTTAGTCCAATGGTTGGGCCGTTGCTATGTGATGCAAAAACCCGACAATACCCTTCTGCGAAACCATGTAGATATCATTTTCCTTCATTTTTGTTGAGAGCCTATCAACCTTAACACACTGTTCAAATACATCAACTGACAGTACCAATGTTTACTTACTGAGTTTCATCTGATTCCAGATATAAAAAACCTTCAAACAAAACTGTGGGTTTCTAACAAAAGACATGTGAGCAAAATTATCAAGCAATAGAAGGTACTTGAGGCTGGATCCAGGGCCATTTTGAATTGCATAGATCAGAAGGATAGTTACCGTCATCATCTTTTATATTCGTAGCAGCATTTTTCTTCACAAGCAACTCAGCGATGCTTTCTCTATCACAAACAGCAGCATAATGCAACGGTGTTTGGCCCTTGTTATCCTTTAGGTAAGAAAGTCAATAGAAATATAACTATATAAGTTCATGTAAGGAGGGATAGTACCCACAAATTGAAACGTCTTTTGTTAATGACTGAAGATGTAAGCTAAGGGTGACCAACAAAGACGAGTCAATTGAATGAGGCAAAAATTTAGTCATTTGAACAAGGCAAAAAACTCAGTGAGACGACGAGTCATGTGATCTTATCGTTTCGGAGTTTTATGGCTTCTAGCAGAAGTGGCCATTTTGACACATTTACTTATAGCAATTTGGGTCGTGTTTTATTAGAAACGCGTCAAATGTAAAAATTGGCTGAAAATGAACAAATCATAGAGATTGAAACTCGCCAAAAATATATGTGTGATGTCAACTAGGGTGTCAAAAGGGTTGACCCGACCCGACCCGAACCCGATAAAGCCTTATAGGGTCGGGTTCAACTCCGCTTATCAGGTCTATCGGGTCAACCCGACCAACCCGATAACCTTATAGGGTCGGGTTAGGGTTACATTTTTTATACTTATCGGGTTCGGGTTCAACCCGATAAATGTATAAGCCTTCCTAATAGCACTTTAAACCCCTACCTGATATAAGTGTTAGCTCGATATGTACAAATGTTAAACCCCTACCTGATATAATTAAATACAACATGTGTATGCATGTGAACATATGAAAATATTGTTTGACTTGTTCATGTTCAGCAATGTTTATGCATGTATAATGCAACTTCAAACATTTGAAATGTTGGATAAACCAAGTACAGAGACAAAAATACTAACAACTTGAAGAGATTCTTTATATTACCACTTGCAGCAACATTGACACTCAACTTGTAATATACAAGTACAAAATTAAAAAAATGCTAACAAAATTATAGGATATATTCAGCTGATATTACAAGTTCTTACAATACAAATGTATATAAGTTCAAACTTAACTGGCCTAGAACCAAAACTAGTGTAAAGTTCGCGTCAAAAAACAAGAAACGCAAAGGTGCAAACTTTGGTTTCTTGTATAACATTCGTTTATATAACATGTATATTAAAGTAATATTGTAATATTAATTTCACCAATCCAAAATTGTGTTTTGTGAATCAGTAGGATAGTCAACTCAACACAACCCGATAACAACCCGACAACCCAACCCGAATCAACCTGACCCGTTTGGACCCGAAACCTGATAACCCGATAGCTTATAGGGTCGGGTTAGGGTCAAATTTTGAGACACCAAAACCCGAATCAACCCGACCCGATAAACCCGATAACCCGACCCAATATTATTGTCAACTATTGCCTAAATAGTTCTATTCAACTATTTAGATTATTATTGTATTGATATTGTTTTTGTAGTTAGTATCAACCCATTTATTATTTATTGGTGAAAAGGTGCAAAGATGTCTGGTTTTTCGGTTCAACCCAACCCACCTATTTCAATCTAAACCTTTTTTGACCCGTTACCTAACTGCACCCATCTTGCCACCTCTAAAAACAACGTATAGCCGCAAAACTTCAAGGCAATATCAGGAGTTCAGGACTCTAGATCATACAAATAATAGTATAATGATATTGTTTTTATTTTTGTTAAAGCTCCCGCCTCATGAGATACATACCAACAAATATACATCAGGTGGATCCATTAATTTTCTATGTTCAACATCTACATATATCTATAATATACACTACTCAGCAACATATACAGTCTGCAACTAACATGTGACAAGATCAGAAACCTTTCAGTAGCAGTTCATTGCATAATACATAATGCCAACCAAAATCAAGCTCAACGATGTGATTACACTCCTACAAATTTTATATAAGATCTTCAAGAAATTTACACATTTAAGCATGCATGCCATCCATGGTATTCATCTCAGATCCAAGCTCGTAACTTTATTAAGACATTTCAAAGCAAAACTTAATACATAGTAGAAAACTTGTTGAAACAATACATGTGCATAAAATCATAAACCATATACGCAAGTTCACTCATGAAATGGAAATATTTAATCCTCCATGATCTGCTTACTATCAACGGAACCAAAATGATCCAAAAACCAGAAACGAATCCAACCACGATGCTAATAATCAACCACCAATCTTGCCCATCTTCTTCTATATGGACTTCTGAATCATGTACTTCAACTGGTATGCAAGAATCAGTTAGTGGAGCTCCACAAAGTTCATTGCCAATGAAGCTGGATTCATTAAAGCTCTGAAGCTGAGTACTTAATGGAACTCTTCTTGTCAAATTGTTATACGACACGTTGAAACTGCTCAAGAAATTCAAGTTTGACAAGCTCATCGGTAGTTCTCCATAAAGCTTGTTCATTGATACATCAAGAGATTCAAGTGATTTCATGTCTCCAATCTTGTCTGGGATCCTTCCTGTCAGTTGATTTCTTGACAAATTCAACGATTGTAACTTTGAGAGGGTCGAATACTCACTTGGGATATGCCCAACAAGGTAGTTGCTAGAAAGGTCCAATAACGTCACTAGTCCAAGAAGAGTGCTATATGTGTCCTCTCGGCCCTTTAACACCAATGAATCACTCGCAACAGCAAAAATGGTTGATCCACCAAATTCGCTATAGATACCATGGACACCAGATCCAAGATTGTAAGACAAGCCGAAGGAAAATAGAACATTTGAGATAGTTTCCTTAGCGGAAAGGACACTAAAGTTACTGAAACATCTTGGAATATTTCCGGAGAGATTATTATGAGCAAGATCCAATATTTGAATATGTGTAAGGTTGCAGAGCTCGTGCGGTATATTTCCGAGAAAATTGTTAAATCTCAGGTTGAGACTTCTCAAAGAAAGTAGTCTCCCAAGCCATCCTGGAATGTTTCCAACAAGTTCATTTCGACCAAGTTGAAGGATCACTAAGTTGGTCAAGTTCATTAGAGAAGCAGGTAATCTTCCAGAGAGCTTGTTCCCCTGCATGTTCAGTGATTGTAGATTCTTAGTTAAAGAACCTAAAGTCACGGGTATTCCACCAGACAGATTGTTGTTCTCCAGGTTTAAGAATTGCATCCACGGCCATTTCTCCCAACACTCGGGAATGACCCCCGACAAATGATTATTTCCCAAGTTAAGATTTAGTGAAAAATCCCCACCATAAGAACACAAAAAATGATGCAATGATCCCACAAAAAAGTTATTTGAAAGATCCACATATGTCAAAAAACGACTTGAGTGGTTAGGTAAATGCCCTGTAAACTTGTTAGAACTTAAGTTGATTACCCCAAGCCTTTCTGGGAAACCCGAGATAGTTCCTTGGATTTCATTTTTTGACATATCTAAATATGCTAGAATGGGGAATGATCTCCAAAATGACTCATGAATGGGTGACGAAATGCTTGTGTTGCTTATGTCCAAATATACTAATTTCCTTTGTGATTGCAGCAACCACAGCGGAAATTGAGGCCCTAAAACCCAAGAGTTTAAAAGCAAGTACTCCAACTGAAAAGGGTGAATCCAGTTTGCATGTTGAGGTCGTAAGAATAAGCTGTTTCCTTTACCATTTAGATAATACAAGATCACTAGTTTGGCAAAGTGAGCTTCCGTCACAACACCTGTCATCAAATTGTAAGAAAAATCCAACTCTTTCAGCTTCGAAAGTTGACCAAGGCTATTGGGAAGGTTTCCATTTAGTCGGTTATGCGAAAGTTCTAGCACTTGCAGAGATGATAGTCGTCCAATCGAGTAAGGAAGGCTTCCATTCAGTGTGTTAAACGAAAGATCTAACAATTGCAAATTAAGTAACTGTCCGATCGAGAATGGAATGGGACCGGTAATGTTATTCTGAGAAAGAGATAGTGTCCTCAAAAATGATAAACGTCCTATGGAACCTGGAATGGTACCAACAATATTGTTATCTGGAAGAAACAGATGCACCAGATGTCTCAGTTTTCCAATTTGATCGGTTAGATATCCAAAAACTCCTGCGGATGTCAAAAATAATGACTCCAAACTCGGTGATTCACACTCGAAAAAATTTTCAAGAAGGTTTGTTAAACTGATATTACCAAATTGGTTTCTTGACAAGTCGACGTCTCTCAAATTACAAAGGTTGCCCAATGATTTAGGTAATGGTTGGGTGAGTTGATTTGATGACAAGTCAAGGATATGAAGGGAAGTCAAGTTGTGAAGAGCATCAAGGACTAAACTGGATACAAGACATAAACTAATATCCAAGGAAATGAGCTTGCTAGAAGACAGCCCTTGTAATACTAATGAAGAATTCATGAATGTATTGTCATGGACATGAAGCGACTCGAGATTAGTCAAATTACGGAAGCTATGAATACTATTAGGAATAGAGCCATAAAAATTACAACTACTTAAATCCAAGGAAACTAGATTAGTTATACTATAAATCCACTGTGGCATGAAACTATGACTGAAATCGTTCAGAGAAAGATCAAGCAAGGAAAGGGACGTCAGATTGGAACTAGAAACATAAGGATGTATGTCATGGAGTTGAGTATCAGACAAATGTAGTTCAACCAAAGAAGGGAGAGTGTTAATCACCTGAAGCCAATCCGATGCTTGGCTAAGATTCACATCACTGAAATCCAGATGATGCAACTTATGTAGACTTGACAACCACTGCATATCCATCATGCTGGTCATTTCATTATTATAACGAAAACTTCCAAGACTAAGGACGTGCAGTTCTGAAAGATTCCCAAACTGAGGAGGTATGATTCCACCAAAGTTGGATCGTGAGAGGTTAAGATACTTCAGGTTTACAAGAGAAGCTATAAATGTTGGAAATTGGATCCATCCAAAATCATTGCAACTTGCGTCTAGATGCTCGAGTTGCTTCAGTTGCATCAAGGATGGACTAAAATCCCCTCTCAACATTTGCTTTCGGGCCTGGTCATAATATGAAACATCACAATGACCCCCTGGTGCACGCAGATCAACTCGATAAACATGACCAGTAACGTTATCACAAGCAATCCCGACCCATTTACAGCAGTCACTCTCCTCAACAGCCCAAGAAGCAAGCCGGCCTGCTTCATCTATAAGGCCGTGCTTGAACTCGAGAAGCGCTTGTCTCTCGCCATCCATGCATAATACATCATCACATAAGCAATAATGCAATGAGGCCAAAACAGCAAGCAAACACAAGGAACTTAAAGATACATAGGGAAATGAAAAACGTGCAATCATATTGATTGTTAATCAAGAGAATAACATTAACTCAATTTTAGTTTATCGACTGAATATGGCGTTACCTTCATATAAATAAACTACTTACATGTCATGGGTAGTAGCTTTCATTTTTCCATTAAAGAATGTTTTCAGACTATAAAAAATCAAAATCAAAGTAAACAGTCGGAACATTTAATAAATAGCTCTGTAAATTAGTTAGCCAAAATATCATAAACCATGGTTAATAGAATTGAATAATCCTTGAGGTAGCTATCAATATTCTAGAAAACAAATCTATGTTTGAAATTCAAACCACTTATTGCTGTTTTTTATCCAAATCTGCCGCACTCGTCCAAAGATAAAACTGTATTTTGAAAAACTTAATATTTAATTCAAAGGGACAAATCAAACAAGTTAAATTTCGAGTCAAGGTCAATTCCAAATCGAAATTGATTGATTATAGTGAGTAGTGACAGATAATAATGCTTATACAAGCAATGCAAATGAAGCCGATTAAAAGCATCTTCAATGAAGGTTTATAGAACTAGTTCATGATGACATAGCTAGTTCATGATTACTCAAAGTATATGTAGAGTCCATGTAAATAAAACTCTATTGGATAGTAGCCAAGTTTATAAATAAGAGAGAATGACTAGTTAATGTGTATGGAGCAAGGTTACTATTAACTAGTTTTTGAAATTTTTGGTAAGACACTACATAATGTCCAAACAAAATCATTCAAAATTATTAAGCATCTCCTAGAATTTCTCGCACACGAATTTAATTCACTATTTTATTTTATTTTTTGGCCATTTTAGCAAAAAATACCGAGCATGTTTCTCACTGTGTCTTAATATTAGCGAATTTTATAAAACATTTGTTGTTATCAACCGCCCTAAGAGCCTGTTGTTAGCATTTTCCTTGAACGAATTATAGAAGGGCTTGTTTGTTTGTGTTTCTTAAAGTGATGTTTAGTTAAAAATGAAAACTCTCAATTTTACACTTTTCATTTAAAGTCATTTCTTTTAATTAACCAAAAAAGAAACAACTTTTTACACGACTTTAGGTATTAAGCTTTTTTCATATTTAGATAATCAAATCAAATTCAAACACCACCTAAATTAGTTAATTGAGAGGTTTATAAAAGATCAAGTCAAATAGCATGGTACCGGGGGAGTTGATGCTTAAGAGTCCGAGTCTTTTTCTTAACAAAAATACATAAAAAGTTTATGGAGTAGGATACACATTGCCTAACCAAAACTTATATAATAACAGCAATTTGGTTCCTATTACTTCCTATATGAGTACCTCTCTGTATTCATTTTCAACAATCACATTTAAAACCTGTAATACCCTTCTGCAAAACCATGTATGCCCTAACACACTGTTCAAATACAAAAACAGACAGCACCAATGTTTAATTACTGAATTTCATCTATTTCGAGACGATATATAAAAACTTCAAACAAAACTGTGGGTTTCTAACAAAAGACGTGAGCAAATTATCAATCAATAGAAGGTACTTGAGGTTGGATCCAGGGCCATTTTGAATCGCATAGATCAGAAGGGTAGTTACCGTCATCATCTTTTATATTTGTAGCAGCATTTTTCTTCACAAGCAACTCAGCAATGTTTTCTCTATCACAAACAGCAGCATAATGCAACGGTGTTTGGCCCTCGTTATCCTTTAGGTAAGAAAATCAATAGAAATATGAGTTCATGTAAGGGGGGACCCACGAATTGAAACATCTATTATTAATGACTGAAGATGTAAGCAAGTACTACTTTGTAATCAATGCAGCATTCAATATGATGATAGCAAATAGATGTTGCAATCGGGGGTAAATTGTACACAGCATTTTTAAAGTGGTGTACATAACAGTTTTACACTGACGCTACTTACATGGTTTAGATAATTAAAGTGGTGTGAGGGTAAATTTTCTAAATATATATTAGTGTATGAAGTTACAAAATTGTTATAAGATCACCTGCCATATCAGTGGGTCGGGTAAAATGTCAAAAGGTGTATGTTCTGCGCTGGTCAAAGGTGGTATTTTCTAACAAATCAAAACGAGCTGAGTAGGGTTGGGTTGACCCGCCAGCACTTTATGTCCACCTATTCCACATATGATTACTGTAAATATGATTATAAAATCTAGTTTGTTTGAAAGGAGCTTGAAAAACAAATGAAAGAACACTAATGTGCACTCTCAACTCCTTTCACCCGCTTTGCCAGTTTGACACTTTGATCCCATTTCATTTATAAAGCCTATAAAAATTTGGACCCATTGACCCGTTGGGAGTTCAAACATAGCCTAAATCAGACCAGCTTCATGTAACGGTTACCTTTAAGTTGACATCAGCGTTCTTACTCAAGAGCAATTCTGTAGCTTCCATGTGGCCACGATCAACAGCCCAATGCAAAGGGGTCCGGCCCTCACTATCTGCATTTTTGGATAGGAGTAAGAATATCTTGCACTTTGAAGTTTAAAACATACCCAGCCCCAAGAAGACCGACTAATAAATAAACAAAAGATGTCAAAAAATAAGAAGGTAACATACCCTTCATATCCACTGCAATGCCACCCTCAACACACTTGATCAAGTTCTCTGTATCACCTTCTCTTGCAAAGGTATGTATAGCATCTAATTTTCTGAAAAGAAAGGTGTTTAGCTATATATCGTTACTCATGACTGTTACATAAGTTCACTAATTTTTGAAGAGAAAGGTGTTTGGCCATATATCGTTACTCATTACACTTACGTAAACTTTCAGATGAGCATGGTGTAAACAATTACAGTTATAGCATCCCCCAAATTTCAGGCAGAAAGGACCCATGGTGCATAATCATAAATATTCACGTTTAATGCCTCTCACATCTTAAATAAAAAACATGGTTTCACGTCCAGACAGCTTCAAACACTCATGCTTGCTCAATGGAACTTAAACAGACACAAAAAGAGGTGCCAAATTTGACCCGTTTACTTATCATTGGGTCCATTTGGATCATGTTTTATCTCAAACTCGTCATATATATAATTTGGCTAAAAAGGAGCAGGCCATAAAGTTTGAAAGTCACCAAAAGTCTATTTTGATTCCAGCACCATCCTAAATGAAATTATTCAAAGATTTAGATCATCATTGTAGCAACAAGGTCTAAATACTACTTAACCACATAAACACTCACTATTGAACATGTAACAACTAGAATATCAAAAACCTTTCGGTAGCAGTAATCTCAAATATATAAAGGTTTAAAGAACCTTACAACTCGTCAGACTCCTCTTCATGGATAAAAGAACTGAAAACAGGTCCCATTGGTCTGGTATCCTTACTTGATCGTTCGTTAGAATCTTCACTTCTTCCCTTCTGTTGATCAATAAATCAAGGAACAAACAGAGTTAATTATGATGAATGAATTGAATATTAATAAAATAAGCATTTACAAATAGAGAAAATATTCTCACAGAAGATGAACCAGCAACCCATGTAGGGTATAACTCTGTAATAATCTCGAGATATTTCAGCATTGCTTCCTCTGCGGGCATTGCGCCTAGTTTTTTCCATGCATTCCTGGCACACACCACATATGTAGGTTATGTATTATGTCACATGTGAAATAAATAAAGGAGCACGAGCAAGCTTCTAGTAAACCTCATGGCCTATGAACTACTATATATGTCCATCTGATATATTAACAGATAAGAAAGATATTCTCTACGTTTTATGTAGAAGGTTCATAACAATGTCAAAATCCAGAAACCACAACTGAATATAGTTGGAACCATAGATGAAGATATATCATCGATTCATCGGGCATACAAGCAAATTCCTGATCAATATATGGCAACGCTGATAAATCAAGTTATGAATAACAATGAATATCTACAGGAACAAAATATAGAATAATGTTACAACAATAATAGCATTGGCAATAGGGTATCGCAATTAATGAATTTATAAATATTTGAAGCACTAAAATCTAAATGGGCATTGTGAATAAATGATCCATGTCAAGCCTTGGTAACATTTATCACTTCACACCACATCACATATAACTACAGGATAGACATTTTTACAGAAAGATTTAAGTGTACCTACCTAGATACATAAACTTAGCAACATAAATGCTTAACATCTACCATACAAGCATCAACTATAGATTCATTCCACTTTTCGAAATTTACATAACTAAAGCATATAAAAAAATTGGTGCAAGCATGGCAAGGAGTGGCCACATCTACTGATCTACATGAAAGTGAAGGGAATACATGTTAAACTTTTTAATCGACCGATAAAAACTATTCCTGATGTCTTAAATATATGTATTCTTATATGTACTAAGAGCGTTATCAATTCAATCAAACTTTATTAGCTTAAGTTGAGCTCTACTACCAAATACTCAACCTGTGAGAAACCCTTGTGCTTATATCTTGTGTCAATTCATATCTTTACCATTCATGTCCATATATTATCAAGCCAATTCAAGTCAATCTAGCAAGTATCAACTCAATTAGTATTACCTTGATCAACACAACACAACATATTTTTTAACCACATAACATAGCAAGTCAAACTCGAAAACATCACTTAGTTCATCCAACTCGAGCACAACCTTAAAAATTTACTACTAACGCAACAATACGATTAACAATAATACTAGTTAAAGCTCGTAAAATAGCCAAGCCAAACCAACTAATTCATCCAACTCAAAACTAACATCAAACATACTCCGTATAACCATAAAAACCAACAAAACAACTCTTAACAATCGTAAAAAGCCATATATATATATATATATACCATTTGGCCCTGGCAGTCATTTTAAGCGCAGACGGCTGAGGCGCAGTACACGGCCCCTCAGTAGCAATCTTATACAAACCATACAGCTCCAACTGCACATCACTCGACACTTTTCGTTCCT
Source organism: Chrysanthemum seticuspe (assembly GCA_019973895.1). Classification (NCBI taxonomy): domain Eukaryota; kingdom Viridiplantae; phylum Streptophyta; class Magnoliopsida; order Asterales; family Asteraceae; genus Chrysanthemum; species Chrysanthemum seticuspe. Next base: position 62,105,952 of record BPTQ01000004.1, on the reverse strand, counting down.
TATCGGCCGCAGTGGCAGCCACAAACGCAGTAGCCGCACTAAACGCCTCGTCTAGTTCACTACTCTCCACACCTTCCCAATCATCATCATCACTATCACTATCACTACCACCATCATCATTATTAAGTAACGGTTGTTCTACTTCATTGTCACTAGTGTAATGTTCTAATTGGGTTTCGGTTTGGCGAGTTATGCGGAGGTTTTGTTGGCGGAAGGAGGTGATGATTGAGATGAGTTTAGCGAAAAGGAATGCGAAGATTAGACCGAATATAACTTGTTGCCAATCAAACATTGTTTGTGTTAAATAAAATAAATTCAAAGTTTCAAACCCTAATAATGGATCGAGTGGTGAATATTACAGTGGGTGTTGCAAGTTAGTACAAAATATTGTGCTTCAGATACTCCGTCATTCAAAATCATATTTTTTTACGATTACAATTAGGTTAATATTTTTGACTTTTTTTTTTTAATATCTTAATTTAATTTAATTGTTCTTTGCTAAAAATAAATAAAAAAGTTTGATTGAACTTATCATATTAACGTTCATTAAAATAGTAGTATCACAGACTTTAAAAAAAATTAATTAATTACTTAAACATAAAGTTGCCGAAAAAGTAAAAAAAAAAAATAAAACAATAATAATTATAAGAGTAAAATACACTGTTCGTCCCTAATCTTGTACACAAGCATCATGATAGGACAAAAGTTGCTTTTTTCATCGCTGGGAGTCCAAAATATGGAGTTTATATGCTAAATTCGTCCCTTGACCATTAATGCCGAGATCAATGTTCTGTTATAGTCCATAAAATCCCGTTATCCTTTTACTGTTGATGGTAGAATCGTCTTATTACCTTGATGTGCTATAGCAGATGTCTTGTCCAATTTCCCGCCATAATGTATAATATAACTAAGTTGTGTATTAATTGCTCATCCCCAAACTTGTTTCGGAAGCCTACCAAAAAAACCCTAATGCAATGTCAATCATCAAATCAAATAATCTAAGTAAGAAAATAAAAAACACCGACCTTGGATTTACTTTATGGCGAATTAGAGAACATCCTTTCTTTGATGACCATGAAATTGAGGAAAAAGCTGCAATCAGGAGATATGGTAAGTGTTTTTTGGTTATAGTCTTTTACAGGTATATGTTAGTACGATTGTTTAAGTTATTCCCCTTTTAGGTAACTTTATCGTAACAGTGTTTTGTATATTTTTTATACAGCGGATGAACCAAGATCCTTTAGCATGAGGTACCATTATCAAGGTACATTTAAATACTCTCCACGTAGAATATATCAAGGAGGCAAAGAATGCCTTGTTGATTATGTGGAAATAAAAGAGGATCCGTTGATGAAATGGATGCTCTCATGACCCAAATCGGTTATGAGAATGGACAAATCAATTATTTCTACTTTCTTAAGCCTGGTTGTACATTGGATGACGGATTGTTTAGTTTGCGTGAAGCTGCTAATGTTGAGTTGTTGAAAGACGTAGTCAAAGGCTAAAAGTTGATAGATGTGTATGTGGAAATAGGTAAGACAAGATTAGAGTTGTCTGAAATGTCCCCACAATCTATTAAGACTGTTTTTTGGGAGATGGATGAAAATAGCAGAAAAGTTGCTAGTGCTGCTATTCAATCTTGTTGTAGACGGTTGGTGTTAGATGATCTTGATAATGAGCCTACACTAGATCATTTTATGCAGCTTACACAAGTACCTATGGACCTCAATTATATTGGTGAATCTAGCAATTTGCCAAATATTAAGCCTGTATTTTTCACCATAGACACATCATTTGCTAGCCAACCTGTTCATAATAGTGAGCGTGCTTTAGTACTTATTGATGATGACAATGCTATTAAGGAGCCTGATAATTTTGAGGTTAATCTGTTCCGAGTGACTCAGGGGAAGCACTTAGAGAAAGTAGGAAGAGCACTAGTTGATGTCAATAACAAGTTTGAGGAGTCTGATGTTGATGTAAATCTGTTTCAATTGACTTAGGATAAGCATTTAGGTGAAGTAGGAAGCGCATCTGTTTATGCCAATAACATGGAAGAGGATCATGTTGTTGATGTTACTCTGTTACAAGTGAGTGACACTAGTGACTTTCGCTATGCAGTTGATGATTCAATTCAAGCAAATGAAGAGAATACTTGTCAGGAGAATGATGCACAACTTGCTTTGGTCCAAGTAGGTCAGAGTAATGAGTTAGGTAAAGCAGGAACAACCAGTAATATAAGTGATGACATGCATTTGAAAAATGATTTACTTGTAATGGTTGATGATGTCTTTTACAGTGAGGATGTTTCTTACCGACATGCAGACTTTGCAAATGGAGTCTATACCACATTCTTCTATTGTGGTCAGGACTTTTCTACTGCAATGGATGTCAAAAATAAGGTAAGAGAACATTTAATAGAAACTAGGAGAGAGTTGTTTTTTGTGAAGAATGGCAAAACAAGAATAAGGGTCGGATGTAAGGGTTGTGTTGCACTTTCAGGCCCAAGTGAAGGTCCTGGACTGGATATAGGCCCATCTAGAAGTCCATTAAGTAGAAGGGGTATAAATGCATTGCTTTCTGGCAAAAAGGACCCTTCAGAAATACTCTGCCCATGGCTATTGTTTGTCGGCATGAATGGTGAGACAGGTACATGGTCAGTCAGAACATATAATGAGCAACACACTTGTTTGTAATCAAGGGCAGTCAGAGCTTTTGACCTTAACTATATCTCAAATCAAATTACAACACAAATTGAAACCAATCCACTGGTTCCTGTCAAGTCTGTGCATAATCAACTTACCAACTAATACGAGCTTGAAGTGTCCATGCGGAAGGTTTTAAGGGCCAAAAACTTAGCATTAACAGGTACCAGGGGTCATTTCAAGCTACAATTTACCATGTTGAGAGATTATGTTCAAGAGTTGCAGAATAGAAACCCTAATACAACAGTACCAAGGAATGTGGAACGACCTGCAGATGAGTCTCTTCCAACGAGAGAATTCAAGAGAGTGTATGTTTGTTTAGGTGCACTGAAGGAAGGATTTAAAGCATGTGGGAGATCGTTGTTGGGGCTGGATGCTTTTCCAATTCATGGTCCTTTGAATGGTCAACTGATGACAGCTGTGGGAATTGATAGCAACAATGGTATATACCCTTTAGCTTATGCTTTGGCTGAATCAGAAAACATATGATCATGGACTTGGTTTCTTCATTGTTTATCCGATGATATAGCACTTGAGTCAATCTCAAGCATCAGTTTTATTACTGACATGCAAAAGGTACTCCCTTAATCTGTTCATGAATTTAAGTCTCTCTGTTTTGAAACAGACAGTAAACATATTTGATTTTGTGCAGGATATAAGTGGAACTTTAAGAGATGTTTTTCCAGATGCAGAACACAGATTTTGTATTAGAAGCATTCATGAGAAAATGAAACTTCAATGGAAAGGTAGGGCCTACAAAGACCATCTGTGGAAATGTGCAACAGCCTCAACTGTTGTACAGTTTCAGAAAGCTATTGCTGATTTCAAGAAATTTAATCAACCAGACCATGATTGGTTAAGTAAGATACCACCGATCCATTGGTCAAGGTCACATTTTTCATGTAAGTCTTCTATCTGTTTCAGTTAATTTGTATTTGTTAATGCAGTATAAACAGTTATAATTAATACATGTTTATTTGTAATCTTTAGGGAGAGATAATTCTGATGTGTTACTTAATAACACGTGTCAAGTGTTTCATGACAAAATAATTGATGGTTTAAACAAACCAATTATTACAGCCTTAGAATACATCAGGGAATATTGTACGAAAAGGATAATGCATGTTCTTATGGTGATTGAGAAGAGTGATGGGCCACTAACACCAACTGCACAACACATGTTAGAGGGCATTAAGAAAGAGGCTGTTAAGTATAATGTTTTATGGAATGGGGGAACTAAGTTTCAGGTTAGTGGACCATGGGGTGACCAATGTGTAGTTAATGTTGTAGAAAAGTCTTGTACTTGCAAAAGATGGGAGATAACAGGTTTACCATGTAAACATGTTGTTACTACCAATTGGAATATGACTTTAAATGGGCAACAAGTAGGAGCTGTAGAAACGGGCTCATCCTTGTTACTATCTTATCACTTGGGAGGCAACCTACCAACACCATGTCCAGCCTATAACTAGCAACGAACATTGGGAAAAATCAACTGTGCCAACAACAATTGGTCCACTGAAATTCGAAACAACTCCGCCTAGCTCAAGAGGTAGAAAAAGATTTAGGATAGCTCCTGAAAGTGAAGAGATTGTGAAGAATGGTAAGCTGTCAAGGGCTTGGAAGAGTTTTAAGTGTAGTATTTGTGGCATTGCTGGATACAACCGGAAAACATGTCTAGGGAATGGTGGAGCTGAAAGTAGTCGAATTGGCCATTAGGGAAATGTCAAACAAGTTCCTACAAAAGCTGCAGCAAAAAAGACACATCCTAAAGGTAACAAAGTAGCAGCAAAAAAGACACATCCTAAAGGTACAGGTGTTGTTGAAAGTCAAGTTAGTGCAGTTCAAGAAAGTGGTGTTCAATCTGAAAATCAAGATCAAGCAAATGAAGATCCCATCATACATGATGCATCCTTGTCTCAATCCCAACAACATCAAGATGAAGCAACAGAAGATCCCAGGATACAAGATGAATCCCTCTCTCAATCCCAGCATCATCAAGATGAAGCAATTGCCGATCCCAGCATACATGAGCAATCCCAGTGTCAATCCCAGCAACATGATCAATCACAGTCTGATTCTCAGCTGCAGTCAAGTGATGTGCAAGCAGTTTCTGCTTCAAACCAGCCTGCTACACGAAGAATGACTAGGCAGTAGGCTGCACTGGAAAGAATAATTGCCTCACCATAGGTCAATTCTGTTATGCTAATTAGCTAGACAATGTTTCATCTAGTTTATTTCCTATGGACAAGTTATGTACTCTAAAAACATATGTGTGTGTGTGTCTAACTGTAATTCTCATGCTTCGAAAAGTATGCAATTTTATGCATTTGGAATTATATCCATTTGCATTAACTATGGAACCATGTCATTATTGTGTATTTTTATAGATTGACTAAGCTTGATGTGTGAATAATTTTCATCAAAAGTAACCAAAGCTAAACAAAACCTCATAAGAATGTTGACAATTAAAAGTCAAACCTAAATAAATTGCTAACCATCTGCATACCCATAAGGCATTGAAAGTCAAAAACAAACCAAACTGAATACTTCATAACAATGTTGATAATTAAAAGTCAACTTTAATCTTAACCATGTGCATAAAGCCATAAACATACGGTAAACCGATCATAATAACAAGATTCGTAACCTTCTGGGACACAATGTTACTACAATTCAAGATAATAAACATTAACCATCTCGCCTCATTACATAAAAGCTAAAAGTTATTCCAACTGAGCACCAGGTAAATCTTCCACTTCCACACATCACCTTGAGCAACTTCTAATCTTGCGTCAAGCTCATTTATCCCCCTCAAAAGGCCTTGTATGATCATTCTTGAATGAGCACGGATTTCAGGATCATACCATCGTATCCACCGATAAGAAGACCCCTATTCATGATTATGGCAGGTGATTAAACAACAACCATTGTTACAATGTAGTTTGCTACTTGCGAAAAAAAAATGATACGATACATATTAAAAGACACTTACTTCAACAGGACAACCAAAGAATCGACGCCCTGGGTTGGCAGAGGTCCACGAAGTGCGAATTATAGCTTGCTTACTACACCAGCAGCGTACCATATTGAAAGGATTATCGTTTTGTGAAAGACTGTTTTTGTAGGATAGTTTAGGGATGGATGATAACTGACGACCAAGCCGTGTTACACATACATATAGCAACTACAAACATTGTACAACGGTTTGTATAAAGTACGCTACAGTGAAAGACGATTTTGCCCTCAACAACATAACATTGACCTCGGCGTTAATGGTCAAGGGACGAGTTTATCATATAAACTCCATGTTTTGGACTTCCAGCGATGAAAAAGGCAACTTTTGTCCAATCATGATGCTTGTGTACAAGATTAGGGACGAACGGTGTATTTTACTCTAATTATAATTTTGTTAAACTATGTATTCTTTGTAGGATAACAATTATTTTAGAACAGAAGGAGTAGATATTTTTTGACGAGTTACAATTAGGTTAAAAACTCTAGACTTTAGACATTATGTGTGTTTAGTAACACATAATGACCCTTGAAAAATATGGGTTGTTGTTATATGTACAATCTCGTCAATTTAATTTCATCTCACAATAACCCTTGAGTTTATGCCTTCATTTTGATATTCATATTCTTGTTAATAATAATTTAAGCCGTATTAAATTTTTAAACCTGTGCGCAGGTTAAACTTAGAAAGAGAAATAACATGAGTTGTTATTAAATGCAAATAAAAAAATAAAATAAAATAAAAAAAAAAAAAAAAAAAAAAAAAAACATTTTTCTGAAAATCGTTACTTAATCTCATAAAGAGGAATAACATGAGTCGTTCGTATATTTATAATCTCAAGTGTTCATTTACATGTCACAATAACTCGTGTTTTCCTTTTTATATTTATAATTTCAGGCAAATATATTAACTTAATATCTAGTGACAATAATATTTATAAATAACAAGAATATACATGTATGTTTTATAAAATATAAAGTCTACGAGGTATAAAATCTAAAGGGTATTTATAAAATTAAAAAAATTATAAAAAAAAATGAAAATTGATAAGTATATTAAGTTCATATAATTTATTTAAAATTTAATAACTAAAGTTTTATTAATTATTAATTATTTTTTATTTTTATTTTATACTAAATTGGCACATGTGTTTTATATATATTTATTTTTGTTGATGGAAATAGATGACTTTGACTAAATTAAAGTCAATTTTGACTTTTAAGTCTGTTGTCTTTTAAGATTTTTATTTATGTTGTTGTTTTGATACTTTTTTTTATCTTTTGTAATATGTTAGCAATTGATATATGTTAATTATCTGTTTTTGTTATTATGTTAGTAACCCTCCCCCGAACATGGAGCTGCCATTGTGGGAGAAGCACATCAAGTACTACCTCGATCAGAAGACCGTCAAAAGAGCCACAGTCAATGCCGAGAACAAGAAGAAGAACAAGGTCTACAACCGGCATGGATCTCGGCCAATGGCCGCATCTCGACATCGATACGTAAGACACATTATGATTATTTTTCATATTGTTCTTTATATATATGGTGTTTGATTTGTCGTTTTTTGTTTCATCTTATATGCATGTGTATATACAGTTTCAGACGAGCGAGACTCGTGAGTACCCGTCCCTCTTACAGAGCTATCACGACGAGCGTTGCAAGGACGGGGTGTGGATGCAGGATGAGGCTCGTGCTCGATATGTAAGTACCGGTCTTTTATTTTTATTTTTATTTTCCAAACAACCAAACACCCCTTTGAAGCATTTTTTTTTTAATTTTCTATTTTATTTATTTTTTTTGTAAGCGGATGTGATAGCAAAAGGTTTTAGACGTGATTAGAGAATACATTAGAGTTTAATAGATTATGCCTACATGTAGTAATAAGTAACTTTATCGTATATTTAAGTCATTTAACCCGTTTTGACCCATTTTAGCCCAAACAAGTACACGTTATGCTAAAATGGGTCAAAATGGGTGAAACGGGTGTAATATAGACGACAAAGTTACTTTGTAATATAAACGACAAAGTTACTTATTAGCACACGTTTAGGCTAATAAGTAACTTTGTTGTTTATATTACAACCGTTTCACTCAGTTTACCCGATACATGCAGTAATAAGTAACTTTCTCGTATATTTAAGTCATTTAACCCGTTTTGACCCATTTTAGCCCAAAAAAATACACGTTATGCTAAAATGGGTCAAAATGGGTGAAACGGGTGTAATATAAATGGGAAAGTTACTTATTAGCACACGTTTTGGCTAATAAGTAACTTTGTCTTTTATATTACACACGTTTCACCCATTTTAGCCGATACATGTACTAATAAGTAACTTTCTTGTTTATTTAAGTCATTTAACATGTTTTATTGATTTATTGACTAACCCGACTAATATATTAATTTAATCTCTTTTGTTTCAACTTTTGTAGGAGGAGATGTGTCGCCTACGAGATCTAGACGCGAACAACCCTACTAGCGTACCCTACATGAACGAAGAGATACTTGCCATGGTTATCAAGGGCAAGCAACGGGGAAAAGTCATCGGTAGGGGTAAGGTGTTGAGCGGGAAGAATTTTACTTGAGGCGCCTTCAGGTTTGTACGCTCGGCCCGAGATTGATGAGATGATGGCCGACAAAGACAAGAAGATCGAAGAGGTTGTAAAGAAGGAAGACGAGGCTAAGAAAGAGTCGAAGACCATTAAGCACCAACTCACAGATATTGTCGGTGTTAGGGAGTAACCCTTAGTAGGCACCTTAGTAGGCCGAGCTTATGAGCCAGATTCCTTCGAGATCTGAGGTAGGGTCGGGGAGTGGCGCTGGCGGTAGTGGCGGAGGGGAGTGATGATCTTGATGGTGGGATCTCGGATGATGCTCATGATGAGTAGATGGAGGTATAAGGGTTATTTTATGTCGATATATATTACCGTTTAGTCTATGCTTTTGATCGACTCATCCTTATGTTATTTTTGTACACTTTTAACATTTTGGCGACTTGAACATTGCGGATATAGCAACTTTTGTGTATATAGCAGCTAGATTCGTAGATTATAACACCCGTTTTGTATATTTGTAACGTTTAATGTATTTGAGGGTGTTTTACGATTATATATAAGTGTTTTAGCCGTATAACTTGTTTTGGGATATCGGTATATTGGTATTGGTGGTTTAGAGGTTTTGATTGCAAACAACAGGTGTAGATTGTGTAGATTTTTTTCGGAAAAAATCTGGAAAATTGCTACTGTGCAGCCTGTTCTGCATTAGTAGCAACATCATGTAGTCGTCGGCATTATAAAAACTTATTTTTTAATTTATATGGTCGTCGGGATCATATAAACATAATTTTGGGTGTCTTATGGTCCCGATGTCATGTCGTCGGGACCATATAAACATATTTTGGGTGCCTTATGGTCCCGACGTCCTGTCATCGGGACCATATAAACATAATTTTGGGTGTCTTATGGTCCCGACGTCCTGTTGTCGGGACCGTATAAACATAATTTTTTGGCTTATTACTCTCCCGACGACAGGACTTCGGGATAATACTAATCACGTTTGACTTTCGTTGACTTAATGCTAATTAAGAAAATGATTAGCATTATGGTGCTGACACCCTGTCTTCGGCATCATATGTTTCCACCAAAAAAATCTTTGACCAGAAAATGTTATGGGACCCACATTGGCGTCGGCACGGTGTTAACTTTGTCGTCGGAATAGTGGTTCCCGACGACCCTCAGCCGGCTAACTCCCGCCTACGCCTTGTCGTCAGGATTATTGCTGCTGACGACAGGGCGTCGACACGATGTGAAAAAAATCATAGACAGAGGTGGTGATTGTACTAGTGAACCCGATTTTCTATTAAAAAAATTAAAAAAAAAAAAAAAAAAATTAACCCTATGTTTTTCAACAATACGAAAAATAAATAAATAAATATATATATATATATATATATATATATATATATATATATATATATATATATATATATATATATATATATATATATATATACTAGTGTCAAAACCCGTCCGATGGACGGGTATGACTTGTGGTTTTTATTTTTAGGAATTAATAGAACAAATATATACTAAAAAGTAATTAAAAGTTAAATGAAAATAAATATTTTTGTGGTTTTTACAGCCTTCCCAAGACATCTCCAATAACGAAATCTCCAACTAATGCCCGATACACATTTGTTTTCTCTATAAAGACCTGATCAAGTACAAAGAAATAAAAATGTAAAACCTAGAGCCAAGCCACAGTGAAACACAAATGAAGGTTGAGATTTGTAAATATAACTCATTCCAGCAGTTCTTAACAATCTAGAACAAAACATTCCTAGTCTAAAATTATAGATAATACTTGAAAAACAAATGAAAGGTTCTAATGTTTCAAAATGTACTGAACACAAACACCACAGGCATTTAGCTTAGTATCCACCTTTAAGATCGTTGACCACATCATAGGGAATGGGAGTAACGGTCTCTAGAGTTGTACCTTCGACCATAAATCCTCGTTTGTGTCCCAAAGGTTGTCTCAATTGGTACTGATGATCTCACCCTTAGCCTCGGGTTGCCTTTAGTTGGCCGTTCTTATTAACTCTCTGTTTGAACTCCTCGGTGCACCTTGATGGCATGACATGCTCGATGCGTACATGAATCCTCTTCTTGATAATTCTGTCGCCCACCTGCATAAACATTTTATTCTACATATCAACTTGTTATAGCTAGAAACGGATGATAATAATACAGTTAGACAAGCATACAATGCAAAATGAAATCTTGGTCAGATAAAGTAAATGGCGAACACAGTATTGCATAGCCAAAAGATATTGCATAACTAAAAGAATACTACCTAGCTACTTAAAACTTAACACCAAAAACTTTATAAGATCACTCTTACTTATAGTAATGAAAGTAATTCACAAACATGAAAATAGACAACTAATGCTAGATACAGATTTGTTTTCTCTATAAAGACCTGATCAAGTACAAAGAAATAAAAATGTAAACTTTAGACAACTTTGTTCATAAAACAAAGCTATGCTTCTAAATCTGAGATAGGTTGAAGTGTGATTATCAGTAAATATCTTTAGGTGTTTTGGTCGATCGTATGTTCAACTTACTGTATTATTTTTATGAAGAGTATCACTTTATAGTACTGATCCAAACACCCCTTTAACTAATTACATGCATGAAAACATACCAAAATCTATAGCTTTATATGTCGCAAGTGAATATGGCGGTGAAAGATAACTCATTTTAACTGTTAAAAAAAACAGTCTTTTAACATGATAGCTTCAATTTTAAACAAATGTACCGAATATAAAATCATATGTCATTGAAAGTTTTGAAGGAAGTAAAGCATGTAACTTAAGCAGTTACATTTCAGCGGTGTAACATATCAGTTTGAAGGTAAAATCGTTACCTTTGCCATTTTACCCCACATTTGTTTTTCGAAAACAGAGCTTCCCTCAGACAAAACAAAAACTCGATAGTACCATCTAATGTACATTCTGAGTTTCGCAAGCTGCAACAGCAAAAGTAATACGATTATTTCCTTTGGTCGTCCTGCAAATCATCATCACCAATAGAATTAGATGTGTTAGTTATAATTACTAAAACAATATCATCAAAACATATCATTCTTCACAATAGCTGATGTGTTAGTTATAATTACTAAAACAATATCATCAAAAGAATACCTCAGATAGTAAATTTACAATATTATTAACTCATATAAATGCAGTTCCAAACACCCCTTCGTAACATTACTACCTTGGAAGTCTTGGCTGCTTCTGTTTCAGTCTCTTGGATTCTATTTTCAGTTTTTCCATCTCAATTTCTTCACATGCAACCGCTGCAATAGCAGATGCTTCACCTTTGCCAGTCTAAACCTAATTCATGAAAGAGTTGTTAGTGAAACAACCTGATGAAAGATGTCAATGGCTATGGTCCATCAAATAACTGAAGTGGGTCTATCTGTCTTTTGCCATGGAAATAAATGCTTTAATTTCTTTTATTTGGCTTGCCTACAGGTCTAAAATTCTTTTGAGCCTTATGGTTAGACTGGATTTGCAACTCTTTAACAGCTTCTAAAAGCTGCATGTGACCCCCTATCTTTACACATACACATAGACACGCACACACATTTCATACAACTTAACTGATCAATGTGGTTATACGTAGTAGGAAAAGAGGCCAAACAAAACGATCCTTGCAACCTGAAAGCAAATCATAAGCTTTCGTCTGAAAATTCTAACTTGCATTTGTTATAGTGTTCTAGTTTGAACACTTTGAATTTAAGTAATAATTCGATGTGTGGTACTACCGTACTATCCCCGATCAGTTTCTGAGTTTAAGTCTTTAAAGATTATAGATTTAACTAAGAACCATGTTGAGGGAAAAATCCCAGATGGGATTGGTTCATTAGTAAATCTTGAAGAACTTAACCTTGTTAATAATTTGTTATCAGGTAGTTTTAATATGAATTTTTTTTGGACAAAAAAGTGTTTCTGGTCAACTAAACTCAGTGAACAAATAGTCATTTTCCCGAACTCATTTTGACCCATTCTTTGAATTTATGAATTACCTCGGGGTTGCCTACATCCGCCTTTGGTTTTCTACGACTCTTTGGCTTAGGGAATGAATCTACACGCTGTAAGTTAGGTGGGGAATGAGATGATAGTTTGCCACCTGGACTTCCTGATACTTTCTGTTGCATGCCATCCTGATTCCTTCTTTCTTTGGCAGAGCCGCTTTTAGATTCACAATCTGAGACAAGAAACATACATTTCTAATTTTACACAAATTCATAAGAAAATAAAGATCTACTGTCCTATATGGAGTATGCTAGTGTTACGGAAAATATAGAGGTACGTTAGAAAACCTGTTCCTTGAGGTCTTTCACATCTAAACTATCTTTATGTACTTTGGCAGCACCGAGTTCTACAGTCGCTACTCGTTCATCAAACTTAAGTGTACTTAGGGTTTCTCCAACAGCATTCAGTTCTAGGCTTATGTGAATGAACATAAGCGTCTTTACCTGCCCTCCTAATACATCCACAAGACAGCAAAAAAGAAACTTAAAACTTGGAAGCAAAAGGGAATACTTTCACATAAACGTTGAAGCTTTATAAATATTGTGTTGTCTTACCAAGTGAATCTTGAAGTAATTGAGTAAATTTCCTATTTCTGTAAGGCACGTGTGAATATTGTGTAAATATTTTAGTGCTTTTTATGATGCCGTTACAATAGCCAATGTAAATATAGTTACCCTAAGCTAATACGTAAAGCTTGAAGCCTGAGCCAAACAAAAATAGCAAATGAAACAGAAATATAAATTTATGAAGCAAATCACCTGGAATTGTTATATCTAACAGTTTTAGCGTTGCCAAATGCTTTAAGAACTGGATTTGACTGCACTCGCAATGACGACGTAAGCTTAATCATGATGATACAATGACATATGTGTGCATGCATACATGTCAGGTTTTATAAACTACAGAATAAATATTAGTCTTAATATAGTACGTCATATATCATACTTCAAGAACTTGTTCAACTGTGCGGCCTTCAATAGCTACTTTCCTGCCACCAAAAAAATGAGAAAGTTTTTGCTAAATCATTAGTTTTTTTCAAAGACGTTGCTTTTAAGTGTAAATAAATAGCTTAAACTTGTGTTAGCTGGAGAAGATACCAAAAGAGCTCAAGGATCCAAATATAATCGAATTGATTGATTGTTTCCCTCATAAAGGGAACTTACATCTTGTTTTCGAGTTCATGGAAACTGATCTTTTAGCGGGTTTAGTTGGATATCTGAAATTGTGTACTCATGAAAATAGCTTAGGACAAAAGGTTTTCGGGTCTAGTTTATCTCGGGTCAAACCGGGTCAAATTTGAGCTTCTACTAAAACGTATTCTAGTGTTTAAAGTGTGTGCCCCCAATAGGCTCACACACCCTTAGCCGTATCGGCTATTCAACTACCATATTCCAACAATCCTTTCATTGGAGATATCATTTTAAAGATTCATGGCAGCTTATGAGTCGATCTCGAACTTACCTCAGCCTTTTCAATTCATTAGCTAAGATGAGCACAGGGATAGTCGATTTCACCATTTTACATAATCAACAACTGTGTCATATGTTTCCATATTCAATGTGCTTTCTGTAAAACATCCGTAGAGAAAATTATATGGTGGTTAGAATATAGACATAATCATACAAAACGTCTAAAGGAAACACATTTTAATTTGTGTATAGACTGCAAAAACTATACTAAGTTTGAACATTCTAATTTTTTTCTTCAAGATGATTAATGAGGTTATACATATTAAAATTACACTTCGGGAAACATTCGACCCATTTCCCTTTAAGGTGAACTTTATTTTACAATTCACCCGTTACATATTAAAGAAGCTAACTGCATTGACCCATTTTGGGATGCTTGTGATGAATTAATGCATCTTTTTATAATTTAATGAGAGTATAAATTAATGACAGATAGAGATAACCTACCGGAGTTCATGCCACAGAATGTAATAGTTCGTTCGGACAGAAAAGGATGCAAACGTTTAAGACAATTGACTTTCTCACTATCAGGTCTTGAAGTACCTTCTTCAAGGCTCGAGATAAAGAGTGAGGTCACCAAATGTACAAGTACATCATGATTTGAATCACCAAGAACAGCATTTAGTTCCCGGTCTATCCATGGTTCTATTCTTTGGAGTAACCTTTCCTTGTAATGGTTTCTTCCCATAGAATCCTAAAAGTATTAAAAGAATTATAAACATTTATAGTACATTTTTAAATTTTAACATCAATAAGTGTAATAGAAGTATATCCAGATTGATGGATTGTCTACTTCATAAAAGCCCATGATCTAAATATATATAATCTACAATCTATTTTTAAGAAAATTTAATTATCGCTTGAATTTTTATTAAGTGAAAATGATGAATATTGTGTAAGTTTTATACCTGCTCGAGAGGCCTTCTGCTAGGGCAATGTACAACCCACATGTTCTACTCATATATGCTGCAAGTATATATTCATAAGTTCACATCATCAAACAAATTTCAAAGAAACTAAATCAATCAATGTTGTACATATTTACATGCTATACCGTGGGCCGAAGTTGGCATGCATTATGAGACGAAAGTTACGTTATTGAATTAGATACAACCAATATGGAGGTGGAAATTTCAACCCAATATATATAGACACATGCAAATTCAGGTTCTACTTTGATCAAATAATATGTTTTTCTTATTATAAGGTAGGGATGGGAAGGAGGTGTTTTTAGGTTGATAGAAAATTCAAAACTCCCTCACAGTTACAAGTTGAAAACTACATATTTCTTGCATCAAATTGAAGCAAATAAGCAATTTTAACTGACAATCATAAGCACCCTTTAAAGTATTACGTGAGACTCACCTAAAATAATGACACTGAACTTTAGACTTACAAAGAAGCTGACTTTTGAGATATTCGAGCTCGTTGGTACTCAATGAGTCAATATCCTCACCATGATTTCACAGTTGCTCAAGTCAAGTCCTTAACCGACTCCCACCAATTCTTATCCTTTGACCCCCTGCCATTTCTCTCACCCTCCTGGCTTTTTTGCTTTGAACTAAACGGAAGTGACACCCTGTTACGCTTCTGCTCGTGCGGATCAAATTTAGGCGAGTCCGGTTGCAACTGCTGGAGGGGTATGCAAACGCTTATGCTGCTGCAAGGAGTGCTTCTGTTGCGCAACTGCTGTTGATTTTGCTGCTGCAACCCTTTCAAAATACAACCCACTTGACCAGTCCTTTCTTACCTAAAGATGTACTCATAGATAAAGTTTATATTAATCTATAAGGTTTCAAAGTGAAGCGGAGGCAGTGAGAGTTGAAGGCCAGACAAAGCATTGTGAACATCAGTTATGTTACTCTTTGTGTTATAAGTTATATTATACATGCTTTCTCAACATTGGGTTTTAATCAACTTAATCATTCGGGCAACGGTTGAAGTGAAAAGCTTCCATCGTATCTTTTCAATCTTTTTACCGGTCATACTCTCGGGTGCGTTAAAACCTTCGACCTGTATGTGTGATCGATTCCAGTTTCTTTCATGTCTTTGTTTCCTAATTACTATATTTATATAATAAGAGTGATCTATATATATAACGTTCTGTTTGTGTGATCGAGTATTATGTCTTTTAATTTATTTGCCTACTTATTTAAAGCTTTTATATTATATACTATGAGTACTTCCTGCAAATAACATTTTATCCATATTTGATCGGGCTTAATTATCATAAAAGGAGAAACAGAAAGAACCGTCCAATCCTTAAGCCTTCGCTCAAGGTATTCATGCTGATCCTCCTTTAGGTAAAAAGAGTCATCTTAGTATATATGCCAAGGGTATGGGTAGAGTGTCCTACATGACCTTGAACATTATTGCAGGCTGCACAACATAAATATTAAATGGTGATGATGAATTGTACGTAAAAAATGAAAACTTTAATAATTGAAAACGATACCATTAATTGTTTCCTATAGCTTCAGACTCACCCCATAGGGGTTTACCATCATCTCAATAATTGTACAACCCAAACTCCAAATGTAAAAAGCACGTGCAAAATTAGGATTAGAATCCTTTTTGGATTAGAATCCTTGGTGGAGTTCGATAATACAACACATGCCTCTTCAATATTTTTAAAAACCTAGTCATATCAACAATCTCAAACACCCCCAGATTAACTTATGAATCTTGATCTATAATATTCAGAAAATATTAACAAAACTGGATGTTACCTGTTATAGAAGCAATCTCTCTGATTCGCACATAAAGAGAATCCAAAAAAGGCAGTGTAAAACTTGCAACAACAGCAACCACTTGTAACCTGCTAAATCAATATAAAGCATACTCGTTACCAAAAAGGAGAATTAAATTAAGCACTTTGAGAACATACCTCTTAGAAGATGACCTTCAAAGACTAACTAAATAGTCAATCGCATATATCATGATTTAGAAGGATCATATCTGTCCTCAAATACCGAATTAACCAAATCGACATACATGTACCTTGAGGGGGTTCACGTGATGATAAATGTTTACATGCAAAACCCTGATCTGTTAAATGATTTTTTTTTAAATATACCTTTGAAGGCGCCATGATGAATATTGAAAGAAGTTCGTGAATCAAAGAAAACTCTAAAAAGATTAGGGTTGATAGCTGCTTGAGGGGGTACACGCTCCTCTTGTGTAGGTGAAGTTAGAATGATAAGTCAGTTAGGAATATTAATATTGTTTTGAAATATCTATCATAAAATCTTTAATGGTCCAGTGGTTGAAGGCTTGCTCTTGGATGTAAAGACCATAGTTCGAATCTGGTAAGTGACATAACTTTTTTAACAAATTCCGAGAAATTGTGCATTGTATGGTATGATGACATGGAAATATGACATGTCATTATGGGATGCAAGTGACATTATGATGTGGCATGCCTCCTCTTATATATAATGTATAGATATATATATATATATATATATATATATATATATATATATATATATATAAATCATAACTAATCCATATATTGAGCTGAAAAACATTTAACAACAAAGATAACGTGTAAAAATAAAACTACGTCTCAAATATATATAATTAACTTATTTTATTTAAAAAAAATGAAAATACCAGACCCGGTCGGGTTTCGAGAATCAGATTGACCCGGGTCAATTAAAATTCGGCTGATCTAATTGAGTTTTGAGAATTAAAAACCCGATTTAGTATGACTCGTTTTTTTTGTCAAAACCGGTTTAACCGGTTAACCCGGCCGAATCGAACCGGATATCAAAACATTGATGCAAAGACGGCTTCTTAATATTCTATAGAAAACAGAAAATTAAATTTTAATATTAAAATAAAGATTTATTAATTAATAAAAAGGTTACAAGGTTGGGTAGGAGACGAATAGAGCCAACGTGTAAGTAGAGACCTACTTGGATAATGATAAAAAATAATCATCAATGCATTATATATATCCCACTCTTCTTTAAACCATCATGTCCTATACTTTCCCGCAAATCGATCAGATATGACTTCTTCTTATACGGAGCATAAACGTAACAATGTCATCTTTTGGTCTGTTGCTGCAATCTGTTTCGTATTTGAGTTTTACTGGTTTACTAAGGCTTTTCTGCGACTACGTGCAATTCGCCATGATCATGTGGATGGGGACGTGCATAATGGTGATGTTCATGTAACTGTTGCCGAGCATATTATAAACATTGATGGTCATCAACCTGAAACCGTTGAGAAGCAACTGTACGAGACGGGAAAGAGCAAGAATGATGATTGTGCGATATGCCTAGATGACTTCATCGAGAAGCAGCACATCGGAGTTGTCCTATCATGTCAGCACTCGTTTCATGAAGATTGCATTAAGAAGTGGTTGTCCGATAAACATAGTTGCCCTCTTTGTCGAAAATTCATCCCTTGAATTCCTGAGTTTAGTTCCATCAAGAATTCTTAATAAAATATGGTATAGTTAATTTCTTAAACTGTACTACACTTGACTTAGGTTACACGTATCAACGGATTTGATAATTAGTTGTACGTATTGGGTTGGTTTTTGTATGATCTCGTACGGTTAAACTACTCATGACATCTTGTATAAAAGATTTATCAAGATAACCCTTTTCGTTTCATTATAAACCATGCATGCATGCAAAAAGATGACTGATAATTAACAGTATGTATGTATAGCTAGTGTGATTTTTATGGCACTTGCCGGTTTTATCTCTTTTAATTTTGCTTTACCAAAGGGATCACAATTCGACTTTGATTGTGATTAATTGATAAGTATATACTAAGGTCGATTAGTCAAAAGGCGTGGTAACAAGTATCTACGTCCAACCATCAGCTGAAACCATTAACAACTAACGTTCGTAAACGTATATTTCACACATAACTTGAACCCATATATACTTGGTTGGGGAGCATCTCACGCATAAGTAAGTATCTGTATGCTAGCCCTTTGGTCGGTTATCATTGTTTTCATAATTATCTCTTGAAACTGGAAAGTAATCATAAATAGTTGGTCTATCTCTCGATTATAGACTGCTATTGATAATCTTATTCCTCATTTACATCATCAAAAGTAAAGTTTGATTTATTTTTTAATTCGATTCCAATATATTTGATGAGGTATCCCCTCCTCCGGATATTCCGGAGGAGCTAAATCAATCTTAGTCAACATCTCTCGTGAAAGATTAGGAAACAACTACAGTCTTCCGGAGAAGTTAGAACAACGAAGGTTATGTTGGGTCCGGAGGCAATGGCGAAGGAGGATAGTTATCCCTTTTTTTTAAGTTTATTTTTTTACAAAATTAACACATGTGCTTTTCAGCACATTTTATAAATTAGACGAAAATTTAATAGTTTGACGATATCCCAACATGCTTTCCTAACCATATTTTTTGCATGAGATGTTCATCAATTATCAACATAGGTATATATTTTTTAACGTTCTTCGTGGTCTTGTGTAACAAATAATCGGCATGGTTTACGGATTAAACTTGATAGTTGATCACTGGAAACCGCTAAAAGTTTGCAACAACGAAACAAATGGATGTGATTGTTCGTAACTTCATATAATAACCTTTACAAAAGCTCAATTGTGATCGTTAATACAATGAAAAACCGACTAATTAAAGTTTACATTTTGATGTGCTAAATTCTTTAAAACCAATGCTAATGGCAACCACTATCACCCACCCGACCACTATCTTGACCGCGTCACCTTGTTAGCTACTCCACTATGCCGACCGAGTCCCCTATTTAAAATTGATTTAGTGGTTGGGTACCCGATCGTTTTTTTTTTTGATTGCGGTCGCTTTACTTGAAGCACAACGGTCTTACCATTACATCAGTCTAATTGACATCCTTGACCTTGATGAATTCATGTTTTATTTATAATATAGTTTTGGATTTTTGGGAAAATGTAAAGCCGTAAACAGCGTGGCGAACCAACAATCTGTTGGGTTTTACTAATCATAACAATTATAAAACATGTAAACATCATCAAAGCATGCAGCGGAAGTATAAGGAATAATATGTGTATATTAATTAACCGAATAAGGATACGCATACCTTTTAGCAAATCAAGAAACACACGTTAATGTGAATGAGGAACAAAACCCAAAACCCTAGCTTAGGGTTTAAACCAATTCGACCCACCAAGAAGTCGACCTTCAGAAATCCTACAAACACAAGTGCGTTTGTCCTTCGTTCTTGTACACACGTACTATTAGCGAATTGAAGTGAAAGACTAGGTTCTTGATCACAAACAAACCAAATACTTAAACTTGAGTTGGACAAATCGAATCCCTATGGGAGGGGGTATACGACCGGCCACACACAAGAAAGAGGAAAAGGAGAGGAGAAATTAGGTTTGCAAGTCACCAAGATTAGGTTACAATGAATACAAGGGGTTTGTATATATAGGTAACCAATCTTGGAGAACAAGTTAATGTGTAGGTTGGGTTAGGGAACCCCAACCGATCGGCCTATCAATCCCAAAGGGATTCTAGATCCTTCCCGACTTATAATTTCATCTCTAGTCTTCGTAGTTTATATTTAACGACCGTTAGCCAAACCTCGTTAAATATTAACTATCGTTAAGTATTTATTTCGTGACTAATAATTAATAATAATAACATTTTATATATATTAATTATTTAACATCAATTCTCATACGTAATGTGTGCAATCCCGAAGTCTCGAGTTCGAATCCGGTCATACGTTTATTTAAAATATCCATAAAACCTTTTAGCTCCCACTTGGATATTACTAAATATAGTAATGACATTGGTTTAGTCTAGCCTAACACGCCAATGCCCCCAGATCAAATCGAGTATGGTTTTCTGGAAAAACCATTTAATGATTCATCATTTTGCTTATCCTTTTGTTACTAATACTACATTAACTATGAATATGGATCAAGTCATTTCATAAGTTAATATTCTATTTCTCGTTGTATCTGATTGAACAAGATTACCAAATCATCTAAACGTATTCCAGATTGATCTTGGGTATGGTCATACAAACATCTTGTCAACCCTACGAGGGGCCCAAATATAGTATTATGCTTTGAAACAAATTCAAAGGAACAAATTCTCTTGACTACAAACATAACTCATGAACACTTCTGAAAATAGCCCTTATAACTACCAGTTACGGATAGCGTTAGACTATCTTACACAAGTGCACTACATTCATAACAGTTATCAAGTATCTCAAGTCTGAGGATAAACACTTCATGACTTACTTAATGACAAAGATCCATAAGTATCATCATGTAAAGTTGGGATTTGTCATATATTCAATTCATTGAATATCATGTGAATCTGGTATGTCCTACGCATCAATATACTTTAAGTATATTCTACCAAAACTCAGATTTGTCTTAATTCAATGACATTCCCACATCATTGATCGACAACGGACTATTTAGAATAACATAAGTCATTCACAGATTAAACATGCAAATATAGGATATAATATTAAGAAAATAAAAAAATAAACATAAACAACTATTTTATTTCATTAAAATAATATTTGTTCATAACATCCTTTATCCAAATACTAATCACAGATCTGCATGAAACTACTAGCTAAACGAAGTCCTATCCCATCAGCATGGTCAGTAAGTTTTTCCTTTGGCAAAGGCTTCGTAAAGGGATCAGCTAGATTATCATCTGTATGAACTTTGAGTAGATTGATTTCACCTATTTCGACTTGTTCTCGAACATAGTGATATCGTCGAGGAAAATGTCTGGCGCCCTTCATGACTCCAGGCTCATTGGCAAATGTTATCGCAGCAGAGTTGTCAAAATACACATTTAAAGGTAATTCGATTGAGGGCATTACTCCGAGTCCCGAAATGAATTTCCTAATCCAAACAGCTTCCATCGCAGCTTCCGAAGCAGCTATGTACTCAGCTTCTGTAATAGACATCGCAGTCGTTGTCTGCTTCTTGCTCTTCCAGTCAACTGCTCCTCCATTAATGACAAAGACGTATCCCGTTTGAGACTTCTTATCATCTTTATCAGTTTGGAAAGACGCATCGCAAAAACCTGTAACATCAAGTTCTGCATCTGGATTCCCACCATACACTAGAAACATTTCTTTAGTAGCCCTTAGATACTTAAGAATGTTCTTAACAGCATGCCAGTGTTTCACACCTGGATTATGTTGATATCGACTGGTGATATTTTGTGCGAACGCCACATCAGGCCTTGTACATCTCACAGCATACATGATAGATCCTACAGTCGAAGCATAAGGAACTTTTCTCATGTGTGCCACCTCTTCAGGTGTTGACGCGCATAGTTCACTACTTAAGCCATGTTCAACTTGCATCGGCAAATATCCCTTCTTGGAATCTTGCATATTGAATCTCTTCAATATTTTATCAATGTAAGTACTTTGGCTTAGTCCAATCAACCGCCTTGATCTATCTCGGTAGATCTTGATTCCCAGAATAAATGCTGCTTCCCCTAAATCCTTCATAGAAAATCACTTTCCAAGATAAGACTTTACATCTTGCAAATTTGGAATGTCTTTTCCCATGATCAATATGTCATCAACATATAAGATAAGGAAAATAACATTACTCCCACTAGCTTTGTGATATACACATGGCTCATCAAGATTTTGAGTGAAACCAAATTTCTTGATTTCTTCATCAAACTTCTTGTTCCATTGCCTTGATGCTTGCTTCAACCCATAAATGGATCTTTGAAGTTTGCATACACGCTTTGGAAATTTTGGATTCACAAACCCTTCAGGCTGCGCCATATAGATGTCCTTATCTAGGCGACCGTTTAAGAAGGCAGTTTTGACATCCATTTGCCATATCTCATAGTCATAGTACGCAGCTATGGCTATAAGAATCCTAATAGCTCTAATGTCTGCTACAGGAGAAAATGTCTCCTCGTAGTCTATCCCAAAATTTTGAGTAAACCCTTGAGCTACAAGACGAGCTTTATAGGTGTGTACATTGCCATCCATGTCAGTCTTTATCTTATAGAGCCACTTACTTCCAACTACCTTGGCATTTGGAGGTAAGTCAACCTCTATCCAGACTTTGTTATCTCTCAGGGATTGCATTTCCCATTCATTGCAACTTGCCATTTATCCTTTTCAGGACTCATCATGACAGCCTTATAGTTAGCAGGTTCACCAAGATCCCCTAACATATTTTCCTCAGCTTCTACGTTAAGACATAGACGCTCAGGTGCATGCGTAGTCCTTGCGGATCTACGAATGGGAACCACTTCAACTTCAGGTGGAACACTCAGACTTTCAGGTTCTACTTGAGGTTGGCTAGTGTTTTCAGATGGTGTTGTATCTTCTTGATCATATTCCAGATCATAAACTCTCCCACTAAATTCATGAGATATGAGATCCCTTTCAAGGAAGTCTCCATACCTAGCAACAATTACTTTGTTTTCAGGTGGAAAGTAAAAGTAGTAACCCATAGTTTCCTTTGGGTATCCTACGAAGATACACTTAACAGATCTTTGTTGTAGCTTATCAGCTGAGTCACGTTTAACAAACGCCTCACAACCCCAGAACTTTAAGTAAGACAAGTTGGGAGCTTTCCCATACCACACTTCATAAGGAGTCTTATCAACCTTCTTAGTTGGAACCATATTCAATATACGAACAACAGTTTCTAAAGCATAATCCCAAAAGGATAAGGGAAGAGTAGTAAGATAAAACATTGATTGCACCATGTCTAACAATGTACGATTTCTTCTCTCAGATACACCATTTTGTTGTGGAGTATATGGAGATGTGAGTTGCTGGACGATACCACACTCAGCAAGATAATCTTTAAACTCTTGGCTTAAATATTCACCACCTCTATTGGATCGAAGAGCTTTAATCTTCTTTCCTAGTTGCAGTTCTGATGGACCTGGACACACTCCTTGTGTCAATGATATTTTGTATGATATTATTAAGCACGCGAAATTTACTTAGTAATACTTAGAAGATGAATTATATGATGTATTGTATATAAACACAGATTAAACACAAAACTTAAGCTCCAATATTATTAATGAATAATACGAGTGATCTTAGATTATCACTAGGGTTACACCTTGAAGCCTTTGTGAGTAATACGTAGGTAAATTAACTAGTACCTAAAACAATGACCTAGGACCTCCTTTTATACAACAAGGAGTCCTTCACAAGATAAGTATAAAACTAACATAATAGAATATACACAAGATCTATTCTATACTTATCTAGACGTGTTTAACTAAACATAAACTGATAGCAGTGGTAACAAAGTACCAGCAGTGGGAATACGTTTCCACTGCTAGTGTTAATCCAAGCAGTGTAAACCACAACTATCCGTGGTAACGGATTATTCCCAACAATCCTCCCCTAAACTTATGATTTCTCTGCAAATCAATAAGTTTCTTCAATATGCATTATCTTCAAGGATTTGGGGAATTCAACCAAACACTTCACTTCTTTCTTAACTTCTGAATAGCTCTTGAACATTGATCTTGAAGCCTTTGTAACAATGCTCTGACCTTCTCAGTGTCTTCATGAACTCTTATTGGTAAGCATAACATTACTGTAAGAGCTCCAACTCTGAGTGGATATTCTTTCTCAGCAAGCATGAAAACATCTTTTCCATCTGTTGTAGAAACATGATGAACTTCACATGAATCATAGTAAAACCATTTAGTACCAAAACATGTGAATAAGGTTTTCCAGAAGTCATCATTAACATCAGGTTCATAGAGCCTTCTAAGATTAACCCACAACTGCATCTCCTTTGTATCTTTGAGATCTTGAGTATTAAACCTTTCTTGAACTAACCTCCATAGTGTATCAAGGTCATCTCTGTCAAAAGCTTTTATAAGATCTTCAAATTGAATGAATGATGAAGTTGCACCACCTAGCCTTGTGATCTTCCATGTTGGAGCAAAATTGCTAGCAGTGTAAACTTCCCAATCAATAATAGGATGTCGAACTTGCAGTGGTTCTGTATAAAAATCTCCTTCTTCAATCACAATCATTCCAGTCAATTGATCTTCAGTGAATTTCTCAGTAGGAATTTCCTTCTCAGTAGACATTGTTTGATCTTCATCAACCTTAGTCTTCTTAACAGTTTGAGAATCACTTACTTTGGCCTTTCTCTTCAATCTAGGAAATCTTCTTGCTTCTTCTTCAGAGCCCATTGAAATAAAATCTTTATCTTGTTTTTGAGTTCTGTAGTAAGCCTTTTCAACTTGATCATCAGACATTCCTTTGAATTGATGCATCTTCCAACCACCAACATGACAACAATAAGTTTTCATATATGAAAGAATTTGTCTCTTGGTAGGTTGTCTTGATTTCTTTTGACCCTTTTTGACTGTACTAATCACATCTTCAAGTGCTTGATTGTTCTTCATTTGAATGAAATCCTTCAACTGAGCAGTTCTTTGTTCCTCAGTTAAGGATGCATCAGCTACCAGGTCAATTGCCTTTTTCTTGATTTCTGCATTATTAGCAATCAAGAATTCAATATCTTCTTCAGTAGGAACATAACTAAACTCTGGAGTCATTTCTCTAAGAATTGTTGGTTGAATATTAAGCAGTGGATCTTCTTCCATTCTATTCAATCTTTTAGCTTCCATAAAGCTTGCAACTTCCAATTCTTCAAGCTTTTTCTTTTCAGCCATTTGTTCTTCAGAGATCTTTACAACAATTTCTCTATCAAGAACAATCTGTGCTTGTCTTTTCTTGGAGATCTTTCTTCCAGTTTGCTTTACATCTTCCATAACTGCTTTACCCTTGTCTTTCTTCAATTTATCAAATTCTTCACTTGCAGTGGCAAAAGTTGGCTCTGCAGTGGAAATAAAATCAGTGGTAAAATCAGTTGCAGTTTGGAAAATGTCTTGATCTTCAAGTTGCTCTCCATGAGTATCAGCTTCCTTTGCTCCTTTACTTGTATCTCCTTCATCTTCAAAATCAATTGTCCTCCCCTCAGTGTCAGCACCTGTCTTCCTCCCCTGTTTTGGAGAATGACCCAAATCATGATCAGCTGAATCACCATCAGTTGGTGAGGATGAAGATGAAATCACCAACTTTGCAGTCTTCTTGTGCTTTTTCAACCCCTGCAACTCCTCCTTTAAGGTCTGAATCTCTTCCTTTAAATGTTTAACATCCTTGGCATGCAGCTTCTTGACATTTGCCAAATCCTTCTGGAGAGATTCAACATGTTTGGCTAATTTTGTACACAAAACCATCAATTCCAATTTGTTCCCACTGCCCTCATCACTTCCAACTGTGTTACCTGTTAAGAGAGGTGAATCATGGGGCAAAGGTTCAGATTCCTCCCTAGTTGGACTAGGTTGAAGTCTAGAACCACCACTGCTTGTTCCTAGACCATAAGGTTCAGCAAATTGTTGTGTTGTTATGAGAGGAGTTGACTGTTTAGGCCTTCTCTCATAGGTTCTTGAAACTGGTGGGGTATAATCAATGTTTGGAACATTAATTATGGGTGTGTTTTGTTCAGTTGTAATTTTAGCAAGCATTTGGGGTAGGAGAGGTGTAAAAATCATATTGCCATCTTTGTTCAAATTTTGAAAAACTTTAGGCTTTAGGCAACTGATTTGATAAACATTAGTATGGGGTTGCAGTTGAAACTCATTTAGCACTGCTTGCACAAACCTTGGATACATTAAAAATTTTGTTTTACTCTGTACATTGCCTTTCATACTTGTAAAAATATAATTTGACCAGTTGAAAATCTTATCAGTGACAAGACAAACCAAAGGGTAAGCCATGGTTGAACTAAATTTCTCATAAGATGTTTTCTTAGGACTCAGACAATGCAACAGAGTATGAATCAAAAATCTCCAATGGGGACAAAAACCACTCTTTTTGAAAGTAGACTTTTTGTCAGTGGTATCATACCCCATGGATGATAAAGTATCATGAATTTCAGGCATAGGTAATGTGATGAGACCATTGAGATCACCCAATTGGAGTACTCACCTCAAGGATGCCTCAGTAACATCAATAGTTACCCCATCCACAGTGGCTCGTAAAGCATCCACTGTTTCATGTGTATCTCCAATCTCAAGTGTTATGGACGTAGCAGAAGTCCAAAACTATTTGATTTGAGAGATATAGATTGTGGGTTTTAAAAGCAAAGCATACCTTATATGAGTGGTATTGAGAAAGTCCACAATCTGATGAAAAACAGGGCCACTCTTCTCATTAGACTTTTGTAGGTAGGCCACTAGGTTGTGCTCATCTGCAAAGTTTAAAGATGCCATAGAAACTTTTGATGAAAAACGATATTATGTCAGTAAAAATTAAAAGAATAACTAGCCAATTGAGAGAGAAAGATATATAAGGTTAGGGTTTAGAATTATTGCGCAAGTAAAATTATCTTTAGAAAGTATTTATTTAATATGGAAAGAAGATAATTCCCTTAAAATTTTAACCCTGTATATATTGCAATCAGTGGTTACTTTCAACGGCTAGTGAAAATTAGTTACTGACACAATCAGTTGTAACGGCTAGAACAACAGTGGTAAAATAACACTGTCAGTGGAAACTGTGAACTAGCAGTGGTAATTTTTCACAAAAATTTCAAAGAGCAGTGGTAAATAAAATCATGTGATAACAAGACTGCTCTTATCATAGTTTTTAGCAAACTACCAGCTATCAACGGATTTGATATGTCTTTACCATGAGCCGTTTGCTATGGACTAGCCAACTCTTAATCATAAAGAATATGGTGAGTTGATAACCATATAGTTTTTGGTAAACTATCAACCATAAACGGATTTGTCAAGTCTTTACCAATAGCCGTTTGCTCTGGACTAGTTGATTCTTATGTGTGTTAGACATGGTGAATCAATAACCATTTGTTGTGTATCTCAGATATACACCTTTTAAACTCAACTCCTATCAACAACTTGGTTATACAAACTCATACAACAATGTCAGTACCCAACAGCCTCCTCTCAACACCAGAGAACATTTTGACAAAAAGGTTATGGATTAAGCATCCCAATACTTGTCACCAAGTACTGAAATCTCCCCACATCAAGGCCTTTTGTTAACAAATTAGCATAGTTGTCATCAGTATGAATTTTGACAACTTGAATTAGGCCCTTTTCATAGCAATCTCTAATGAAATGGTGTCTAATTTCAATATGTTTGGTCTTTGTGTGTTGAACAGGATTCTTAATGATGCAAATGGTACTACTATTGTCAATATGAATGATGGTATTCATGAAATTGTACCCATAATCCAAAAGTTGATTATGAAGCCATAGAACTTGAGCACAGCAACTAGCAGCAGCCACATACTCTGCCTCAGTTGAAGAATTAGCCACCATTGTTTGCTTCTTGCACTGCCATGACACTAATCTGTTGCCAAGAAATTGGTATCCACCTGTTGTAGATTTTCTATCCAAGCTAGCTCCAGCATAGTCACCATCTGAATAAGTAACCAGATCAAGAAGAGAATATCTGGAGTACCACAATCCCAGAGTAGGAAATGCTTTAAGATATCTGAAAATCTTCTTCACAGCAGTCAAGTGAGAGAACTTGGGAGTAACTTGAAACCTTGCACAGGCACACACTACAAACATGATATCTGGTCTAGATGATGTAAGATACATCAAAGAGCCAATCATAGACCTGTACATGTGCACATCAACAACTTCACCACTATTTTCCTTCAGAAGTAGATGTGTAGTCTTGTCTGCAGGGGTGCTGGATGACTTTGCATCAGTGAACTTGAACTTCCTTAGTATCTCAGCCACATATTTATCTTGATTAATGAAAATACCATCTGGCCTCTGTAGTACTTGAAGTCCCAAAAAGAATGTGAGTTCACCCATAGAACTCATCTGAAATTCTTCTTTCATTAGTTTCTCAAATTCTTTGCACATCTCTGTCTTGGTAGATCCAAAAATGATATCATCAACATACACTTGAACAAGCAAGATATCATTCTTGTCTTTCTTGATGAACAAAGTTTGATCCACTCTGCCTCTATGAAACCCATTAGTAAGAAGATAAGTGGTTAAGGTTTCATACCATTTCCTTAGTGCCTGATGCAAGCCATACAAAGCTTTAACTACCCTGTATACTTTGTTAGGATATTCAGGGTCTTCAAAGCCTGGAGGTTGTGAGACATAAACCTCCTCATCAATCTGCCCATATAGAAAAGCACTCTTCACATCCATTTGATAAACTTTAAAGCCCATAAAGGATGCATAGGCTAAAAATAGCCTGATTGCTTCAATTCGAGCAACTGGGGCAAATACTTCTTCATAGTCAATACCCTCCTCTTGAGTGTATCCTTGAGCCACAAGCCTAGCTTTGTTTCTGATAATAATTCCTCTTTCATCTTTCTTGTTTCTGAACACCCATTTAATACCTATTACCTTCTTGCCAGAAGGCAAATCACAAAGCACCCAAACCTTTTGAAGCTTAAATTGGAGCAACTCTTCTTGCATTGCTTCCACCCAACTTTCATCTTCAAGTGCCTTGTAAACATTCTTTGGCTCCATTTGTGACAGAAAACACAGAAAGAGACATTCATTCTTGCCTTCATGAATCTTAGACTCATATATTTTACTAATGAATCCATGAACATCAGGCAGCTTAGTTTGTCTTCTAGTCTTCACAGGTGAATAGACATCCCCAATCACATTTTCAAGAGGATGTGATTTATAAATAGAAGTGTGGGGAGTCTGAGGAACTGCAATCTCACTTGGCATATTAGAGATTTCAACATCATTGGCTTGAGCTTCCTCAGTAACTGGAGTTGTGATTTCCACATCTGGTGTTGCAGTGGAAACATTTTGCCTAACAGTGGAATCTGTATTTCCACTGCTTTCATAATTTTCAGCATTCAAATGACTATCTCCTTCCTTTTCCAAATCACTAGAAGGATGAGCATCTCCAGTCTTTGATATATCATCATTATCTGCATAGTCCCAAAGAGGTTGTTAGGATCCAATATTTATTGTGTTGATGATTCGGGTGGTCTTGGATGATCAAAATACATGTTTGCCATAGTTAGAGAGTTAGTAGAGAGAGAGGGTGTTCTTGCTAGAGGTTTACACAAAGTATGAAATATTAGATTGAATGAGAAGCACCACCCCTTCCATGGATGGAAGGGGTATTTATACTTACAGACACAACGACCTCCTATCGGCCTGTGGATCAGGTATACAGTGGGTAAAGACCCGTCCTTCCTCCACGGTGTTGCACTAAGCTATACTATGCTACAAACTAATAAATAAACTACTAAATAATGTAACTAACGACAAGTCTACGAGCTAACTTATGCTAGATAATATTTGGGGTGACCGACACTTCACAATGGAATTTTCTAATTCCTAACAATCTCCCCCTAAGGGAGGTTTTCAAATCCTAGCATTCTATTTTAACTTCAGTCTTGAGCTCGTAGACTTGAATTCTTCATTTCCGCAATCTTTGTGCTTTAGCAGCGATTCTTCAAAGTCCGCATAGATTTGTACTTTTAGTGGAGGTCTTTGGTCTGATCCACATCTTTGATGATCTTCGAGCTTTCATTGAGATCATCAGCCACAGTAAATCTCTGGATCACCCTTTATTGTGTTGCCATCATGTGAAGTTGTGACTTTTGGACCGACATGCTCACACTTTTGAATCATGACATCTTTCCATCAGAGTAGCGGAAGCCTTACTGGTTCTTGATATTTGCAGCAGCGACGCAGAAGCATAGTATAAAAATATCAGAACCAGGTTATGTAGATATGCACCAGTCATGATTTCTTCAAATTAAGTGTGGATGCTGTGAGCATGCGGCTTTGGATTGACTCCTCAATTCTGATCAGCTGCAACCGTCCAAATGTACCTGCAAACAACAGTTAGCAATAAACACACGAAAGTGTCTTTGATCACTTTCGTTGAATTGAGGTACACGGCCCACGGTTCCCCGTTGATCAGTACAAGTACTGCCTGTGATCAGGTAGGATTCCTAAGAATCTCCTTGACAGGGTTTCGCAGCTGTTCTAGCTGTTCTCAAACCGGAACGTCTCAAAGAAGACAACACGGAGTGAGTGAACCAGCGAATTGAGATTCACTGATTGATGAAAAATGATTTGAAAACCAATCGCGTATTGCTTGAAGAAAGAGTTTTGCAATACAACGAAGGTTTTATGAGAAAGATCAATTTTCAAACAAAATACTTTTTGTATTAGAGAATGAGTACACATTCGACGTGCTAGAGAAAAGAAGGTTTGCACATCGAATGGTTTTTCCGAAAGTATTCGTCAATTCCATTCCTGGACCAAGGTTGATTCACGAGTGAATCGCCCCATCGTTTCTATCCAGTTGTCACAAGTTTGATCTTACGAGAAGATCTCACATGTCACCCACCAAGAGCTTGTTTGATGTTGGCTCTAGAAGGATTTCCATCTTCATTGTGAATACTTTACATATCACTCAGATGTTCTGGCAATACCACAAGGATAATGCGTAATATAATCTTACTTTCCACATTGTGTGAAACAGCAAGTCTTCATTAATATAGTGTCCTAACGAGATATTGTGGATGATCTCTTGGCTCTAGACTCAATAGTGCACATTTGGTTCCTGTGTCGGAGACTAGGGAGAGGGTCTCGTTCTTCAATATCAACAATCTCTAAGAGAAAGTCGATAGATAATGTCGGTTCCCCGTGAGAATGAAACAAGCCCTTTTAAGAGGAACTTGAGTAGCTTGGGAAGTTTAGTGCAGTGCGTCACTGGGTCCATGACGTCTTGTCTTCAATACCAGTGTTACCTTAGTAACAACCAGTAGCACATGTATTGAACCCGGTTACTGCCCTAAGGTTGAATTGATGGAGGGCTATTTCTTTTCACCCCTTTTCACATTCAGTTCTTTTTCATTCTTCAACCCCTTCAGTGCTTACCGAGACTTCATAACTAGAACCTTGTTGGGTTTATTCCAGTACTAGCTCTGTCTCAGTCCGCACTCTTCCCATATTCTCATTTTTCTCCTTTTTTCAATATTCCTAAGGACTCTACACTATCTAGTGGATTATCCCTGGGAAGATCCCTCCGGTTCTGGCGGATCGTGGGAACAAATACCTAACCTAACCATCCTTATAACACCATGCATAAAGTAAATTTGGTCGGTCTTTTGGTATTGTTCATTCCTTCTCGAAACCAATTGAAAAATCATTTGGAAAACCAATCAAGGTACTTGTGATACGAGATCAAAGCATTTTGTACCTTAATAGTTTTGATCATTTAGAAAACCTCCCCCTCAACATGTGCGTATGATTTAGAAATTGTTTAGCACAAGGAGGCAGGAGGACTTTGAAATATTTTCTTTGATCACAATTTTCATACGAAAAAGCCATTTGATTTTCATGGTAAAATTCTCCCCCTCAATATGTGCATAGGATATTTTAAAACATTTTATCACATAGAGGCAAGAGTTCTTTTGAAGCACATCCACAATCACAAGATCCATTAAGAAACTATTTGAAAAACTCAATCAAGGTACTTTATAAATCACTTTACAAAGCTTTCGTACCTCGATAGTTTATATGCTCCCCCTCAATATGTGTTTCGAGATTCGAAAGCATTTAGCACATATGAGAGAGCAGCCTGCACAATTAAATCAAAACGATCATCTTATATCAAGTTTCATTATTAAATCACAAATTCTCCCCCGATCAAAAATATCAAACCCTTTGAGATTTTTGGATCTCAAGTGATTTAATCAGGTTTGGAAAACATGGGAGAATATGTGGCCAGGTTTAAATACTCATCTAGTTTTTTGGATAAATCCTCCTCCTCAACATGTGCATTGTGTATTTGAAATCGTTTGGCACATGGAGGCAGGAGTGCCTATAAAGGACTAAAACCAATTCCATTTAAACAGATAAGAGATTTAAATCACGATCTCTACCCTGATCAGAAATTTTAAACCATTTGAGATTAGTGATCCCAAAAGATTTAAATCATTTAGAAAGATTTTGGGGAAAGACGTGGCTTGATTTGACAATGAAAAATGACAGATAAGGACCATTTTAAGACATTAAAGATTGTTAGTGTCAGGTATGATTGTTTTAAAAGACCTTTAAGTAAAATAAAACAATTTCACAATCAAACAAGAACAGAAAAGATTTCATTTTGACAGATCTTTGAGTTTTAAAGAAAATCATACCATAACATAACATTAAATCTTTAGATCACCACATAATTTCGTACAAACGGACTCTTATGAAGATATATTGTTTGAAAATATTTTAAATAAAATCACTCTCCCCCTCAATCGATGACCGAAGTCGATAATTGAGTGACTTAAATTTTGATAAAATGAAGTCCGGTGATTTTCAAAATTTAGTTCAATTAATTTTCAAAACAATATTTTTCCATTTTCAAAACAATTTAATCAAATTATTCAAAATTGTTTAAAAATGGTATCCTGCACAAAGATTCGTTAGGTGGTTGAGCCGCTTTTGTTGTTGTTGCTGTAGGGTTTGGAAGAAAAACCATCTGCTGATGCAGTCAGACTTCTTCTTACGTTGCATTTTGAATGCCAACTGAGGTCAAATTAAGCTCCGTTTCTTCAATCACTTAGAAGAAAACCATCTGCTGATGCAGTGAAACCTCTTACGTTGCATTTATGCCAACTCTCCATAGAAGTCCAATTAAGCTCCGTTTCTTCATTTGTCAACCCAAGAAATAGTTACCCTTTCCTTTCGGCATCCAATCATCTTCAATTGTGGGATCCGGATCGGGAACATTCTTTTATACCAATATACCTGCATACGTTAGTGAACACACATACAAATATATGGTGGTCGACATCACCCAAACAACAATCGACTAATAAAAGTCAATTCAACATATCAATCAGATCATAACAGGTATGGGAAGAATCTGTTTTCAAATCTATAATCATCTAATCCTAACAATCATATCCTAAATTCCTAGTCCTTCGACACAGGCAATTATCATTTTTAATTAAGCACGTAGGATAATTAAGAAAGTCCGTTAGATGATATAAATTTGAAAACATTCTCCCCCTCAATCAATGACTCATTTTTCTGAAAAGATTTAAAAGCGCTGAAGTCATTGATTGAGTTTTCAATTTTTACTAACAACTCTGAAACTGATTAATTTTCAAGCAACTCATTTTCCACCATTTTAGAAAACAACAAATATTTTTCTGAAGAATTATAGACGGAAAAACATTTGTGTAGGAACAGCAGTCCTTCGACATACTTTCCTTGTTTTGTTTTTAGGATAAGTGCACGAAATATTTTGAAAATAGTTTAAGCGTAGCACTTTCCTTCTTTAAAAAAACGGGTTGCTATCGGAAATAATAGCAAGCCATAGTTTTAAGCACGGGTTACAGTCTGAAGATAACTGTAAGCCATTTTTGAAGTCCGAGTTACAGTCAGAAATAACTGTAAGCCATAATTTTTGACATGTTTTGAAAAAGAATATTTACACCTCCTGCTCGAACTTCATCTATGGTCCCGTGCCATTATTGAATGAAATTTCTAAGACCGTAGATGTTATCGATACCAGAAGACATGTCTTAGAAAAACAATATTTTTGGTCTTTTTCAAATTTTCTGATTTTTATGGATTTTTGTTGGTTTTATATTTTTCTATTTTCTTTTTGTAGGTTTTATATTTTTGTATTTTGTTTTTCGAATAAGTATTTACAAGGATAGAGTAGATGATATAGTTTAAGAAGATGATGATACGAGTGCCGAGATAAGGATATCAAGCAGCCCCGTTGTAGAAGATAGAAGTCATCATCCCTAAAACTTTCACCACCAAAGCTTTCGAGGCTCTTGTATTGAAGAAAGAAATTGAACCATCTGAAAGTGAGACTTTGGCAGCTTCCCCCCAAACCGAAAATCCTATAGCTGAGCAGATTCAAAGCTCTATTTCAAGCTTGCCTTAGCCAGGTGCACAGAGAAGCACACCATTATCATAAATCCCGCTGCTCCTTTCAAGAATAATCACCGTGATTCTTCGTTCGAGGTTATATCATCAACAAGAAGAACAACATCGTATCATCCCACACATAAAACAATCTTCTCAAATTTCCTTTTCAACTGACGTCTGAAGCGATCCATTCCAAAAGGTGTCAAGAGAACAATTCCCCCTAGTAGTTGAATTGATGCAGTCAGTCTCTTTGTATAATGCTCAAGAACTCTCCCGAATACACATCATGAGGGTAATGAAGAACAACTCCCCAATGTTTACATCTTTCGTCCCTGATGAATGTGTATGAAGCTCAAGAACCCAAAGTACACCAATATCCAAGAACTCTCCCGAATACACATCATGCCCGGAAGGAAAACACCTCCCCAATGTTTGTGGTAAACAATGGCTTTCTTCCCTGATGATCGTGTATGAAGCTCAAGGACCCGAAGTACACACATTCCCCAAAGAGAGAACAACCGATAACATTGAAGAAGCAGGCTGATTGGCTCCTGAACAGTCAAGTTTAATCACTCAAGCTAACCACTTGTGAATGGCTAACCGTAATAAACTTAAAACAGCTCAGAAAGCAAATGCAATTAAGATCAGAGGAATATAGTGGATTCCTGGGTCGTTAAGTCCCACGGAGGATGAATGGTGTTTAACACAGACAGATGTCGAATAATCACTAAGGATAGTGATCAGTAAGAATTTTGAGATATTTATACCTAAAGAAAAGTTTTGTAAATTACAGGGGCTTAAATGCAAATTAAAGAAAATTAAAAAGCTAAAATATATTAAATAAATGCTATCACTATTTTTACAATGATGTTTTTCTGATTTTATAAAACAAAATAACTTAAATAAACTATTTTAATTAAAACTTAAACTTAAATTACCTAAAAACGTAACTTAAAATGAAAACGTAAGTTATTTATAAAAATTACGCGAGTGCGCAAGCAAAAACGTAAAATTTATGAAATAAAAGACCTACAAGTGTAAAAACAATTTTCTTACGTACTATATGACAAAAGAAAATTTTAGAAAAAAGAATTATATTTTTTAGACTTTTATATTTTTTATTATGAATTAAATACTAATTTAGACTAATTAAATGTTTAAAAATACTAAAACTATTGAGAAAAATCTGAAACTTTTTTATAAAATACTTTATACTAATACAAAGTTAAGAAAAATACAAAAGTTGAAAAAGCTATTATAAATAAGCTAGAAATAAGCAAATAAGCTCGTATAAGCTTAAATGGAAAACAAGGGTTATGTATTAAATAATGCAAAGGAAAACTGAAAAAGACCCAAGGGCGAGTGGTAGTGTGTGTGTGTGGTGAGCTGGGTGGCCAGGGTTCGAATCCCAGCAATGACCTTTTTGCAACTATTTTATTTTATTTTTGATTTTTCTTCACAAACTTATTAAGCACTATAAAATAAGCATTTTATATAACTACAACTTTTTATAAAAACTTCTAATAAGCTCAGTTTTGAGCTTATTATCTTAACAGTTAGCAAGAAAATGAATTAAGTACAAGATTAAAGCCAATTTGCTAATAAGCTAGTGAAATAAGCAAAAGCTAATAAGAAATAAGCTATATCACTGTTAATAAGCTAGTTTTATAACTGAATAAGCACAATGAATTGTAAATAAGCACTAAACAATCACTAAATAAGCTAAAGCTTAACTGT
Source organism: Chrysanthemum seticuspe (assembly GCA_019973895.1). NCBI lineage: Eukaryota > Viridiplantae > Streptophyta > Magnoliopsida > Asterales > Asteraceae > Chrysanthemum > Chrysanthemum seticuspe. Next base: position 62,069,499 of record BPTQ01000004.1, on the reverse strand, counting down.
TTAACAGGTCACTTCTTTGTTTTCTAGGTACCTTTAAGCTAAGAAATAAGCACTGAAGTAAGCTAGGAAATGAAATCTAATAATGGAACTAACAAGCTAAGCAACTGAGCTTTCCAAAAAGCTAAAGTACACAGATTGGGTTACAAAAATGAACTTGTGAGAAGCTTTTGAAAATCTTATGAACACTGAATGGTTGATGAACACAGGAAATGGACAAAACTAAAATCAACTAGCAGGCTTATTAAATAAGCTAAAAATTTAAAAACTAGCACTGGAACCTTGAGACAGCTAGGTAAGCTTCTCAAAAAGCTAAAACACACAGGCTTAAGCTAACTGATAAGCTCTCTGAGAGCTTGTGAAATGAACTAGCAAATCTGTGCACATGGCACTCTTTTTGACAAGGGGTTCAAAACAAGCTGAAAATTAAGCACTTTATAAACTAAGTATGTATAAGCTAGTATTTTTCTAATTTAGATAAGCAACAAAATATTAATATCCCAAAAGGATTTAAGCTAAATCTTAATATTGAATCCTATATAAAATTATTCATTTTATTCAAAATCGACCAAATTGAAATTTTGACTTTTATGATGAACTAAAAGGTTTGACTAAAGTGAACTTTAATTCAATCCTAATGACTGATTATGATATATTAAGTTATAGTAAGATTATAATAAGCTAAATTACCAAGTTTTAAGCTAATATGATGAGATTTATATACTAAAATCTTGACAGTTAACAAGCAAACTATGATTAGAAGTTATTTTGACTTTTGCTTAAATGAAGACTGATTTTATACTGACTTTGAGTTCTTATATACTAGTATGATAGGTAACAACAATAAACAACAACATAAACAACCTTTAACACTCTTAACACAGTGAATCCAAACACCTATTTAAGAAACTGTTTTGAAGATTTTTGTACTAAAACCAATTTTTATACTAAGTAACCTATTTATAATCTTAAGTTAACTATAATAATACAGTATTGAACTAGAATTAACAATATTTAGACACTTAAACTAAGAAATACAAATTTTCAAGAAATAGCTTACAATTGAGTTAATACACAAGACAAAGAACCAAGGACTGAGATCACTCCTATGGCTTCCCAAGAAGCTCTAAACCAATAAGCAATCCAAAATCAGCTCTTCACCAGTCTTCTTGTACCTTCTCCATTGATTTTTTATTTTCTCACTATTTTCTTGGTATTTTTGTGAATTTTCTGTTTTTGATACTAAACAAAGTTTTAGAGTCACTAAAAGCTTTAATAAGCTTTCTGGGAGCTTATATGTGCTTACTCAGTCCTTAATAACAACAAATAACAACATTTGAACTTATTGAAATTTTGAACAAAGGTAAAATTTGCATAAACTGAAATAGGACTTGAACACTGAAATTTATTACTGAAAAGGAATTGAAATACACTGAGAATACTTAAGATAGTATTTGAAAGCTAAGAAATACACTGGAAATGTAAAATTAATTAAAACGACATATATTAAGCTAAATTACTCTCGATATCTTATTACATTGCTTCAAACTTGTATATAAAGATCTTTTTCATCTATGTCGACACCTCTGAGTATTTCCCACCAATCTTGAACCGTTGGATTCATCCAAATCATCAGAATTGCCAAATGTCAGTTTTGGCGCCAAAAAGTCATTTGAGCAGGTTATGGCAATTAAAGAAGCTTGGGAGGTTGTGGAGGTGGAGGGGGGTTGGTATACAGCTGGGAAGACAGGTGTAAAGGTGAAAAAGGAGAGAAAACCATTACTGGTTTTGGTATGCAGCTTGTTGTGAAGACGATGAACAGTACTGGTGGTTTTGGGCGCGCTTTGACTAGTTTTGACCGTAGGATATTATAAAGGGGGTCCAAAATTGGGGGGTCACAGGGTTGGCTGGGGGTTCTTTTGGGCTTTGGCAGGGGTCTAAATATAAAAGGGGGCCATTTGGCTTGATATATTACAAGGACCATTTGTGTAAATCTGCCAAACTTGAGGACTGATCTTGCCAATATTCCAAAGTTATCATAAGGACCAAACCTGCCATATATGAATAGTACAAGGACCAATGATGATTATTTTCCATTTTTAAATGTCCAAGGACCATTTTTGTCATTTTTAAAAGTTAAGGGACCTAAGTTGTAATTTTGAAATTTTAAATTTCAAGGACTTGTTTTGACAACTCATGAATCCCTAAGGACTTAAAATGATATTTTTCTTTATTTTGATTTACCAGGGACTGTTTTTGACAACTTTTTAAACTTAAGGGACTAAAACTGCCAATTATGCAAACTTGATACGTTTTTCATCTGATTTTTATATTTTTGCATTTAAAACACATAAAACACTTGTTTGTGATATTTTTATCATTTTGATGCATTTCTGAGTGTTTTCAGATGTTTTTGGCATTCTAAACAGTATAAAAATGATGAGTATTTAGACACTCATCAATCCCCCACACTAAGCTATTGCTAGTCCCTAGCAATGTTTTAAGAAAAATTAATGGATTTCATCTCTTTACCAAAAGCCATTACTTCTGGAGTAGCCAATTGTTTTGGTTCAAGTAAGAACCTTGGTACAATGATAACCAAATGATTTTGAGCAAATCATAAGCTGTAAACGGATTTGATTTGTCTTTACCAAAAGCCGTTTGCTTCTGGACTAGCCAACTCTTAGATAAATTATCAATATTATCTTTGGTGAGCCGATTACCAATTATGGATTTCCAACTGCCTTTACCACAAGCCATAAACTTGCGGGCTAGCCAACTCTTCACTAATTAAAGATATGGTGAGCTGAACACCATACAATTTTGGGCAAATTGCAAGCCATAAACGGATTTGAGATATCTTTACCAAGAGCCGTTTGCTCCTGGATTAGCCAATCCTTATGTGGGTTAGACATGGCGGACTGATTACCATTTGCTGAGTAAGTGAAAAACACTTACTCCAAAAAAATTTTTTGGCCAAAAACGGGGGAATTGGGTGGAATAATTACATGATAAAATTCGTGAGAATTCCCCCCCACACTTAGAAATGAATATTGCCCTCAATATTCAAAGTACCGGCTGTTATGCCGAAACATAGAACATACAAGGGAAATACTACGGCCATTATTTTATTTTTGATATATACACATTTTTTTTTTAAGAGAGGTTTATATACAACAGCGGGGGGCAACTCCCCCACACTAGGGTGGTAGAAAGGGGTAAGAAATCAGAAATATGAGTGAAAACCCATATGGTGTGTGCTACTGTTTTTGATTACCGAGTCACTAGCTTGACTCGATCCCCGCATTCATTGGTTCATGGGGAAAGTTTTTAGATCCGGGACAATCACAGGTGGAATGTCCTCTCCAAAGTAATGCTTTAATCGATGACCATTCACTTTAAAATTTGGACCATCGGGCTGAGATAACTCAATGGTGCCATAAGGATAAACCTTAGTGATAGTAAATGGACCAGACCAACGGGATTTAAGCTTTCCCGAGAAAATCTTCAATCTTGAATTGAAAAGAAGGACTCGATCACCAACGTTGAAAACGCGGTTCTTGATTTTAGAGTCATGAATCTTCTTTGTCTTTTGTTTGTAGATCAAAGAGTTCTCGTATGCTTGATCACGGAGTTCATTTAGTTCATTCATTTGAACTTTTCTGTGATCACCAGCTGTCTGAATATCGAAGTTTGCATGCTTCAAGGCCCAGTATGCCTTGTGCTCTAGCTCAATCGGCAGATGACATGCCTTTCCGTACACTAGCTTGTATGGAGTACACCCAATGGGTGTTTTGTAAGCTGTACGAAAGGCCCAGAGTGCGTCATCCAGTTTATCCGACCAGGATGCACGATTTTCGCCTACTGTCCTTTCTAGAATTCATTTAATACCACGGTTGGAGACCTCCACTTGCCCACTTGTTTGGGGGTGGTATGCAGTAGAGAGACGGTGGGTTACACCATACTTTTGCATGACACGATCAAATTGGTCATTGCAGAAATGTGTACCACGATCACTGATTATAGCACGTGGAGTTCCAAACCTGGCAAAAAGAGATTTCAAGAATTTCACAACACCTCAGGCATCGTTAGTAGGTAAAGCTTTCGCTTCAACCCATTTTGACAAATAGTCAACATCCACGAGTATGTATTTGTTACCTCGAGAAGATGGAAATGGCCCCATAAAGTCAATACCCCAGATGTCAAAGATCTCACAAACTTGAATGGCGTTTTGTGGCATTTCATTTCTTTAAGAGATATTTCCATGACGTTGACAAGCGTCACATGCTTTGACAAATTCATGGGCATCCTTGTAAATTGTGGGCCAATAAAACCCGGAATCAAACACCTTTTTGGCGGTGTAGTTTGGACTATGATGGCCCCCGGTGGGTCCAGCATGGCAAGCTTTGAGAATGTCAAGAGCTTCTTGTCCATAAACACACCGTCGGATGACTTGATCCGCACAGATTTTGAATAAGTAGGGGTCGTCCCAGAAGTAATGTTTAACATCTTTGAAGAATTTGTTCTTCTGTTGGGTCGACATCCCTTTCACTATGAAGTTACCCGCATGGTAATTTGCGAAGTCAGCAAACCATGGGGTAGAAGAGTTTCCATGAAAAGAAACCGCATTGAGTGTCTCGAGAGGAAATGTTTCATTTATTTCCTTTTTCTCGAAAACATCTTGGTGAGGGTTCTCTAATCGGGACAGATGATCAGCAGCCAGGTTCTCAGCTCCTTTTTTTTATCACGTATGATGATATCAAATTCCTGGAGAAGGAGAACCCAACGAAGCAATCTCGGCTTTGCATCTTGTTTTGCAAAGAGATATTTGAGAGCCGAGTGATCCGTATACACCACACATTTGGTCAAGATTAAGTATGGCCGAAACTTCTCAAACGCATACACCACGGCTAATAGCTCTTTTTCTGTGGTGGTGTAATGAGTTTGAGCTTCAGTCATAGTCTTACTTGCGTAGTGGATAGGCTGAAAATGCTTAGCTCTACGTTGCCCTAAGACTGCACCGATAGCAAAATCACTTGCATCGCACATGAGCTCAAAAGGCAAGTCCCAGTCGGGAGCAACGAGAATGGGTGCTTCAGTAAGCTTTTTCTTTAATGTTTCAAAAGCTTTGATGCACTCAGGTGAGAAGATAAAAGGAGCATCCTTTTCAAGAAGATGAGTCATAGGCCGGGCGATTTTAGAAAAATCTTGTATGAATCTGCGATAGAAACCGGCATGACCTAAAAAACTCCTAATACCTTTGACGGTAGTAGGATGAGGCAGTTTAGCAATAACATCGACTTTTGCTCTATCAACCTCAATCCCATTTTTTGAAATCTTATGGCCAAGGACTATGCCTTCTTTGACCATAAAGTGGCTCTTCTCCCAATTTAGACAAAGATTGGTGTCTTCACACCTTTTGAGCATTTTATCTAAATGGGAGAGACATGTTTGAAACGAATCCCCAATGACCGAGAAGTCATCCATAAACACCTCCATTGTTTCCCCGATCATGTCATGGAAAATGGCCATCATACATCGTTGGAACGTGCCAGGAGCGTTACATAAGCCAAAAGGCATACGTCTGTAGGCAAAAGTTCCGTATGGGCAGGTGAATGTAGTCTTTTCTTGATCCTTTGGATCAATGGGGATCTGAAAGTACCCCGAGAAACCATCAAGGAAACAATAGTATTCGTTCCCTGCTAATCTCTCCAGCATTTGGTCCATAAAGGGTAGAGGAAAATGGTCTTTACGGGTAGCGTCATTCAACTTACGATAGTCAATGCATACACGCCATCCCGTAACCAGACGAGTTGGAATTAACTCGTTATCTTCATTTGTGACAACAGTTATGCCACCCATTTTAGGAACACAATGAATTGGGCTAACCCAAGGACTATCTGAGATTGGGTAAATCAATCCTGCATCAAGAAGTTTGATAACCTCCTGTTTGATAACATCATGGATTTTTGGATTTACTCTTCTCTGATGTTGAACTGCTGGTTTGAAGTCATCCTCCATCAAGATTTTGTGAGTACAAAATTCAGGGTTGATACCCTTAATGTCGGAGAGTTTCCAAGCAATTGCTTGCTTGTGTGACTTCAAGATCTTTATGAGAGCAGACTTTTCATATTTACTCAAATCTCGAGCAATAATGACGGGTAATTTATCATCACCTTCAAGAAATGCATACTCGAGATGAGGTGGTAAGTCCTTAAGTTCGATTTCAGGAAATTCTTCAGTTTTCTCAACTGACTTGACTTCCTTGTTATGAAGTTCGACGGGAGGGAGTGATGATGGATCATCATTAAGCAGCTTCTCAATGAGAAGTATGTCCCCCTCGATGTCGATGGGAGCGTGGTCAATTTCCCATGGAACAGAATCACTAGACAAGTAGGCTTCAATCTCTTCTAAGATGAAGTCACTTTCCTCAAATGGGGTGAGAGAAGGAGTAGAATTGGCGATGATAGGTTGAGATGAATGAGTGAGATTATCACTCGAAGAATTATGATCATAACCAAGAATTTCTTGAGAGTACTCTTCAGAAGCAACATCAATGATATCTATTCGGTTAACCGACTCAGAATCATAATTTGCGGAGTACCTCGAAGTTTGATCAAGGTTAAAGGTGACAGCTTCATTACCAACACGTAATGTGATTTCTTGCTCAAATACATCAATGAGAGCACGGCCCGTTCTCAGGAATCCTCGACCAACAATGAGAGGAACCCGATGATCGGCATCAAAATCAACAACTACAAAGTCAGCTGGAAAATGGAACTTTCCTACTTTCACAAATACGTCCTCGGCAATGCCAAGAGGACGGGATATTGTACGATCTGCAAGCTCGAGAGTCATGCATGTAGGAGTAAGTTCCGGAAGAGAAAGTTTCTTCCATACTGAATAAGGCATTAGATTGATGCTTGCACCAAGATCGGCTAAGGCAAAGCATTCAACCATTCCTGGAAATACACAAGGTAAGAGAAACTTTCCAGGATCTCCAAGCTTTTATGGAAGCTTCTTCAGGATAACTGCAGAGCAGTTCTCGTTAAGAGGAGTTTTAGCCATTTCAAACAGCTTTTCCTTGTTGCTTAACATGTGTTTGAGAGTTGATGCAAACTTGGGCATCAGCATGATAGCATCCGCAAAGCTTATGTCAAAATGTAGTTCTTGGAAAATTTGAAAAAATTTATCCATTTGATGACTGGCTTTTTCGCGGAGCTTTTGCTCATTCAAACGTGATGGGCAAGGAATAGAAGATTTGGATTTGGTATTTTCAACGGGAGCTACTGGTGGTTCAAAAACAACTCCTGGATTAGATTTGGGTTTCTGGACAACTTGAGGATGGACATCATTGGTTCCTCCGTTATTAACAGGAAGTTCCTTGTCCTTTGTCGCCTCAGGTTCACTTTCCACTACCTTCGGGAGAGAAGAAGAAGAGGTAGTAGGAATAGCGGGTCCATTGTATGAAACACCACTTCTGGTTGTGATCGCCTTTGCATCGCCCCTCGGGTTAGCGATCGTGTTGCTCGGAAGTTTTCCTGAGCCCGAGGGTTGATCATTTAAAGACTTCTTGAGATCAGCGATCTGACTGACCAACAACCTGTTCATTTCATCTTGGGATTTCATGAACTGCTTCAATAGCTCATCAGATGATGGTACTGGAGGATGTGGAGGGAAATTCTGAGGTCGGATGTTTTGATTATGACCTTGTTGTTGAAAATTCCCTTGATTAGGATTCACATTCCCCTGAAATTGATTCCCTCGATTGAAATTGTTTTGATTAAGGTTCCCTTGATGTTGGAAACCTTGATTGGGTCCAGGATAGAAATTACCTTGGTTTTGATAACCTTGGTTCATTCTAGGTTGATTCTGATTCCGGTTAGGATTCTGGTTAAAACCGGGTGGTGCCTGATAAGTGTTAGCTCGGTAACTTGGTTCATTTTGAGGACGGTATTGATTACCTCCTTGATTTGAAGTACCGGCTATAGCATTTGCTTCAAACGGACTACCATCGGTGGCAGTACAGTTGTAGTATGCATGAGGACCACCACAAGTAACACAAACTTCAACTTTCTTCACTTCACCATGTGATGGTGTCTGAGTGAAAGTGACTTTCTTTTGGTTAGCAAGAACCAAAGCCTGAACAATATCCGTGAGTTTATCAATCTTAGCATCGGTGCTAGATGTACTCACGGGAGATGAAGTAGAAGGTCCAACATTAGACTGAGTCTGATATGTCTTTGTGCGGAAAGGACGGACCTGGGACTTGTTTTCAATGATTTGTAAGGCTTCTTTTGTGGTCTTGCTCAAGAAATTACCTCCCGCGGAGGCATTTAAAGTGTCTTGGTCAGCTTGTCTCAGACCATTGTAGAAAGTATCCATTTGCATTAATTCGGTAAAACCATGATGCGGACACTTGCGGAGCAATTCTTTGTAACGATCCCATGCCTCCCCGAATGATTCATCAAATCTCTGAGAAAATTTCATTATCTCATTCTTAAGACTTGTAGTTCGGGATGGAGGATAGAATTCATTAACGAACTTGGTGACTAGATCTTCCCATGTCTCAATGGAACGAGGGGGTTGTTTCTTAAGCCAATTCCGGGCTTGTCCCTCTAGAGAAAATGGGAACAGAAGAAGCTTGATTGCTTCATGTGGGACATTCTTGTATTTGATGGTAGATGCAATCTTGTTAAACCATCGAATGTGTGCATGAGGATCATCCCGCTCAAAACCATAGAATTGGCTTTGGGTTACCAGATTAAGCAACCCGGTTTTGAGCTCAAAAGTATCAGCCACAATGGCTGGGACAATAATGGCATCTCCGTAACCCTCGATGGGTGCTTGGAGAAGCTCATTCATCGGTTTGTCTTCTGCCATTTCGACAGGTGGTGGTGGTGGTAGACGTTCCTCAGTCACGGCTGAAGGAGCAGAACGTCCTCTACGTCTACGAGGAATATTTGCAAGCTCAGAAAGTGGACTTGTAGAACTGGAAGAACGAGTGCGCATGCACTAAGTATAAAAATCAATTTTCAAAACAAATGCGAGGCAAAACGACAAGTGAACTTAACCAATAATCACAAATGAAATGGCTTCTTTGAAAAAGGTACACCAATTCACAAGGACACAAAGGCAAGTTTTAAATCTGTTGTTCGGGAGCTTATTATGGTCACACCCCCAGTTAGTAGGTGTACTGCCTTGATTTCGGTGGTTGATTTTTATGTATATATTAAGTACCACTGAAAAGACGTAGGTAATGATTTGTGCAAAGGGTTTAAAAACTTTTGGACAATATTTTTGGTATCGTCTCGTTTAACCAAATCGTATTTCTTTAAGAATCACCTTAAAAGAAACACAAGCTAGAAAACGTTACGATTGTTTTGTTGTTTTATATTGTTTTTGGTGTTGTTAACACTTTAGGAAAAGTGTTAATGAACTTTTTGATTTATATAACTTTACAGAAAAACTGTTTACAAACGATGGTATATGTGCAAGTACGGGTCTGAAAAATGCTTAGAACACGCTTACAACCTCCCCGGCAGCGGCGCCAAAATTTGATTGGCTCCTGAACAGTCAAGTTTAATCACTCAAGCTAACCACTTGTGAATGGCTAACCGTAATAAACTTAAAACAGCTCAGAAAGCAAATGCAATTAAGATCAGAGGAATATAGTGGATTCCTGGGTCGTTAAGTCCCACGGAGGATGAATGGTGTTTAACACAGACAGATGTCGAATAATCACTAAGGATAGTGATCAGTAAGAATTTTGAGATATTTATACCTAAAGAAAAGTTTTGTAAATTACAGGGGCTTAAATGCAAATTAAAGGAAATTAAAAAGCTAAAATATATTAAATAAATGCTATCACTATTTTTACAATGATGTTTTTCTGATTTTATAAAACAAAATAACTTAAATAAACTATTTTAATTAAAACTTAAACTTAAATTACCTAAAAACGTAACTTAAAATGAAAACGTAAGTTATTTATAAAAATTACGCGAGTGCGCAAGCAAAAACGTAAAATTTATGAAATAAAAGACCTACAAGTGTAAAAACAATTTTCTTACGTACTATATGACAAAAGAAAATTTTAGAAAAAAGAATTATATTTTTTAGACTTTTATATTTTTTATTATGAATTAAATACTAATTTAGACTAATTAAATGTTTAAAAATACTAAAACTATTGAGAAAAATCTGAAACTTTTTTATAAAATACTTTATACTAATACAAAGTTAAGAAAAATACAAAAGTTGAAAAAGCTATTATAAATAAGCTGGAAATAAGCAAATAAGCTCGTATAAGCTTAAATGGAAAACAAGGGTTATGTATTAAATAATGCAAAGGAAAACTGAAAAAGACCCAAGGGCAAGTGGTAGTGTGTGTGTGTGGTGAGCTGGGTGGCCAGGGTTCGAATCCCAGCAATGACCTTTTTGCAACTATTTTATTTTTTTTTTGATTTTTCTTCACAAACTTATTAAGCACTATAAAATAAGCATTTTATATAACTACAACTTTTTATAAAAACTTCTAATAAGCTCAGTTTTGAGCTTATTATCTTAACAGTTAGCAAGAAAATGAATTAAGTACAAGATTAAAGCCAATTTGCTAATAAGCTAGTGAAATAAGCAAAAGCTAATAAGAAATAAGCTATATCACTGTTAATAAGCTAGTTTTATAACTGATTAAGCACAATGAATTGTAAATAAGCACTAAACAATCACTAAATAAGCTAAAGCTTAACTGTTTAACAGGGCACTTCTTTGTTTTCTAGGTACCTTTAAGCTAAGAAATAAGCACTGAAGTAAGCTAGGAAATGAAATCTAATAATGGAACTAACAAGCTAAGCAACTGAGCTTTCCAAAAAGCTAAAGTACACAGATTGGGTTACAAAAATGAACTTGTGAGAAGCTTTTGAAAATCTTATGAACACTGAATGGTTGATGAACACAGGAAATGGACAAAACTAAAATCAACTAGCAGGCTTATTAAATAAGCTAAAAATTTAAAAACTAGCACTGGAACCTTGAGACAGCTAGGTAAGCTTCTCAAAAAGCTAAAACACACAGGCTTAAGCTAACTGATAAGCTCTCTGAGAGCTTGTGAAATGAACTAGCAAATCTGTGCACAGGGCACTCTTTTTGACAAGGGGTTCAAAACAAGCTGAAAATTAAGCACTTTATAAACTAAGTATGTATAAGCTAGTATTTTTCTAATTTAGATAAGCAACAAAATATTAATATCCCAAAAGGATTTAAGCTAAATCTTAATATTGAATCCTATATAAAATTATTCATTTTATTCAAAATCGACCAAATTGAAATTTTGACTTTTATGATGAACTAAAAGGTTTGACTAAAGTGAACTTTAATTCAATCCTAATGACTGATTATGATATATTAAGTTATAGTAAGATTATAATAAGCTAAATTACCAAGTTTTAAGCTAATATGATGAGATTTATATACTAAAATCTTGACAGTTAACAAGCAAACTATGATTAGAAGTTATTTTGACTTTTGCTTAAATGAAGACTGATTTTATACTGACTTTGAGTTCTTATATACTAGTATGATAGGTAACAACAATAAACAACAACATAAACAACCTTTAACACTCTTAACACAGTGAATCCAAACACCTATTTAAGAAACTGTTTTGAAGATTTTTGTACTAAAACCAATTTTTATACTAAGTAACCTATTTATAATCTTAAGTTAACTATAATAATACAGTATTGAACTAGAATTAACAATATTTAGACACTTAAACTAAGAAATACAAATTTTCAAGAAATAGCTTACAATTGAGTTAATACACAAGACAAAGAACCAAGGACTGAGATCACTCCTATGGCTTCCCAAGAAGCTCTAAACCAATAAGCAATCCAAAATCAGCTCTTCACCAGTCTTCTTGTACCTTCTCCATTGATTTTTTATTTTCTCACTATTTTCTTGGTATTTTTGTGAATTTTCTGTTTTTGATACTAAACAAAGTTTTAGAGTCACTAAAAGCTTTAATAAGCTTTCTGGGAGCTTATATGTGCTTACTCAGTCCTTAATAACAACAAATAACAACATTTGAACTTATTGAAATTTTGAACAAAGGTAAAATTTGCATAAACTGAAATAGGACTTGAACACTGAAATTTATTACTGAAAAGGAATTGAAATACACTGAGAATACTTAAGATAGTATTTGAAAGCTAAGAAATACACTGGAAATGTAAAATTAATTAAAACGACATATATTAAGCTAAATTACTCTCGATATCTTATTACATTGCTTCAAACTTGTATATAAAGATCTTTTTCATCTATGTCGACACCTCTGAGTATTTCCCACCAATCTTGAACCGTTGGATTCATCCAAATCATCAGAATTGCCAAATGTCAGTTTTGGCGCCAAAAAGTCATTTGAGCAGGTTATGGCAATTAAAGAAGCTTGGGAGGTTGTGGAGGTGGAGGGGGGTTGGTATACAGCTGGGAAGACAGGTGTAAAGGTGAAAAAGGAGAGAAAACCATTACTGGTTTTGGTATGCAGCTTGTTGTGAAGACGATGAACAGTACTGGTGGTTTTGGGCGCGCTTTGACTAGTTTTGACCGTAGGATATTATAAAGGGGGTCCAAAATTGGGGGGTCACAGGGTTGGCTGGGGGTTCTTTTGGGCTTTGGCAGGGGTCTAAATATAAAAGGGGGCCATTTGGCTTGTTATATTACAAGGACCATTTGTGTAAATCTGCCAAACTTGAGGACTGATCTTGCCAATATTCCAAAGTTATCATAAGGACCAAACCTGCCATATATGAATAGTACAAGGACCAATGATGATTATTTTCCATTTTTAAATGTCCAAGGACCATTTTTGTCATTTTTAAAAGTTAAGGGACCTAAGTTGTAATTTTGCAATTTTAAATTTCAAGGACTTGTTTTGACAACTCATGAATCCCTAAGGACTTAAAATGATATTTTTCTTTATTTTGATTTACCAGGGACTGTTCTTGACAACTTTTTAAACTTGAGGGACTAAAACTGCCAATTATGCAAACTTGATACGTTTTTCATCTGATTTTGATATTTTTGCATTTAAAACACATAAAACACTTGTTTGTGATATTTTTATCATTTTGATGCATTTCTGAGTGTTTTCAGATGTTTTTGGCATTCTAAACAGTATAAAAATGATGAGTATTTAGACACTCATCACAGGCCGAATCACTGATTATCTCTGCGGGTGACAATCTCTGCGGATGTCAACACCGGAATAAGTGATTATATCTCTGAATCACAGATTAAGCCCTCAAGTAAAACAGCTGAGCATCCCCAATGTACACAATTCTCTCTCCCCTGATGATTGCGATAACATCGAGATCATCACACACCAATGTACCTCTTATATCTTCAGAAACATTCTCTAACATCTCTTCCCCCACATAGTTGAAATAAACACAAATCGCCATGAGTCAAACCTTGAGTTTCTCTGCGGTAATGACAATAGTCTTCCCGGGATATCTTCAATCACTTAGAAGTATTAAGCTCATCAAGATTACTCGCGTTTAGTTACGGGTCTCCTTCCCCCTTGCTAGTTTTGATACTTCAGAATCAGCAACACTTTGTAAGCCCGTATACTAGAAATTTGTTGAGAAGAACACTTGAACTCTTGTGGGAATCAACTTGCTGAAGAATATGAGCAAGTCTAATTGGGGCTTAAATTCGACATATCACTCTCCCCCAATTAGTGCTCTCCCCTAAACTGACAATCTGTATGATGAATGACCAGATTAAGAAGAAGTCTTTTGATAATCAACTGCAACTCGTCTTTTAGTCTTCTAACATGTAGCAGAAAATGTAGAATAGACTGTAGACTCGACCTTCTTCAAGATTGTCCAGTTGGGGAATAGATAGTTAACATCTTCAACTCACCAAAACAAGAACATCACCAAAAAGCATCCCAATCAACTTACATCTTGCAAATCCCCTTAACTAAAATCCCTCCCAATCAAACAAGAACAGAAAGATGTTCATCAAGGAAATCAGCAATCAGGCCGCAACGAACACACGAAATGGTAACACCAAGCAAACAATCACATCAAACAAGAACAGAAGGTTGTTCGGAATCATCATGTTGATGTGCACGTGAAGCATTAACCGGAAGCACTTTGTCAATAACCTCATATCAGCTTGTGAAGATGTCAACTAACGGCTCTTAAGAAGAAACTCTATGTGAAGATTACCCGATAAGAAGAAGCTTGGTTCTTACATGAGTTTAGAGCCGTATGACCATTTAAATTCTCAAATAATAATCAACCATGCATTAATTTCACACTTCTTCTCCCCCTCAAGAATTGCATACGGAGTTGCCATTCTTGATTAAATAAGTGAAAATCATCCGAATGTTCTATTCACACTTCTCTCCCGCAAAATCAGCGCATGATGTCGCCATCTTCATTATAATCGAGCAAGTGGAATGAGAAAACAATCAGTGGAAGCCCGGTTCACTTGATGACTGAAGCGCATGGAAAAAGTATGAAGCATGTTGATGAGAATGGTCATAATAAGAAGATTTCTCTTCTTCAGAAGATAAAGCGCACTGACACGTACACTTTTCTTTTCTTTGGAGAACGAGGCATGAACTGATGTGTTCATACGTCATAAGAAGATTTCTCTTCTTCGGAAGATAATGCGCACTGAAACGTACACATTTATTTTCTTTGGAGAAAGAGGCCTGAACTGAAGTGAACAGACGTCATAATCTCTCTCTTTTCAACTCTCTTAGCAAAACATGTAATCATCCCCATTATCATTCTGTCGGCTCTTTGTCGTGACAGCTGATGGAGAAAACCCAATATGATGAATTTGACCCTGAAGTAAACTACCTCGAACTCGTGACTTAAACTTGCACATATGTAACGAAGAGCGGTGCCGATTTCCATTAGCATCTCTAAGTACTCTCTATGTACTCTATACTCTTCAACCAACCAACCATCAAGTATAAGACGTACATTACCTCTTGAAAATCCACAATTGAATGTGACACTGAGCACTACAACGTAACTCCTTAAAGTGATAGTTATTTTGTGGTGATACGAGCCCAATTCCCCCAAGTGGTAAAAGAAAAGGTAAAAGTCACTCAACAATAACTAGATTTTCAAGTCTTCGTTTTTTGATAATAAGCTCGAACAAGGATCATGAAGAATCTTCATCCAACCATCCCCGATACCTTCAGATACTAAGTACACTCGCCCGTGATATTTCACTTCAACCTCAAATAAATAATAGTGAATTAACCCCGTTGTCACATCTTCTGATTAAAAGCTCAAATCTAGCCTTCTTTGACGTTTTAAGTGAACTATGATAATGATTTTCATCCCGACCATGGTTAAAAGCACATAACCCCGTAAAACCATGTAATAACCAAACTGCCATGACAAAGATCCAAACACACATCCAATTCATGAAATACACCCTTTTATCCCTTCTTCGAAGTAGAAACCGTAGCACCAGCATCAAGTAAGATCCAGATTTACACTTTCTCTTCTCCAAGATGGTTCCATCATTACGGGATTTTACAACTCTATGGTTTAAACCGAGAAATAGTATCTTTCGCGGGATTTTACAAAACCAAGAATAAACCGTAAGATAGATCCGGAAATGCACTTTACTAATACCAGGATGTTTCCATTGTCACGGGATTTTACAAGTCTATGATTTAAACCGAGAAATAGGTTCTTTCGCGGGATTTTACAAAACCAAGACAAAACCGTAAACAATGTCAGCTTGAATGTGTTATGACGACTTTGGTTTTAGTGAGTATTTGTGTTGGAATCACTCCTAAACAGTATTTCAAGTATTTATATCTCATATGTAATAGGTAGCTTTATTATGGCCTTTATGTTTGTTTAAGGTCAAGCTTATGTAGAAGGCCCGTAAGCTTAGGCCCAAGCCCACATAAGAAAGGATGGGAACTAGGAGTGTTGCCCTAGCTTCCCTCATATAAATAATCTTGTAAACCCTCATTTGAGGGTTGGTTGTTCAAGTTATTCTCTTCACACATTCACCTACGCCTAACCGTGCTACTCTTATCGTGTATGTGTGCTTGTTTACTTGTTCAATCGCCTTATCTCTTTCTCTATAACTTGTGTTTGTAAAACTAGTGACCTAACAGTGGTATCAATCGCCAAATAGTTGGGTGTACTCGTTTGTTTTTGAAGTTTTGGTTTTGAATCTTACGCGTAAAGATAACGCAATCTTTGGTTATCTTAAAAACTCGTTTTTTACACTTTTTAATCCAAGATTCTTGTACTTTCAATGTTTTGAGGTGTTAAAATACTTGTTTTTGGCAAAAAGTTTCAAACTTTACGCGTGGATTTACGTTTTTAAGCTTGTTTTTGTTCAAGGGTGTCGTTCTACGCGTAACCCGTCTAGCAGTTTTGGTACATCAAATTTCACATTCTTGTGTTCTTTTGGTACTATTGAAGCTATTCCATAACAAAAAACTGGTTTAGAAACACATTTGGGCAGAATCAAAGTTACGAGTAATCCTACGCGTATCAAAACCCTAATATTACGCGTAAGATTTTCCTTGGTTTGATCTTCAATTTTCTGGTTTATTCCGTGTTTTCTTACTTGGATAAGTCTGAAAATACGTCGACTTTGGATATCTTTTGCACTGTGAAGTGTAAAAGATCATTTGGGCAAAAACCCTAAAATTACGCATAAGCATAAGCTTACGCGTAGAAATTCTACGCATAAGATTCACTTTACGCGTAAACTAAGGTCTACGCATAAGGTAATCCTACGCCTACGTTTCTACGCCTAACTTCTGTCTACGCATAACTTTAGTGTTTTACCTACTTACGCGTAAGCTAAAACCTACGCGTAACTCCTCATTGTTACGCGTAACTTTTGGTGTTTTTACGCATAAGTGCTACTTGGTTCTTGTCTTTTCTACGCCTAAGGACACTTCATCAACAAAGGTTCATTCGACTACAAAGATCCATTTTTACCACACAAGTTTATCATCATGTCTCAACCACCATACTCTAACTATTTCCCTCACACTTATAATCATCAACAACAACAACAATTAACTCCACAACATCAACAATGGAATCAACAACAAGCTATTTATCAACAACAATTTAATCAGCAACATACTCCACAACTTGGTGCAATTCCACAACCACAAATGGTTCAACCACCACCAAGTCTTCAAGCTCTACCCTAAACAAACGATTTCAATCAACATCCATCAAGGAACACTATGAAGGAACCCACTTGGTTTGCAAAGATGTGTGAAGCTTTAAGCAGCCAACAATCAATTCATGAAGCTGGATCACTTGATAGACCTCCAATGCTCACTCCAGGAAATTACGATCAATGGGTGATAAGGTTCTTTAGGTTTTGTGATCTAAAGAAGCCACATGGAAAGTTCTTAAAGAAGGTTATCTTGGAAGGTCCATTTGAGATGCCTACTGTCATTGTACCCAGAGATCCAACTGCTGTTCCACCAAGAGATGAACAAACCAACATTGCTACTGTTGCAGATTTAAATCCCACAGAACTTCTACACTATGAAGCTGATGAACTTGCAATGGAATACATCCTCTTAGGATTACCAAACCCAATTCTTCGTAGTGTTGATGCTCAAAAGACTGCACAAAAAATGTGGGATCATATTCGTCTTCTTATGGAAGGATCTGTACTCAATCAGGAGGATTTGGAATCCAAAATTTACTTGGCTTATGAACACTTCATGATTGAACCTGGAGAGACACTAGAGTCCTATCATCATCGATTTTCAGACATCATCAATGATTTGGATAAACACAACATCATCATGCCACGAATTGCTGTGAATACTAAGTTCCTAAGTAGTCTTGGTCAAGAATGGGAGAAGTATGTCATTTTTCTCCGTCAAGCGAAGAATATGCATCATTCTACCTATGGATTGTTGTATGATTACTTGAAGCCTCATGAAAAGGAAGTTATTCGGGAAAGGATTCTCCGTGCTCAAATTGCTAAACAGTCACAACCGGACAATCAACAACTTGCCTTGTATGCTCAACAGAATTATCCCTCTCAACCAGCAACTCAACCAACTGCTTCAAACACACCTTCACAGTCACAACCTCAACAAAATCAATTGGTTCCATACAGCAACAATGCTCAAGCATATGTCAGTGAAGCGACTGAGGAAATCGATCCATTCGAAGCATTGCAACAAGGATTTGTGATGATTGCTAATGCTTTTGGCCGTTACACCAACAAATCCAACAATCGCATCCGTTCCTCATCTAACACACGGACTCAAGCTGTTGTAAACAATGGACGTGTTGAAGTTCAGAATCGTGATTATGGTCGTCAGATGGGCGGTGGTCAAGGGTTTAATGCTGTGGGTAGGAATAACAACAGAGCTCAAGTGATGGAACAGGGAAATGCTCAGAATCGGTTAAATGGTCTTAGATGCTACAACTGCAATGAGAAGGGACACCTGGCTAATACATGCCCAAAACCAAGGACTAGGGGCAGTGCTTATTTCAAAGAGGCTTTACTTTTGGCTCTTAAGGATGAAGCTGGTGGATCTCTTACAGACAAAGAACAGAGCTTTATGGCAGATGCAGACTCAGATGATGATATGGAGGACTTGCAGGCTAATGCAGCTGTTATGTTGATGGCTAATATGCATGAGCTGCACATGAGTGATACAGGCCCAGTGTATGACACTGATGGCTTGTCTCAGGTACCCGAACAAACCATCATCATATCTGAACTAATATCTCCGCCAATATCTGAATCCGGCACGGATCAGACTGTTCAAAATGAGTCTTCTACATCTTTTTCTGATGATTTTCAAGTTAACCCTGTAGTTACATTTGACGATCAAGATGACCTTATGGTTTCCTTTGATAATCAAATTGACTCCGTGGTCGTACTTGAGGATCTAAAGAATGATCATGTTGAGACTCACGTTGAACAAGATGATCTGTTGCCTCATCCGGATTTTGCTCGGTTAATTCAAGACCATAAAATCAAAATGGAGGAATGTTATGCATTAAATCAGTCCTTAAAAAGTAAAAATGCACTGTTAACCAAGGATTTTGAATGCTTACAAATGCAACTCAACTTTTTCAAAACTCAAGAAAACCGTGAAAAAGCTTTTGAAGCCGCTTTTGCAAAATCTCATCAAAACGAAAAATATTTAGAGAGACAGATGCGTGATCTAGCCGCCTCGAAGAATGCTTTGTTGTCTGAATTAGAACAACTGAAACACGAACATAAAAAGCAAATTAACTCTCTCACCTTGGAAAATCAAAAAGCTAAGGCTGAGTTGTTAAATTGTCAAAAACAGTTCTCCGCATACAAAAAGCATTCAACGAATCGGGTAGATGACCTTCTTGAAGAAATTCTTGGCTTGCAAAACAAACTCAAAGATTTTAAAACTGTTGTTTACAAACATGGTGAATCCGTAACAGCTATTGAAAAGTTTACCTTAAAACCCAATCCAAAAGGATATGGAAAAAATCTAGCTGATTACAAACCAAAGCTTTCACTAAAAACATTCAAACCAACTCCTGAAGTTTCCAGTGCAGAATACAAAATTGATAATACTGTCATGAGTGTTGTTGAATATCATCGTCAAGAGGAATTAGATGCAGAAGACGAGAGTCGATCAAAATTAAAAAACGTTGTTTACAACAAACCTTTTAATTATAAAAACGCGGCCACTTTCGTCACACCAACGGATTCTTCTAACACACCAAGGGTTATCATCAAAACACCTGAGTCTTCTATTGTTAATCCCAAAACAGACTTTGCACAAACTTATGGTCCTTTACCTTCCATTAGTGAAGTAAACTCACAACCTGAAAATCGAAAAATTCTTCGATATTTTGACATTTTCATGGCTGACCTCAAAATTTTACAACATGAGATAGAATATCGATCTGAAATCAAAGTTGAACATTTTCAATCGCCTCTGGCGCGAGAACAAAGAGACATTTTTCAGAAAAATCTTTTACCTAATGTTAAAAACTTGAAAAGTTGTGCAATTGCATGGGAAAAGGATTTTCATAAGGAACTTGGGGTAATGAAAAACGTTTTCGAGAAAACAGAAACATCTATTTCGAACACAAAACGCAAAAAGAAACTATTGAGAAAAGATGTTGATCGACTCTTGGAAGATGTTATCTGTGCTGATATCCATAATGTTGTGTTACTTCATGCCTTGCCATTTGCATCTGATTATATCTCTGCTGATATTGTTGAAAATGTTGTAACTGTTGAGAACACTGATAATGTGCTTCAGATCGAGTCTTTAAAAGCTGAAAATAAACGATTACACACGGAAATTTACAATGCAAAACGTCGTCTTCATTGGTGTGAAAAAGATATTCACAATCATCAACTTAGTTTTCAAAAGAAAATCGCTCAGTTGAGTGCAAAATCTTCTGATCCTAAAATTGAGCAACTGGATGATCAAAACGTGTCTTTGAAAAGTCAAATCTCCAAATATGAACAAGAACTTTTAAAAGTTAAACATGAATATGGTGTCATATTTGATTTACTCAAAAAGACTCGACTTGAAGCATCAAACGAACTTGATCACTATCTTGCTCACACTAGAGATGTCATGAATTTTGCTGGAAATATTCGTTCTGAAAATCAAAATCTGATTCACACCATCTCTAAGTTACGGGAAAAGTTAGGAAAGTATGAACAACTTCCGCCTACTGTGATTAAGAGATTAGCACCAGTCACACTTAGTAATCGTGAACCTAGAATTCCCACTGCCAAATCACAAGTTGCTAATGTGTTTCCCTCTACTGAAACAGGAATAGTTGCATCTTTTCCAAACGTCAGCACTTCACAGCCTAGGAGCACTCAATCGAAGAATAGGAAGTTGCGACCTAAGAAAAGATCAATAAGGAATGCTAAAGTAGAAGAACACCCTAGGACTCTGAATAAAACTCATCTTACTTCCACTATAGATGTTGCGTCTGGCAAATGTAATACAAATAGTGATGTAACGAATGCTAAACCGTTAAGTACTTTTGATATTCAGTCTGATGCACCTTGTGTTATTTGTCGAAAGCGTATGAATTCTGATTGTCATGACAAATGTGTTGCTAAAGCCATAATCTCTCGATTACAAAATCCTAAGAATCGGAATACCTCTAGGCCCACTAATCAGTCTAAGTCTGTGCTTGGTAGACCGCCTTCTTTAGATTCTAAGGCAACCATTGCTATCACAGTAGCTCCCGCTTCACCTCCTAAGAGTGTAGTACCACCTAGTGTTTTCACTAAGACTAAAGGAAAGAGTAGTTATAGATGGCAGAAATGGATATATAACACACTAGGATTTAAATGGATGCCTAAAATTGTCAATGTGTGTATGTCTAACGTACCTGCTTCGGAACCCTCTAACATTTCGGGTTCCACATCTACTTCTATTCCATCTGTGTCGTCTGTGTGTAATGCAGGTGATACAGATCATTCTCTGGATTGTTGATAGCGGATGTTCCCGACACATGACAGGCAACCTTAAACTGTTATCAAACTTTATCGCAAAGTTCATTGGCACTGTCAGATTCGGGAACGATCACTTCGCAGCCATCATGGGCTACGGAGATTATGTTAATGGGAACATCGAAATCAGCAGGGTTTACTCTGTGGAAGGCCTCGGTCACAATCTGTTTTCAGTAGGTCAATTCTGTGATGGAGATTTGGAGGTTGCTTTCAGGGAGAAAACTTGTTTCATTCGTGATCTACAAGGAAACGATCTTATGTCTGGCTCGCGTAATTCTAGTCTCTACACTATCTCTATGCAAGACATGGTTGCTTCCTCTCCCATTTGCTTACTTTCAAAGGCAACATCTACAAAATCCTGGCTATGGCACCGACGTCTCTCACATCTAAACTTTCAAACCATCACCAACCTTGCTCGACACAAACTCGTTGAAGGACTCCCACGATTCCGGTATTCAAAAGATCACCTTTGCTCAGCCTGTGAACAAGGGAAAAGCCCTCGTGCTCATTTTCCTTCAAAGGTGGAACACAGCTCTCAGCATGTGCTTCATCTTCTTCACATGGATCTGTGTGGCCCGATGCGCGTGCAAACGATCAATGGCAAACGCTACATCTTAGTAATTGTCGATGACTACTCACGATGGACTTGGGTCTACTTCCTTCATAGCAAAGACCAAGCTCCACAAATGATCATCACCTTTCTCACAAAAATACAGGTTCAGCTCCGCAACACCGTCCGAATAATCAGAACAGACAAAGGAACTGAATTTGTTAACAAAACCCTTCGTGAATTTTATGAGAAAGTGGGAATTCAGCATCAAACATCTATTGCACGTACACCTGAACAAAACGGAGTTGTTGAAAGACGAAACCGAACGTTAGTGGAAGCTGCAAGAACAATGTTAATCAATGCTAAACTTCCAGATTACTTATGGGCAGAAGCTGTATCTACTGCATGCTATACTCAAAACCGTTCTATGATCACAAAATGCCACAACAAAACACCTTTCGAGCTTGTCCACAACTATAAACCGAACCTCAAACACTTTCATGTATTTGGATCCCTTTGCTATCCGAATAATGATCATGATGATTTTGGAAAGCTCAAAGCCAAAGCTGATATTGGAGTCTTTATTGGATACTGTGACAATTCTAAAGGTTTCCGAATCTGGAATCGTCGAACTAAGGAGGTAATGGAAACGATTCATGCTCATTTCGATGAACTCACGGAAATGGCTTCTGAGTATAACAGCTTAGAACCCGGTCACAACCGTTTAAACTTCCCTCAACCCCCATCATCAGCTGAAGAAAGCCCTCAGCTAACTCGTCAACAAATGGAAAGGTTATTTGCTCCTCTGTTCTGTGACGATATTGATGAACGTGCTCCTGGTGTATCCGCTGTTTCCGCTGCACAACCTGATAATATTCCTATACCTGATACACCTGCTACAACAACTACTGTTGAAGATGCACCTACACCAGTTGACTCCAACACAACAGTTGAACACACCGCCTCCAACAATGATGAACCAGCTGATGATATTCTGAATGAAGTACCCCCACCTGCAGATTTTGATCCAAATGCGTTCTTCAACCCGTTTGCCAATGAGTCTGCTGCACCAGATGTCGCGGAATCTTCAACAAACCATTTGAATCCTCAGAATCTGCACAATGTATACCAACATCAACCCTCTACACATAGATGGACAAAAGACCATCCTCTGGCTAACATTATTGGCAACCCGAATCAACCAGTCGTTACGAGACAACGTCTTCACTCAGACGGTGAACATTGCATTTATGCACTCACTGTCTGCCAATCTGAACCTAAAAACATTAAGGATGCAATGACAAAAGACAACTGGATTGAATCCATGCAGGAAGAACTCAACCAATTCAAACGTCTTGAAGTATGGGAACTGGTTGAAAGACCAACAGGAGTCTATGTCATTGGTCTAAAATGGATTTGGAAAAACAAATTGGATGCTGAAGGGAACGTCATCCGAAACAAGTCACGTCTAGTTGCTAAGGGTTATCGTCAGGAAGAGGGAATAGACTTTAAAGAATCTTTTGCTCCGGTTGCTCGTCTTGAGGCTGTTCGGATATTTCTCGCGTTCGCTGCTCATATGAATATGACGGTCTATCAGATGGATGTCAAAACGGCGTTTCTCAATGGACAACTTAAAGAAACGGTCTATGTCAGCCAACCAGATGGATTCGTTGATCCTGAGTTCCCGAACCATGTCTACAAACTGAACAAAGCTCTTTATGGTCTCAAACAAGCCCCTCGGGCATGGTACGATAAGCTATCATCTTTCCTCATTGCCAATAATTTCACCAAAGGCTCGGTTGACCCAACTCTTTTTATACAATATCACGGGGCACATATCTTAATTGTTCAAATTTACGTGGATGACATCATTTTTGGGTCTACACATAAAAAGTTTTCAATCGCTTTTGCAAAACTAATGAAGAAAAATTTTGAAATGTCCATGATGGGTGAACTTACGTTCTTTCTAGGACTGCAAGTTCATCAATCACCCCGTGGTATTTTCTTGAGTCAGTCCAAATATGCCCTTGAACTGTTAAACAAATTTGGAATGACAACCTGTGATACTTATGCCACACCAATGGCTCATACCAAGAAGTTAGATGCTGATTTACATGGGAAATTGGTTGACCCTACCAAATACCGAAGTATTATTGGGTCCCTCATGTATCTAACAGCTAGCAGACCTGATATTGTCTTTGCCGTTTATCTATGCTCCCGTTATCAGTCGCGACCAACTGAAACTCACCTCTCTGAGGCTAAAAGAATCCTCCGATACATCAAGGGAACCATTAACTTGGGGATCTGGTATCCGAAGGATTCTGGTTTTGAACTAATCGCTTTTTCAGACGCTGATCACGCAGGATGCTTAGACTCAAGGAAAAGTACTTCAGGAGCACTACAATTTCTCGGTGATAAATTGGTGTCCTGGCAATCAAAGAAGCAGGATTGTACATCGCTGTCATCAACCGAAGCAGAATATGTAGCAATGTCCGCGTGTTGTGCTCAAGTCATCTGATGAGAACACAACTCAAAGACTATGGTTACGTATTTGACAGAATCCCGATGTACTGCGACAATCGGAGTGCCATTGCGATCTCGTGCAACTCAGTTCAGCACTCGAAATCAAAGCACATCGATCTACGCTATCATTTCATCAAGGACCATGTGGAACAGGGTACCGTTGAATTATACTTTGTGGGTACAGAATACCAATTGGCAGATCTGCTCACCAAAGCCCTGCCTCCCGCTAGGTTTAATGAGTTGGTCCACCGGATTGGTATGAGGTGTTTGACTCAAGAGGAATTGGATGACCTCTTAAAACAGTCTTAAAAACCTGTCAAACACCAAAACATCTTTTGTAAATAAATTTTTCAAAAACAAAATACAAAAATATAAAATCCGATAAAACAACAAAAATATTCTCCTAATCTATATTTCTTTCAACATGGCAAGTACATTTCTTCCGTCAACACTTTAATCTTTCAAAATTCAGTATTTCTCCGATCAAGTGTTGAGGGGGAGAAAATTAACTCTTAACTGTTTCAAACATCTGTGTACTTGCATGTTATCATAACTCGGTTGATTCTTTTACAAATGATGGTACACTTTCTGGTTCAAAGACACTCCTCGGACTTAAAATTTATAATCGTTCATTATTTTCTCAAGTCAAGGGGGAGTGTCGTCAAGTCTCTTTCTTAAAAACTTTTGTTTGGTAACCAAAATGGAAGTTAAAAGGCTTTGGTTGAAAAAGGAAAAGGTGGAGGGACTAAAACTGCAAAAACCACAAAGTTATTTTTGATAAAACACCCCACCTAACACTTTCACCTCACATTTATTACCAACACCTAAAAAGATCCTACGCGTAGAAATTGTTTAACAAATCCGTGCATTGGATCAACGATTTGTAAGTGGTTTTATGATCTCAACATGTTTTTAAACATAGGTTTTGATTTTGATACAAATCCAACGGTCAAATCTTGATCTATGCTTGATTTAGTGTCCTACGCGTAAGTGTATGTACACTAAATCAAGAATGGACGTTTGTGGTTAATAAGATTGTGTCAAAATGTTCATTTTACATCTATAAACACATGTTCATTACCCAAACATGCCCAGATACACGAATTGATAACTTTCAAACATTAGGGTTCTTAGGTCAAATTGGGTATTTTTGAATGTGAAGTGTTTTGGTTAAAAAGATAGTTGGGTTATGCTCTTGCGTTGTTAAATTGATAATTTCCAAAGTTTATAGCCACCCAGAAACACGAATTGGTCATCAATTCGAAACTAGGGTTTAAAGCTCATAAACTTTGGGTATTTTTGATTCTCAACAAATTAAGTGTTACAACTTGGCTTACATACTCACAACATGTCTTTAACATACCAGAAAAAGTTTAGTGCATAATCTATGGCTAAAACTCATACGCGTAGATTTAGGGTTTTAGACTACGCGTATGTGTTCTACGCGTAACTGTTAAAATGAGCTAGTATGTTTTGATCTGTGATTAAATGATGTTCTGTGTTAACTTTGATGATTTGATAAACTTATTTCAGGCTTTGCTACGCTTAAAATTCAGAATCAAGGTCATTTGCAATTCTACGCATAAGGATTACCCTACGCGTAGTCATGTTACGCGTAAGAATAATCCTACGCATAACATCTACGCGTAAGGTTCTACAATGGACTACGCGTATCCTGTGAAGGATATGCGTAAACAGTGACCTCTACGCATAAGGTCAACTCTTACGAGTAGCCTTACGCGTAAGGTTAATATATGCCTACGCATAAGCTCTACGCATATGGTCTCCTTTTCCTACGCGTAACACTTCTTACGCGTAAGTTAGGATTCTACGCGTAAGTTTACACCTAAGCATATATCATTCCTGTCTACGCATAACTTTGCCTAAACTACGCTTAACCCTGGATTGACCTTCATGATGAATTGTTACTTGTACAAACTTGTAAATAAACTAATCATATCATCACGAATCCAAAAAATGTCACTAATAAACTTAAATTCTTTTGATATGTTGTGAACAATAAGTGATAAAATAAACTTTAAAACTTAAAGTTAACTAACTCACGAAACATTTCTCGACATCATTGAACTATTGAACAAACAAGTGACTTAGGACTCATAACAATCATTATCACTGTACATTCAATGACTAGACAATAAGACCTTCTGTTGACTAACATTATGTCTTTCGATATGTTGGTTCTTTTGGCTAATGTTATTTCAGATCACGACATGGCTGAACAAATGAATGTGGATGCACCTGAAGTTCTCTCCATTGCTGATATCTATCCTCATGGCTATCCAATGAAGATAGGAAAGAATAATCTCCGTGTTGACTTTGACACTCTCACTTGCTCTGAATCTTCGTGTTTAATTGCTATTGACATTCTGAGGACTCATCCGTATCAGAACATGCTTACTCACTCTGCAACTGATCCTGAGATCTACATCCAACAGTTCTGGAACACTATGGAAAGGGTCAAAGGACAAACTGCTGTGACGGTGACTCTGAATCACAAACAAGTCACCATTACACCTGTAGACTTAAGGGCTGTTCTCCTAATTCCTGATGTCGATCCGACCAAACTATATGCCACACCTGCTGAAGAGCTCACTCTCCAATTCTTAATCAATATCGGTTATGATGAGGCTACAGGAATAATCACCAAGCATTCTCACGTAGAGCTTAAGAGTATTCCTCAACCCTGGAGAACTCTCTACATGATCATCACTAAGTCTGTTTCTGGTCGTGACAGCGGCTATGAGCACCCTAAGCTCATGGAACTGCAAATATTCTGGGCATTGGTCAACAAGAAACACATCGCTATCGAAGCTCTGATTTGGGATGACATGATGTCATTTCTCAACAAACTTGGCTCAAAGATTCCCTACATCAGATATACTAAATTGTTGATCCAGAGAGCACTTGGATTTCATCCTGACATTCCCAAGAGGCTCAATGACCCCGACAATCACGACATGTTGACGGAACCTATTCTATCTGTCAGAATCAAGGAAACGTCTACAAAGAAACAAGGTGCTGTGCTGCCAGATTTCCTTCTAACTGAAGATGTCAGAAAGCTCGAATCGTACAAAAGGTATCTGGAAGCAGTCAGACAAGGCAAAGTTGGTCATCTCGACGAAAAATCTTCTGGAACACCGGTAAGGAGAACCAGAAAAGGAAGTGCTGGAAGTGTCACAAGTACAGATAGTCAAAGGAATGTTCCAAAGAAGAAACCTATTCCAAAGAGGAAACCCACCCCTAAGAAGAAAGTTCCTTCTCAGGAAGCCACTCCGATCCTTTCACTTGAACCGCAAAGACAGCTCAGGGACGAGGACTCTGAGGCTACTGACACAGATGAAGAGATCACATACTCTGAAACTGCAAAGGATGAAAATCCCTCAGTACCAACACCTCCAAGTCCTCAAACTATTAAAGGAAAAGGTAAGACTCCTGCACTTGTGCCTCAGGATGAAAGCTCTGAAGATGAAGAAGAGCAACTGGATAAATCATACAGGAAGAAGTTTTACAACGTCAGACACACTCAAAAGGCCGAAGAATTTGCTAAAGATCAAATGGGTGGCCCCGGAGGATCAAGTGGAGCTGCCCACTCCTCTCCAGATCCTGATGCGGTTAATCGACTCGATAAGGGATCTGGTGCCACCACTCTTCTGCAACAACAACAGCCTGTGGAGGACACTATTGTGTATGATTTTGAGAAACAGGTAACTGAGAAAGAAAAGTCTAAGGATGACGAGGATGATTATACAAAGTTTCTTCTAGACAGTCCAACACACTCAAAGGAGAAAACCTCAGAAACTCCTAAGGACATGAAGTCTCCTCATGTCTCCTCATCATCGGATTCTTCGTCTCATTCATCACAACCACCATCAACGAAGTCAACCAGATCATCATCCAAATCAGTGAAGAAACCACCTAAATCTTGGATTTCTCAGACTCATAAAAGATTGTGAAAGCTGTCCAACAAGTCAGAAAGAAGGACATACTTTACAGAAAAATGAATTGGTTTGCTGACCAAATTCAGTACTTGAATGATGAGAAAGACAAGATGGAGAAAGAAAGGGAATTTGTTCAGAAGTTCATGAAGAGTCATCGAAAAGAGGAACTGAACGATATGATCGAAGGCTACACTAACAAGTACCTTCAGGATATCGTTCCTAAAGTCCAAAAGGAACTGGAGAAGACAGCAAGAGATCATACCCACAAGTTTCTTCTCGACACTGTCCCCGGTGTGACTAGAGAAGTATTTTCCAGACAACTCACCCCTAACATCGTAGCATTGGTTAAACATACAATGGCCAAAGAAGCTGATCTCTCTGAATCTGAGTTAATCGCTAAACTTGTGATGCAAATGTCAAAGCGATCTGGAACGTTTACTTTGGATGAAGCTAAATTTTTCGAAAATCTACTTGATTTTCAACTCAGATCATCATGCAAGGAGTCAGCCGATCAACCCAAACGACCAAGAGATGACGATGATAAGGATAAGGACTCTGCACCTAAACGTCAGAAGCAGTCTGGTACATCTACCTCTATGCCACCTCCTCCACCACGGACTTCTTCTCAACAAAAGTCTCCTCCACCTCGGTCTTCTACTGATAAACCTCGGGACGATTCCGAGTTACCGCCCCTGACTCAAAAAACAGGTGATTACTTTGAGTATACGGGTGGTGACGATGAAGAGGTCCTTGAGCCCCGACAACAACCCACCTCGCCCAAACAAGTGCAGAAACCAGTATCATCATCAAGGCCTTCTAAAAAGAAGAAGAAGACGACTCAGCCTGAAGTCGTATCATGGCTAGATGACGATAAAACCGAAGAATTTGAATGGTTCTCCACACTTGTCAATCAAACTCCCTACCCTGATGAAGGTCAAGACTTGGTAGTCGGTTCTACATTGGAGCATGCAAAACTACTGCAAGAAACGTTCCATGTGAAGAAAATGACAAAATCTGAGTTGAAGCGAATCAAGAATGAAGCTTTTCAGCTGTGGAAAGACAGCTCTGAAAGCGCCCTCGAGGTCGAATATCATCTTGAGAACATCGCTCGAGCTATGTCTAACAACATGGATTGGCTCAATCCGGAAGCAAACATTGACTTCACACAAAGGGACAACCCTCCATATGACACCGACTGGACCAAACCCCTACCAACCATTGGCCAAGCAGACGAACCAAGGATTCCCTTCAGATACTTTTTCAACAGAGACCTGGATTTTCTCTTACACGGTAGCGATGGTTCGCTAAAATACGCTACATCATTGACTCTTCCATTCCCAGCGGCTATTTACTCAAACTGCATAGCTATCGAAGAACGTGCAACTCACTTGTTTTCTGACAACGTGCAAGCATACGACCAAGATGCATTGTATGGGATTCATCATTGGCCTGAACGCCGAAGAATCTACTACAGAAGCTGCCTGGTTCAGAAGTCTCAACATGCAGTGTATAGTTCCAAGGACATCGTGGCCATCAAACACATTGATCTCAAGTCTAAGTGGGACTACACATTCTTGAAGAATATCATAGTCAAACGACAAGATGAACAGGACTATGGATTCTCCGAGGCTGACTTTGAGAACTTGTCCCTCAACGACATCGAAGACATGTACCTTGCCAAAGTACAGGGTCGTATGAGACAATTCTCGACTGAAGTTCAACGTGAATTTATCAAGTCAGTTCTCATCTTCATTAGACGCATCGTGATCAAAGAACGTGTTGAAGATATCCAGATGGCTGTTGAATCTTATCAGACGCGTGTCAACCTCACTCCTCCAACGCTTACTCTTCCCGATCTCAACCAGCTATCTCAATATACACTCATCAGCAAACCTTTCGGCGTTGTTTACCATAGTGAACTTCGAAGAAACTGCTTAATGGCGTGTAGTGAGCTCCACAAATTCGGGGATCATACCTTGAAGCTGGTTAGGGATGGATTGGCGTACAGGTTGAAGGATATACGTCTGAAAGTTGGGAATCCTAAGCGCTGGAATTCTCAGGAAAGGAGGGATGTGAGACGTATCATCACCATGATTGATGAACGGTTGTTCAGAAGGGATCAGTTCAGACGATTGGAGAGCTATGTTGGTGGTCGACCCAGGAGAAACATCACCGGCTTTCAACGCCCTGTGCGCACTCCTGGGAACATCACTGCACTTCCTGGTACCCCTTGAATTGTTTCCCTCATATAATTTTGGATGCATGATTATATATGTCAATGGCTTGTGCACACATAACAGTGTACAACCTGCAATTATCAAGAAAGGACCCTGTGGTACGCCTCAGTGCCACAATCCTTATAAAAGGAGCGAAAGCTTCTTATTTTTGAGTAAAACCTATCAAACCTTTCATTTTTCAAGGTTTTACTCAAAAAGACAAGTACTTCCCCAGATGATTTTAAAACCTCAACCGTTTATATCACTAGTTGAGGGGGAGTATTTGAATTAAAACTTTGTTCACAAATTGTTCATAGTGGTCATCTTCCCGCAACACTCGAAATGGTCATATTTATTCTCAAACGTTCAAAAACAACATTTTATATGCCATTTTTGAGGGGGAGAAAATTGTGTGATAAGAAATATGTTGTGTAAAATGCAAATGAATCCGTGTACCTCAGACTTAACCTACGAATTGACGGTACTAAACTGTTAGTAACTCGAAAAGACTTGTCCTGGACGGGTAATAATTTCAAGCTAGTTCGCTAGTGATGTAAACGTGTCTCGCAAAGGACTTGTCCAAGTAGAAAGTACCATTCGAGAAACTCTTGATAGACATGAACTCTGACGGGTATGACAACCTTTCGAGGTTTGTCTACACCTTCAAGGTAGTTATTAGAACTAGTTGTCACCTAAAAGCTGACAATGTAACTCTTTAACTATGCAACGTAACCGTGTCTCGCGGGGGACTGTCTATCTTCAGTGAATCAA
The DNA here is from genome assembly GCA_019973895.1 of Chrysanthemum seticuspe. NCBI lineage: Eukaryota > Viridiplantae > Streptophyta > Magnoliopsida > Asterales > Asteraceae > Chrysanthemum > Chrysanthemum seticuspe. Next base: position 62,037,949 of record BPTQ01000004.1, on the reverse strand, counting down.
TTCAAAAAGTGCGCGCTCTTTCCTCACTGTGCATTTAACCATTAAAACTATTAAGCACATGTGGAGGGGGAGTATTTATGCAAAACTTCATCTCTCACTGTGGTTCAAACATGTTTTTCGTTAACAAACCCTTTGAGAGAGATTTTAACATACAGTGGTTTTAATGGCAAACATAGGTTAGTCATGGAGTTATAAGGTGACTAAGGTTAGGAATAACCGTCCTATGATCCGCCAGAGCCGGAGGGATCTACCCAAGGACACTACCATTAGTTAGTGTTAGAAGTCCTTAGGAATGATTGTAAAAAGGAGAAAATGAGAATCGGAGAAAGAAGGAGTTGAAGAATCAAAAAGAAATGTAAAGTAAAGGGTGAAAAGAAATAGCCCTCCAGATTATTCAACTTAGGGCAGACACCGGGTTCAATTCATATGCTACTGGTTGTCACTTAGTGACACCGGTATTGAAGATTAAAAGTCGTCATGGACCCAGTGACGCATGCACTAAACCTTCTTAGCCACTCAAGTTTTTCTCAACAGAAGCTTGTTTCATTCTCACAGGGAACCCTACGCAAACTATTGGCTTTCTCTTAGAGATCGCTGGTATTGAAGAAGGAGACCCTCTCCCTAGTCTCCGCTCAGGAAAACCAAAACGCACTATTGAGTCTAGAGCCACGAGATTCATCAAAAGATCTCTTAGGAACACTTGACATTTAATCACTTGATGATCAACAAATAAGATCATCAGTGGTTCATATCGAGTCCTTCACAGATCTAAGCAATCTGTCGAGAACATTTATGAGAGGTTCACATCTGTGATCCTCAGTGATTGAATGGAAACTCTTGCCAGGGTCAACATCAAACAGCCCTGACAGCAGGTCACTTCGGTAACTCCCCGTGGATTACGCGGAGTGTGTCTCATACGGTCTACAGTCGTGAGGTGATGCTTCGGTGTACCTCAGCGACTCATCTGAACTGTAGATGTACTTCGGTACATCGCGTTATCTCACTTGTGGGACTCCAGTTCAGGAACGGCCTTTGTAAGAATTAGAGTTGTGTTTTCACACTATGCTGTTAATACTCTCGAAGTTCAAACTTGTAAGTGCCGGAAACCGCTTATTACTAACCGTTTGAAATGTTTTCTTCTTATGGAAGCTCCGGAGCGGGATGATCGTGCTGACTCTTCTCATGCTCACGCCAACATCATCACTAATGGAAGTTCTATTCGAATGCAACACAACAGTCAGAATGATTCTTCATCAATCAAAGAATCTACAAAGTCAAAGACTTACAGAACTTCATCAGTATTGATTTCCAACGTCAAAGAGCGTGTGAGCATGTTGAAGAATGACGTGGAGACACTGGAGCAGCGAAGCAGACCTAAGGCAGACTGATGCAGACAACAACATACTATCACTTTCACCACAAAGAACAATGATCAAAGAACAAAGTTAAAGATGACGTCGAAGCATAACTGTTCAAAGATAACTATCTCTCTACACTGGGGAGATTGTTCGAATCAAGGCAATTCCTCTCACAAGAAAGAAGAATGTCAGAAGACGTCACAGCTACTATTACATCAACGCCTTCACCGTTTACATTCATATATACTTGAGGGGGAGATTGTTGGAATCACTCCTAAACAGTATTTCAAGTATTTATATCTCATATGTAATAGGTAGCTTTATTATGGCCTTTATGTTTGTTTAAGGTCAAGCTTATGTAGAAGGCCCATAAGCTTAGGCCCAAGCCCACATAAGAAAGGATGGGAACTAGGAGTGTTGCCCTAGCTTCCCTCCTATAAATAATCTTGTAAACCCTCATTTGAGGGTTGGTTGTTCAAGTTATTCTCTTCACACATTCACCTACGCCTAACCGTGCTACTCTTATCGTGTATGTGTGCTTGTTTACTTGTTCAATCGCCTTATCTCTTTCTCTATAACTTGTGTTTGTAAAACTAGTGACCTAACAATTTGTTTTAGGGGAACGTGCAGTGGTTCATCAACGGTTCATTAACCAACATCAACAAAATCAACAACCATCCAATCAACACTTTGGTAAATACATCATTCACGCATTCTGTCGGCTATTGTAATGACCACATGGAGAATTAAACTCGATATGCCAAACTTGATCATGAAGTAAAACTCCCCAGATTTGTTACTTAAACTTGTACTAATCCTCGTGAACAAGAAACGGTGTACCCAATGTACAAAACCTCTTGACATTCTCAACTGAGTGAGACACCGAAGTGATAGCTACGTTGTGGGTTAAGTGAGAAAGAATCACAAACGCAACTAAATAGCCAAGTCTTTATCACCCTCTATAAACGCCCAAACAAGTCATCTTCGCGAACGGGTAGAAAGAAAGAAGACGAAAATAAGTAAACATGCCGGGAAAAACCTCACTTCAAATTCAAATAGGAAATACCGTCCAAACAACCCCGTAGTCGAATTTGTTCAATTAATTTCAAGCCGTGACAAAATAATCTCCGTGAATGAGTATACACCAAATTTCCATACCTCATATCATACCAAATCACATAAACACTTCAAATCTTGTCATCATCAAATCACATCAATAACACTCATCATTAAATTCAAATCACAAATTTAATATCTAATTATGAGAAGCCCAATCGCAACTTTGAGTCCAGTCCAATCCAATTACATACATTAACCCATATATCGTCCGATGGTCCATTAAGTCCCATGATCCAATATTGACAGCCCGAAATTCGGTATACACTTAAGCCCATTCACATTCGGAACAAATCATTGTACCTTGATCAAACACAAAATCACATTTTCACCTTGAACAAACTTGTGCTTGATGAACATTATTTATTCAATCCATTGAATATTGGATAAACCGGTTTTATGTGAATGTTTTTGGGAATATGATATGGTATAAAAGCACGTGGAGTTGATTTAATTAAATGTGGTATGTTTGAAGAACTTCAGCTCGGCCCAGCAAAACCACACAGCCCTCTTAAGACACCATCCGGCCCAACTCTCACAACCCTAAAAACGTGGCAGTATATAAAAGCTAATCTCATTTTAACCCTAAACCTTACTTCACAAACTCACGCCCCCTATCTCAGATCAAATCATTACCAAACCCTAAATCCACTCTCTAAATAACTCCGCCTCCCTCCTATTTCATCTCATCTCAACGCAGACCTGAAGAAGAAAAATACATCTCTCTTTCTCATCATAGATAAACACCTATCAAGCTCATCAATACCATGCCACAGGGATGGCCATGAGAACCTTGAAACCGCCACAGGGATGGCTTACCGAGGCAACAAAAAGGTTCAAGGTAGGTTTAATCATGATCAATTGTTATGTTAGAGTCATATTGAGCCAAAGATAATGGGTAAACATACTTGTTTCACTCATATCTTTATTTCGGAAATCATCAAAACGTCATGATCTATGATGAGATAGTGTTAACCCTGAAAAGATGTTGGTTTTTATACATTAACACGTGTCTGAGATCGAATACTTTTTCTTTTTGGTTTCATTAGAGTCAATTAAACAAATCATTGATTGAGTCTGTGTTAGCATAAATCGAACCAAGAAAGAGAGATAACAATATTGTTGTTATCCTTTTCTGATGTGTCAAATATTCAACGAGGCTAGGCTTCAAAAAACAGATCGATGATGGTTTATTAATCTTTCGAATGGTTGATCTTTAGAGGTCTTGTTGAGACATGATTTTTTACGAAAGAACAAAACTGAGATCATTAAATGTGGGTGTGTCTAGATTAGGATAGAAGTTGGATGTCTTGAAGAAGATGGTTTGTTGTGGCCAGAAGTAGTGTGAGGCTGTTTTGGTAAAAGGTCAAGGTAAATGTGTTTAACTGAGTATCACAATGAGTTGTATTTGGTTTAGTGGTCAAGTGTTAATAGTCACTTCTCCTTCATCCTTTCTGTCATGTTAAGTCGCTATGTATAAACAAAGCAAGTCGCTACATCTTTTATTCTGAGTCAAGTCACTAGCTCATAGTCAAGAGTCAACTCGCTAGCACCAACTCGCTAGCACCAACTCGCTAGCACCAACTCGCTAGCCAAGTTGCAAGCCAAGTCGCTACGACTTGTTAAATAACAAGTCGCTAGGTCTTTTTCTTGACATAAGTCGCCACATTTTATTGTAACCAAGTCGCTAGCAAAGATTTTAAACTAATTCGCTAATTTGATAAATATCAAATCGCTAAGCAAGTTGCTACACTTTTAGAACACAACTCGCTACTTGTTAAAAAACAAGTAGCTACAAGAGTCAAGTCGCTATGATGAACATGAGGACCATTTTTTCCGAATAAGTTGCACAACCCAGAAAACTTGCATAAAACTGCTTCCTTGACCCAAGTTTTGACCACAAAAGAATGACCAGATATTCATTTGACCATAAAAACAGTGATTGGAACAAGACAGATGCCATTTTGACCATAAAAACAGTGAGTTGAGATAACAGACTTGGACAGAAGAACATGAAACAAGACAGATGAGGACTTTGAATGGACCAAGATACAATTTGACCAAACAGATACATAGCAAAACAGTATCGAATCAGTTTACCAAAATATACCAACACAGTGAAAAACCACAATACATCAATAACACATTAAGCATGGTACGAAACCACCATAAATCAACACAACACAAAAAACCTTGGCTCTGGTACCAATTGTTAGGATCCAATATTTATTGTGTTGATGATTCGGGTGGTCTTGGATGATCAAAATACATGTTTGCCATAGTTAGAGAGTTAGTAGAGAGAGAGGGTGTTCTTGCTAGAGGTTTACACAAAGTATGAAATATTAGATTGAATGAGAAGCACCACCCCTTCCATGGATGGAAGGGGTATTTATACTTACAGACACAACGACCTTCTATCGGCCTGTGGATCAGGTATACAGTGGGTAAAGACCCGTCCTTCCTCCACGGTGTTGCACTAAGCTATACTATGCTACAAACTAATAAATAAACTACTAAATAATGTAACTAACGACAAGTCTACGAGCTAACTTATGCTAGATAATATTTGGGGTGACCGACACTTCACAATGGAATTTTCTAATTCCTAACAGAGGTAGACTGAATTCATCTTGATCATCTGCATGATCTTTGCTTGGTTCATCATCATCAAGAAACTCTTCTGAACCTTCAAAATCAAAAGAAGATGTTCCTGTAGAAACAAGTACATAATTCATAGTATTAGTTAGAGCATCAAGATCAAACAGCCTTTCTGGACCAGTTCCTTTGAGATTGACTTTGTTTTCCAGAAATTCCACATGCAGATTCTCCTCAATCTTTTGGGTTCTTAAGTTGAATACTCTGAAAGCTTTACTAACCATGGAATACCCAACAAAATACCCTTCATCAGCCTTTTCATCAAACTTTCCCAGATAATCTATGGTATTGAGGATTGACACATGACACCCAAATGGTCTCATGAAGTCAAGGATAGGAGGTCTACCCCTAAACAATTCATAAGGTGTCTTGTTCTTTGCCTTTACCACTAAAACCCTGTTTTGCACATAACATGCAGTGTTAACTGCTTCAGCCCAAAAAGTGATTGGCAATTTAGAATCGGCCAACATGGTTCTAGCAGCCTCTATCAGTGTTCTGTTCCTCCTCTCAGCAACACCATTTTGTTGAGGAGTTCTAGCCACACTGAATTCTCTTTTAATACCTTTATCTTTGCAAAACTCATCCATAACTCTATTCTTGAATTATGTTCCATTGTCACACCTAATGATTTTAACTTTCATATCATATTGGTTTTCTACTTCTGTGATAAAGATCTTTAGGATGCCAGTTGTTTCATCCTTGGTTCCAAGAAAGAAAACCCATGTAAACCTGCTCAAATCATCAGTCACCACTAGACAATATTTCTTGAGATTCAAGCTGCTCACTGATGTAGGACCAAATAAGTCCATATGTAACATTTGAAGTGGGTGAGCAATAGAGTTAACCAACTTTGACTTGCAAGAAGCTCTGTGTTGTTTGCCTTTAAGACAAGCCACACAGGTTTGATTATTTTCAAATCTTTTCTGAGGTAATCCTCTAACCAAACCATCTTTGACAATCTTGTTAATGGTTTTAAAGTTACCATGACCAAGTCTTCTATGCCATAACATGGATTCATCCACTGTGGCCTTTGCAAGCAAGCAAGTATAATCATCTTTAGCTACAATGTTGTTCATATCAAAGCTATAGAGATTGCCTTTTCTAGGAATTTTAAGAAGAATCTGACTGTCATCAGGCATCTTAAAATCCTTAGAGAGAACAAAGCACATATATTTGGTAAAAAGAACATTGTTCATCTTGTCACACATTTGTGACACACTAAAAATATTGTACTTAAGTTCTTTTACATAGTACACAGGTTCAAAGTCCAAGTTACCAGTTTTAATAACTCCTTTACCAGCAACTTTTCCATTTACTCCACCTCCAAAGCTGACATACTGTCCATCATAATGCTCAAAATCAGAAAGATAGGACTTGTTGCCAGTCATGTGCCTTGAACACCCACTATCTGTATAACCTTGATCTGATCTTTTTGACCTTGGATGTTCCTGTACATAAGAGTAAAGAGTTAGTTTCTTTTGGGGACCCAAGCCATGATTGACTTGGATCTGCCTCGTGTATCAATGTAGTTAAATCTATCAAAGGTCATTGATACACCATTGGGATTGGTTGTAGAGGTATTTCCTTTAGGTTTCCATTCCCAACGTGCTGAGGCCTTCACAACATTGCCCATGTCCCCCTTTTCTTGTTCAAAACCCTTGCAGTGGTAACCTTTGAATGGGCAGTGGAAACTGCTGGTTTCTTTTTAGGCACCCACTGTTGGTTATAATTAACCTTTTTAGCTTGAAAGGTTCCTTTCCCTGTTTTTGCAGATTTTGCAAAAGTTGTTTTGAAGTTTGCACTTTTAACAGGTGACTTAGGGTGAGCAGTGTTAACAGTTTTTGCAGTGGCAAAAGTTTTGAGGCCACTTCTAAGTTGAACTGCTCTTGGGACCATTTTGCAATGTGAATTAGGGTGTACATTATTTTGAAACCTGTTAGTCTCCACCCTTTTATTCCTATGGACTTCCCTTCTCCCAACATGATAGTCACAATAAGCATGTAAATGATCAAAACTACCACAGATATAGCATGCCTTATTGTACATTACAAAATCACTACCTAGTTGTTGAGATTTGACATGATTCCAACTCCTCTGGTTACCCCTAGGAGCTGAAGGCTTGTTCCTATACATCTCAACATACCTTACAGTTGGTCTAGGTTTATTAACTGGTTTCCTAGGTTCCTCTGTAACAATATTAACAACTTTTGGGATAGAAGCCTCTGCATTCTTTTTAACATTCTCATCAACAACAGATGAGTCACTAGCACTCTCAAAAACATCATTATCAAGCTTAATCTCTTCCTCACTTTTTACCACTGTGTCCTTTAAAGGACCATATTCTCTTTCAAGATCCTTAAACTCTTCTAAGCCTGTATGAGCTAAATCTATACCTGGAGGAGAATGAACACCCCTTAGAGGTGGAGGCACAAAATTATAACCCTTACCAGACTTAGCTTTATTATAAATTTGAGCATTCCAAATTTTATCAATTGACTTAGACTGATGATAACATGTGTCTAAAGTTAAATTGTCATTTTCATTTTTCTTTTGAAGCTTTTCTAGCTCCTTTTGGTATGCTTCATTCACAGCAGTTGTATGTTCTACCTCTCTTCTAAGAAGAATCATATCATCATTATATTTTGTCTCATTTTCTCTATAGTGATCTATTTGTTTCTCTAATACTGCTATAGCTCTCCTAAGGTTAGACACAGTATAATTAGCAGTATATAACTCTTGTCTTTCTTTAGAATATAAATCATTTAGCCTTTCAACTTCTTTAGCAGCCCTACATGTTTTAGAACAACTATCAAAGTTTTGTACCTCAGAGTCAGAGAAGGCCATGAAAGCAAATTCAGTAGCAACAAGAGCAACATCAGTAGGTTCTTCTTCTTGTTCATCAGCCATGAAACTCCAATCATAGCTCACACCATCAATAGCCAACATTGCCTTTAGTTCTTCCACAGTTGGTCCCTTCTTTTGCTTGTACCAAGTAGACCTGTTGTCCTTGGTCTTTGGTCTTCTGCATTCTCTAGCAAAATGTCCAAACTTGTGGCAGTTAAAGCACTCCACTTTCTTCTTATCAAAGCCTGCAGTTTCATCACCATTGATGTGAATAGGCTTGCCAGTCTTCTTGTAGAATTTCCTAGCCCTCATGCTAAGAAGAGCTATTTGCCATTTTATATCCATCTCCTCCAAGTCGTCTTCATCAATTTGCTCTGTGTCTTCATGAGTTAAGACAGAGCCATCAACTTGTGTGGATATGAAAGCATAAAAGGTAGGATCTCCAATACTAGCAACCTTCTTCTTTGAACCTGCAGTGGTAACATTTACATTACCAGTGGAAACTTTAGAACCAGCAATGGCAACTTCATCATCACTGTCATCTTCAGTGTCATCACTGTCAACAGAGGTTGACAACAATGCCAAGCTACTAGAGCTTGTGCCAAGTTTCCCTGCCTTCTTTAACCTTTGCTCAATAAGTTTGAAGTTGTTGTAAAGGTCATTGAGCTTCATTGTTTCTATGTCTGATTTGTTTTCCCAGACAGTAACATTGGTTTGAAACTCTGAAGGCAAACTTCTTAGAAACTTCAAATTGAGGTCTTCCTTTTCTACCTCAATGCCAAGCACAGTCAGTTGTGTAACAATCTTCTGGAGTTTGGTGAAGATGCTATCAAGAGAGTCATTGCTTGAAGCAGAGAAATTTTCATAGCTTTGCTTCAATAATGTCTTTTGTGTCTTCTTTGTAGCATCATTACCACCAAACACTGAGCAGATCTCTTCAAACAGTTCCTTTGCAGTTGTGTACTTGCTAAATGCAATGATCTGATCTTTAGGAAGAGTCATCAGCAACAAACTTCTAGCTTTAAGATCATTCTTCTTGCAAGCCTTTTCAATACTAGATTCAGGCACATAAACTTTCACAACATCTGTGTCACCAACCTTCACAGTACTAGTCATAGGCTTGAAAGAATCACCAGTTTGAATGATCTCCCATAGAGCATAGTCCTGAATGAGAAAGTATTGCTCTATCAGTATCCTCCACATCTCAAACTCATTAAGTTTGAGCTTAGGTAGCCTTGGTGTAGAAGAGTTTGATTGGTTGTTTTCCATCTCCATTGAATTGAGTGAGTAGGTTAAGCTTAATTCCTTGGATCTTCTAAAACAAAATATCAGAACCTTCGCTCTGATACCACTTGATGGACCTGGACACACTCCTTGTGTCAATGATATTTTGTATGATATTATTAAGCACGCGAAATTTACTTAGTAATACTTAGAAGATGAATTATATGATGTATTGTATATAAACACAAATTAAACACAAAACTTAAGCTCCAATATTATTAATGAATAATACGAGTGATCTTAGATTATCACTAGGGTTACACCTTGAAGCCTTTGTGAGTAATACGTAGGTAAATTAACTAGTACCTAAAACAATGACCTAGGACCTCCTTTTATACAACAAGGAGTCCTTCACAAGATAAGTATAAAACTAACATAATAGAATATACACAAGATCTATTCTATACTTATCTAGACGCGTTTAACTAAACATAAACTGATAGCAGTGGTAACAAAGTACCAGCAGTGGGAATACGTTTCCACTGCTAGTGTTAATCCAAGCAGTGTAAACCACAACTATCCATGGTAACGGATTATTCCCAACAAGTTCTACTTCACTCTTAAAAACCTTAAATGTTTCAAAGACTTCATGTTTATGTTTAAGTAAATAAACATAACCATAACGACTGAAATCATCAGTAAAGGTTAAGAAGTAGCTAGCACCCTTCCTTGACATATGTCTTAGTGGTCCACATACGTCAGTATGTATTACACCAAGAAGATCAGAAGCCCTTTCTAAACTATTTGTAAAAGGTTTCTTGGTCATCTTCCCAGATATGCAAGATTCGCACTTATCAAATGATTCATCATTAATGTCTTGCAAAAGCCCATCGTGTTGCAGCTTTTGCATGCGTTTCTTGCCTATGTGAGCAAGTCTACAATGCCAAAGAAATGAAGAATCCAAATCACTTTTGATTCTTTTATTATTGATGCTAAAGACAGAATTATTTTTATCAATCACATTATCATGCAAATCAATTTCAAACACACCATTTACTGGAATAACATTAAAGTAAAAAAAAACACCATTTAAAAAACCGAAATTCCATAATCAGTAAATGTATGAATAAAACCAATATCTTTTAACAAAGAAACAGAAACGAAACCCCTAACAATAAAAGGCGCGTAATGACAATCGTTCAAAGACAGTACTAAACCCGAAGGTAAAACTAAATCAAACGTGCCTATAGCTTCAACGACTGCATGTGCTCCATTACCCACGTGCATGTATTGTTGTCCATAGGCGAGCTTCCTTGCACCTCTAAGTCCCTGCAGTGTATTACAAATATGAATACCACATCCAGTATCATATACCCAGGAATTTATTTTATGAGGAAAAGCAAATAATTCTATCATCAAAAGAGTACCTGAAGTACTAGCCACAATGCCAGTATTTTTATACCTCTTAGTACGCAACTCATCAAGGTAGAGCGGACAATTCCTCTTCCAGTGTCCTACCTCGGTGCAGTGATGACAAGCCTGATCCTTCTTAGGATTCTCACGCTTTTTGGGAGGGTACTTCTTGGGTTCTTGTTGATAAACCATAACTTGTTTTCCTTTATCAACTTTACCCTTACCTTTCCCTTTCTTGTTCGCTAGCGGCTTATTAGGCTTAGAAATCCTACCCTTTTGGATGTTAAGAACCGTAGGTGTAGGAGCCTTCTTGGGCAAACCTTTCTCGTAGTCAATGAGCATTGCATGTACCTCACTGACTGTCTTCCCCGTGCAATGCATATTGTAATTGCGCACCAAACCATCAAACTCCTTGTTAAGGGATATGTTGATGAGGCCAATTTGTATGTCATTAGGTTAGACGTAATTGAGTCTCCCGAGCTAGTCCATGTAACTCATCATTTCTAGGCAGTGGGCACTCACAGGTTTCCCGTCCCCTTGCTTGCAACTGTGTAAAGCATCTATCAGATCATACAGCTCTACAGTCACAGGCTTTTCAAACAACCTTTGCAATTCTTCGAGCATGAGGTGAGGGAAGTAATTCTCAAACTGTTTTTGCAAGTTTGGAGCCATACTCCCAAGCATAATGCACGCAACCTCAGTATACTTGTCATTCTCAGATTGCCATGCAGCTCGTGCTTCAGCAGTAGCACCAACTGCAGGTTCAGGAGGACAAGGCGTAGTCAAATAATCTAGTCTCTTGGCAACCCTCAAGACAATTCTGAGTTGCCGATACCAATCATTGAAATTCGCGCTACCAGTCAATTTCTCTCGATCAAACATAGATGTGAACGACGAGGCTAGTGCAGTAGATTCAGCTTGAGCCATTTCTACAGAAAATAAAAGTTCAAAAGTTAGTTCTTTCGATAAGTAAACATTCAAGAAAATAAAATACCCTTTGGTCAATATTCATATTAACCATAGAATTTTCCTTGAATTTTGGATCCTCATTATCATAGTTTCACCACATCAGTTGATCTGCTAGTGGTGAAAGTATAGAATAGGTAACTGTTGAAAAACAATAATTGACAAACAGGTTTTCAATTCCAAAAATTATGGGATTTACAATTTTGCCAAAACAATTAATGCAAAACGTAAGCATGTTTTATCCCATCTTATGCCTTAAGTTATAGGTCTCACTAACTAACTTAATTAAGTTGTCTAATTTTGAAACAACAAATTATTAAGCTGATATCTCACACAACATAAAGATTCACCTTGTTATCGTAATCTAGCTCAAGGTCTCACATAACTAAATTACAACTTCAAGTGTTTCATATCATTAGATGGCATAAACTTAAATTTTAAAGGGTACAATTTTTGACGTGTAATCAAAACTTATGTATAAAGAAGCATGCATACAACTTTATAGCATAAAATTTTCGAAAAAACTTACATAATATTTTAATTGCTAAGATTAAATTCCACAAATTTTTAATCGATGCGTTGAGAAACTAACAACTTTGCACTAAGATTCTTCGTACATAGAATGGTTATACTAGGTAGCTCCAATCGAACTCACAGGGGGCAGAGGACCAGATAAGCTGTAAAACCCGAAAATCTAAAACTTATATAAAGACTAAAATACCCTTGGAACTAAGAATGATAAAATACGTAAAACACGTTTATAATAAAGTACGGAAATTAAAAACCTAATAAATAAAGACTTAACGAATATAATTTCGTGGATGACTTTGGTACGACGAAGGACGTATATGTTTCGCTAATAAGTTGGGCCGTTTGTTTGTTTATCGGACTCGTGTCTTTTGTTTTTGTTTTGCGCTAAGCCTAAGCCCAAGAGGGATGTTTGTGGTGTTCGTGTGAGCCAAGGAGGGGGCCGAAGCCCATTTGTTTGTGTGTGTGTATTCGGTTGGACCCAAGCCAACCCAAACCCAATCACTTTCCTATTCTAACTCAAATACTACAACTATAAATACATTACATAATCACTTAATTGGAACCCTAGTTTTGCTTTGCCTTTTCTTTTTCTTTTGCTCGGCCGAGAATTCCCAAACACCCCTTGGTGTCGATTTTTCTTATTCAAGTGAAGGTATAACGTTTATTCATCTTCCTTTAACATACCTTGCATGTATATGTCGAGATCTATTTGATTTGTCGCGTTTCTTTTCTTTTTGTTTTGGGCCGAGAGGTGGTAACCAAGGAAACAAGAAACCCTAATTTATTTTAACCTTGTAATTAATAAGGAACGTGTAAGTGATAAGTAATATTGAATCGGGTCATGTATATGTTGAGTTAATGTTAGCCGAGACATGCATGAGTTTCGAATGGGGTTTAAAACATATTAACTTGTATACGAAACATGTTTAGATGAGCTAGGTCTTGTGTAAAACATGCTAGCCGAAACCCTAAGTGAACCGAGGATAGGTATATGAGATTTAGACGTGTAATTAATAAGTAAGGGTACGTAAACATAAACCCTAGTTTTAAAATATGTAAAGCATATGAAGTATACAAAACCCTAATAACTTATGGTCACATGAAATCATAAACGTGTATGATAAAGAGTAAAAGTAAAGAAGGTTCTTAATTACGTATTAGGTTAAGTAGCAAGTCATTAAGACGTAACATGTAAAATGAATGCATATTAATGAGATATTAAAGAGTAAGAAACCCTAGAACGTAAATGAGAGTATATTAGGGTTTGAGCTAAATATAGTAAGTGTTATTTCATGTGTGAGTTATAACTTATAAAACTATTTTTCACATTTAAAGATGGACTTTAATAAATGATATAACAAACCCTAATCTACAACATTGATTATAAAATATTTAAGACTCACTAATAAAACCCTAAAGTATAAAGATTTCTAATTATGGATACTAAATATTAAAAGATCATTTTGACGATTATGGAATCATTAATAACTTGGACGACCGTTAATGTCTATAGGTTCTGTGAAGAGGGAGTAATCCTTTGTTTTCGTCTTTCTGCTTTTCGATCTTTGCATTGGAATAAGGTACAGATATTCTGACCTTTTCAGTAAAGGTTTCTCTTAATGTTTTCTTTCGTATTAGGTTTTCCTGAGCCTTTGCTATGAATCCCAAATCTGATTTGTTTGAGCTATTTGCTTATCTGAACTTTGATTTCTGAATTATGAAACATTTGATTTTTGAACTATCTGATATGAAAACTATGATTTTGGAAATATGAATGATTTTCTGATAAATATGATCTGTGTCAGTTATGACATTCTGATTTGACCTAAGATAGTTTGACACCCGAGCCAAATATTTTACTAGTCATGGGGGTTCCATGTCCGTATCAGTGATGCACCTCTGATATGACTCTAGGGCAGTAGAGTGATGTTCTGCCACGTCTCTGGATGGTGAAGCATATTTGTGAATATGTAGGAAGGGGCGTATGGATGCATCCTAGATCTGTTATCTGTTATATGTTATATGTTATCTGATGATTGATGCTGCGTGCGTGCACGTCCTTCATAACTCTGGTAGGTCTCCCCTACAAAAATGTTGCCTTGTGTGAATATGAATGTGATCTGATATAAGTTCTGGGCTCGTGGTAGTTGACTATAAATATCTTTTGAAATTATGATTTATGCTTTGAAAAGGATAAAGATTTTGTATTGCTCATTCACTTTATTTCACATCCGTTATCGTTTAGTATTCGCTTTTGCTTTCATATCTGTTCACTGGGCTTTTGAAGCTCAGCCGCACTTTTCTTTTCTTCAGCGGCAGGTATCTAAGCATTGGAAGCTGGGTTGCTTTGGGATGAGTGCTTGAGTGGACTTACCTTAGAGATTTTAGCTTTGATTTCTTATGATGCCATTTTAGACTTATTTATTTCGGATATTATGTTTGAAGTTTATTATGTTTCCGCTGGGACCTATGTATTGAAGTCATTTTGACTTGGATTATTTTCCGCATTTATGTTAAGACTTTCTTTTGGTTATGAATGTTTTGCTTTGATATGACACCATTACTTGTGATTCCTTTACCCTTGGCGGGTCGGGGCGTTACAATTTATGACCTGTGAACATAAGAACCTTAAGTTATCCCTTAGAGTTAAAATTTGACCTGTGAGGATTGGGTAGACTTAGGTTTCCTTCTGCGAACTTCCATTTCGTATCTCATCTTTGTTCGTTTTGCTAATCGTTTGAATATCGTTTAGATGGTTCGAACTCGTACTACTGGTGGCGCGGATGGAGACGATGATGCTGTTAACATGGATGCTGCGATTGCGAATGCTCTCAACTCTCTTTTCCCTGGTTTGACTACACCTGAGATGATGGAACAGGTGATCAACAATATTCGGAATCAGACTGGTGAACCTTCGGGAAGCGGTGGAGGTGCTCAACCCGTCGGCATACATACTTGGCTCGAGCGTTTCGGTAAGCTCAAGCCTCTTTCTTTTAGCACTGCTGCTACTCCCACTGAAGCTGAGGACTGGATCACTCATGTTGAGAAGCTGTTTGAAGTACTGGGTTGTGGAGATGGATTTAAGACTCGTTTAGCTGCATTCAAATTGGAAGGTGATGCTTTGAATTGGTGGAAAGCATTGAAACAAGCACGAGGAGGAGATGCTTTCGCTGTTACTTGTACTTGGACGGAGTTTCGGACTATCTTCTATAACCGTTACTTCCCTGATGCGGAACAGCAAAGGTATGAGAGGGATTATCAAGCGATCTACCAGTTTGATAATGAGAACTCCAATGAGTACATGAGTAGGTTTATGAGGTTGGTAAGCTTTGTTGGAGCGATTGCTGGAGATGGTAGGCGCCAAGCTAAGCATTTTAAATGGGGACTGAAGAAGTGGGTGTTGGACCGACTGCTTAACACTGACTATGAGGATGTGTCGGCCTGCAATGATGCAGCTCGTAACATTGAGATCTTTCATGAGGGTTCAGGTTACAACAAGCGTAATCGCGATGGTGATCGGATTCAAGGTAGGACTCAAAGTAATGAGTATAAGGGAAATACTAGCAGGAGTTATGATTCGAGGGGACAAGGGGATAAGAGTTATGATCAGCGGGGTCAGTCGGGAAGGAATGTGGACTCTAGACGCCCTGAGGCGAGGGGTCAGGATAGCAGAGCTGCTGGTAAGAATGGAAATGATCGTCAGAATCAGGGTAACAATAACCAGCGTTATAACAAAGATCAGTCGACTCGAGGATCGAATCAGGGTCGTGCTTCAGGATCTTCTGGTCAGCAAAGGACAGCTGAAGTTTTGCCTCCCCCACCTATCTGTACTACTTGTGGAAAGGCTCATCCAGGACCGTGTTTCAAGGCCACTGGTGGATGTTTCTCTTGTGGTTCTACTACTCACAAGATCAAGGATTGCCCTAAGAGGAACCCGGCGATTCCTGGAAACTATACCAAGCCGCCACCTACTACTGGACGTGTCTATGCTACTACTCGGAATCAGGCGGAGCATACTTCAGGTACCATTACGGGAACTCTTTTCATTGATGATTATTCTGTCTTCGTTTTATTTGACACTGGCGCCACACACTCCATCATATCTGTCACATGTGCTAAGAAACTGAATATGAAGCCACAACCACTAACAAATCACTTATCGATATCTACGCCTATGAAAAGTCACATGATCATTGATCATAAATACGTTAAGTGTCCTCTTAGTTTTGATGATCGTATTCGCCATGCACATTTGTATCCTCTCGATATGGTCGACTTTGATATCATTCTAGGCATGGATTGGTTGGCTTATCATAGAGCTTCCATCGACTGCTATGCTAGAACTGTGATCTTTGGAGACGTAAAACATCCAAAATTCGTTTATTATGGTTCTAAACCACTCAAATCTGTTAAGTTCATTTCTGCTATGAAGGCACGAACCATGATTGCTCATGGGTGTCAAGGTTTTCTAGCATCTGTTAAGGACACATCTTTGGAGAGTCCTAACATTGAAAATCTTTCCGTTGTTTGTGAATTCACCGACGTTTTTCCTGATGAACTCCCTGGACTTCCTCCAGCTCGAGAAGTTGAGTTTAGCATTGAGTTAATTCCTGGTGCTAAACCGATTTCGAAAGCTCCGTATCGTATGGCACCTGTAGAACTGAAGGAGTTGAAGGAACAACTGCAAGAGATGATAGATAATGGATTCATTCGACCTAGTGTTTCTCCATGGGGTGCACCTGTTTTGTTTGTGAAGAAGAAGGATGGAAGCATGCGTCTATGTATCGACTACCGTGAACTCAATCGTATTACTATTCGTAACCGTTATCCTCTTCCACGCATAGACGATTTGTTTGATCAACTGCAAGGAGCTAAGTTCTTTTCTAAGATTGATCTGAGGTCTGGTTATCATCAACTACGTGTGAAGGAGCAAGATGTTCCTAAGACCGCGTTTCGTACCAGATATGGTCATTATGAGTTTCTCGTTATGCCTTTTGGTTTGACGAATGCGCCTGCTGTGTTTATGGACCTGATGAATCGTGTTTTCCATGAGTTCCTCGACAAGTTCGTTATTGTTTTCATCGACGACATTTTGGTTTACTCTAAGTCTGAAGAAGAGCATGAGCAACATCTCCGGATAGTTTTGGAGATTCTGAGGAAGAAGAAGTTGTACGCCAAATTCTCGAAGTGCGAATTTTGGTTAGGACAAGTCGCTTTCCTTGGTCATATCGTATCAGCTGATGGTATAACCATGGATCCGTCTAAGGTTGAGGCTATCACTAAGTGGCCAAGACCTACGACAGTGACTGAGATCAGGAGTTTTCTAGGACTTGCTGGATACTATCGACGTTTTGTGGAAGGTTTCTCTCGTTTAGCTTTGCCGTTAACCCAATTGATGAGGAAAGGTGAAAAGTTCGTGTGGACGGATGAAAGAGAAAAGAGTTTTGAAGAGTTGAAACGGAGATTGGTTTCCGCTCCTATTTTGACTCTTCCATCTGGTTCTGGAGGGTATCAAATCTATAGCGATGCATCTAAGAAAGGATTGGGCTGTGTCTTGATGCAACATGGTAAGGTGATAGCTTACGCTTCAAGACAACTGAAACCTTATGAGGAGAATTACCCAACTCATGATCTTGAGCTAGCTGCGGTGGTTTTTGCGTTGAAGATCTGGCGACATTACTTGTATGGAGAGACGTGTGATATTTTCACCGACCATAAGAGTCTCAAGTATATTTTCACTCAAAAGGAACTCAATATGAGACAAAGAAGATGGTTAGAACTTCTTAAGGATTATGACACTAACATTCAGTACCATCCTGGTAAGGCTAATGTAGTTGCTGACGCACTTAGTCGGAAATCAGGTATGATTGCAAGTATTGAGATTGAACCTAGGATTATTCGTGACCTAGAACGTTTGAATGTTGAGTTGTGCGTACGAGGTTCTGGTGGATACTGGGCTAGTATGAAGGTGGAGTCGAACCTTATACTGCAAATTAAGGAAGCTCAGAAAGATGACGGCGAGTTGTGGGCCGTAGCTCAGAATGTTGAAGAAGGTAAACAGACGGAGTTTAAGGTTGATAACGATGGGATTGTATGGTATGAAGATAGGCTTTGCGTTCCCAATGATCAGGTACTTCGTGAGAAAGTTATGACTGAAGCTCATAGTTCTCCTTTCACTATTCATCCGGGTTCTACCAAGATGTATAGGGATTTGAAACAGTATTTCTGGTGGAACGGCATGAAGCAAGATGTAGCAACGTTTGTGTCGAAGTGTATGATTTGTCAGCAAGTGAAGATCGAACATCAAAGAGCTAGTGGACTGTTACAACCATTGGATATTCCGACATGGAAGTGGGATAAGATATCTATGGACTTTGTGACTGGACTACCTCTTACTAAGAAGAAGCATGATGCGATTTGGGTGGTTGTTGATCGACTAACCAAATCAGCTCATTTCTTACCAATTAGAAAGGATTATGGTATCGGCAGATTGTCAGAGATTTTTCAGCAAGAGATAGTTAGACTTCATGGTACTCCGACGGCTATTGTGTCAGATAGGGATCCGCGTTTTACTTCGCGTTTCTGGAAGGGTTTGCAGAAAGCTTGGGGTACTCGACTTAATTTCAGTACGGCTTTTCATCCTCAAACAGATGGTCAGTCAGAGAGGACTATTCAGACCTTAGAGGACATGCTAAGGGCTTGTGCTTTGGAATGGACTGGCAGCTGGGATGAATATTTGTGTTTGGTAGAGTTTGCATACAACAACAGTTGGCATGCTAGTATTAAGGCAGCACCGTTTGAACTTCTTTATGGAAGGATATGTAGATCACCTACTTGTTGGGATGAAGTAGGTGAACGTCTAATTGAAGGACCGGAAATGATTGAGATCACTAATGAGAAAGTGGCTGTTGCTAGAGAAAAGTTAAAGGAGGCTAGGTCTCGTCAGAAAAGTTATGCCGATAAGCATCGTCGTGATTTAGAATTTCGTGTTGGTGATCGTGTGTTTTTGAAAGTCTCGCCGTTTAGAGGTGTGAAACGTTTTGGAATCAAGGGCAAGCTTAGTCCTCGATTCATTGGTCCGTTTGAAATTCTGGAACGTATAGGAGAAGTTTCGTATCGATTAGCACTTCCGCCTCAGTTATCGCATGTTCATGATGTATTCCATGTATCTCTCCTTAGAGGATACAATTATCATCCATTACACGTTGCTTCGTATCCGTTTGATCAGATTCGATCCGATATGTCTTTGCCTGAAGAACCAGAAGCTATTTTGGAAAGACAAGAAAGAGTCATGAGAAGTAAAGTTATTCCGTTCGTTAAGATTCTTTGGAAAAATCACCCAGAGCGTGAGGCTACTTGGGAGACCGAAGAGTCGATGCGAGCTAGTTATCCTCATTTCTTTGAATAGTTCGGTATGTTCTCATTTCGTTATCGTTTTCGTTTCCGTTTCATTTCAATTTTCGAGGACGAAAATTTTTTTTAGAGGGGAAGAGTTGTAAAACCCGAAAATCTAAAACTTATATAAAGACTAAAATACCATTGGAACTAAGAATGATAAAATACGTAAAACACGTTTATAATAAAGTACGGAAATTAAAAACCTAATAAATAAAGACTTAACGAATATAATTTCGTGGATGACTTTGGTACGACGAAGGACGTATATGTTTCGCTAATAAGTTGGGCCGTTTGTTTGTTTATCGGACTCGTGTCTTTTGTTTTTGTTTTGCGCTAAGCCTAAGCCCAAGAGGGATGTTTGTGGTGTTCGTGTGAGCCAAGGAGGGGGCCGAAGCCCATTTGTTTGTGTGTGTGTATTCGGTTGGACCCAAGCCAACCCAAACCCAATCACTTTCCTATTCTAACTCAAATACTACAACTATAAATACATTACATAATCACTTAATTGGAACCCTAGTTTTGCTTTGCCTTTTCTTTTTCTTTTGCTCGGCCGAGAATTCCCAAACACCCCTTGGTGTCGATTTTTCTTATTCAAGTGAAGGTATAACGTTTATTCATCTTCCTTTAACATACCTTGCATGTATATGTCGAGATCTATTTGATTTGTCGCGTTTCTTTTCTTTTTGTTTTGGGCCGAGAGGTGGTAACCAAGGAAACAAGAAACCCTAATTTATTTTAACCTTGTAATTAATAAGGAACGTGTAAGTGATAAGTAATATTGAATCGGGTCATGTATATGTTGAGTTAATGTTAGCCGAGACATGCATGAGTTTCGAATGGGGTTTAAAACATATTAACTTGTATACGAAACATGTTTAGATGAGCTAGGTCTTGTGTAAAACATGCTAGCCGAAACCCTAAGTGAACCGAGGATAGGTATATGAGATTTAGACGTGTAATTAATAAGTAAGGGTACGTAAACATAAACCCTAGTTTTAAAATATGTAAAGCATATGAAGTATACAAAACCCTAATAACTTATGGTCACATGAAATCATAAACGTGTATGATAAAGAGTAAAAGTAAAGAAGGTTCTTAATTACGTATTAGGTTAAGTAGCAAGTCATTAAGACGTAACATGTAAAATGAATGCATATTAATGAGATATTAAAGAGTAAGAAACCCTAGAACGTAAATGAGAGTATATTAGGGTTTGAGCTAAATATAGTAAGTGTTATTTCATGTGTGAGTTATAACTTATAAAACTATTTTTCACATTTAAAGATGGACTTTAATAAATGATATAACAAACCCTAATCTACAACATTGATTATAAAATATTTAAGACTCACTAATAAAACCCTAAAGTATAAAGATTTCTAATTATGGATACTAAATATTAAAAGATCATTTTGACGATTATGGAATCATTAATAACTTGGACGACCGTTAATGTCTATAGGTTCTGTGAAGAGGGAGTAATCCTTTGTTTTCGTCTTTCTGCTTTTCGATCTTTGCATTGGAATAAGGTACAGATATTCTGACCTTTTCAGTAAAGGTTTCTCTTAATGTTTTCTTTCGTATTAGGTTTTCCTGAGCCTTTGCTATGAATCCCAAATCTGATTTGTTTGAGCTATTTGCTTATCTGAAATTTGATTTCTGAATTATGAAACATTTGATTTTTGAACTATCTGATATGAAAACTATGATTTTGGAAATATGAATGATTTTCTGATAAATATGATCTGTGTCAGTTATGACATTCTGATTTGACCTAAGATAGTTTGACACCCGAGCCAAATATTTTACTAGTCATGGGGGTTCCATGTCCGTATCAGTGATGCACCTCTGATATGACTCTAGGGCAGTAGAGTGATGTTCTGCCACGTCTCTGGATGGTGAAGCATATTTGTGAATATGTAGGAAGGGGCGTATGGATGCATCCTAGATCTGTTATCTGTTATATGTTATATGTTATCTGATGATTGATGCTGCGTGCGTGCACGTCCTTCATAACTCTGGTAGGTCTCCCCTACAAAAATGTTGCCTTGTGTGAATATGAATGTGATCTGATATAAGTTCTGGGCTCGTGGTAGTTGACTATAAATATCTTTTGAAATTATGATTTATGCTTTGAAAAGGATAAAGATTTTGTATTGCTCATTCACTTTATTTCACATCCGTTATCGTTAAGTATTCGCTTTTGCTTTCATATCTGTTCACTGGGCTTTTGAAGCTCAGCCGCACTTTTCTTTTCTTCCGCGGCAGGTATCTAAGCATTGGAAGCTGGGTTGCTTTGGGATGAGTGCTTGAGTGGACTTACCTTAGAGATTTTAGCTTTGATTTCTTATGATGCCATTTTAGACTTATTTATTTCGGATATTATGTTTGAAGTTTATTATGTTTCCGCTGGGACCTATGTATTGAAGTCATTTTGACTTGGATTATTTTCCGCATTTATGTTAAGACTTTCTTTTGGTTCTGAATGTTTTGCTTTGATATGACACCATTACTTGTGATTCCTTTACCCTTGGCGGGTCGGGGCGTTACATAAGCGCAAAAGCATAACCTTAGACATCCTTTCAGTGTGACTGTGCGCACTTCTTTATTAACTCCTTTATAGTTTGTTCTAGTGGGTGAGCCGTTCTAACCATTTAGTACAATCACATCAATCGATTAAAAGTTCAAGAATTAATACTTATAAAAACAAATCAATTTCGCCATTATTTAGTCCATTTAATTTTCTATTCATTAAAAACCCTTTTTACTTACTAACATGTCAAACAATATATAAACAAAAAAGCACTTTAATAAAAATTAAACAAACTCAAATAATATAAACATATAACTAAACAATTTTAACATATGTAAAACAATTAGCCACATGCATAATTATTTCGATAAAACCTAATAAACAATTCTAGGCGTAAAATAATGCATACATTAACTAGGGCTTTCACCTACAAGTAGATGAGCCACATACATCGACAAGTCGATTGCGTAAGCCAAAGTCAATAGTATACCAAATAGCACATAACGAATTTTTATTAGATATATTGAGGTCTTCCCCAATTCAATAATTATCAAATAAATAAAACATGTGTATATCACTTAACAATTAATAAACAACAATAATCCATAGCAAAACATGCATGTTCCACCATGGATTCATCATAACAATTATATCCCAAGATACGCATAAATACATGGCACATAACAATTATTCATTAAGACCACATAAAATTAGCATGCAATCCTAGGGTTTCTACAAGTTTTACAAAAATTAAAATCTAATTAAATAAAAAATAGGGCAATCGACCCTAATAAAACAAATTAGGGTTTCCAATTTCAAAACCCTAGAAACCATTAAAAGCATGCAATAATCATAAAGATTCAATTTTCATGTGTTTCGGTAATTAATTACATCATATTTACGGCTCGTGATGCCACTGTTGCGTTTTACTAATCATAACAATTATAAAACATGTAAACATCATCAAAGCATGCAGCGGAAGTATAAGGAATAATATGTGTATATTAATTAACCGAATAAGGATACGCGTACCTTTTAGCAAATCAAGAAACACACGTTAATGTGAATGAGGAACAAAACCCAAAACCCTAGCTTAGGGTTTAAACCAATTCGACCCACCAAGAAGTCGACCACCAGAAATCCTACAAACACAAGTGCGTTTGTCCTTCATTCTTGTACACACGTACTATTAGCGAATTGAAGTGAAAGACTAGGTTCTTGATCACAAACAAACCAAATACTTAAACTTGAGTTGGACAAATCGAATCCCTATGGGAGGGGGTATACGACCGGCCACACACAAGAAAGAGGAAAAGGAGAGGAGAAATTAGGTTTGCAAGTCACCAAGATTAGGTTACAATGAATACAAGGGGTTTGTACATATAGGTAACCAATCTTGGAGAACAAGTTAATGTGTGGGTTGGGTTAGGGAACCCCAACCGATCGGCCTATCAATCCCAAAGGGATTCTAGATCCTTCCCGACTTATAATTTCATCTCTAGTCCTCGTAGTTTATATTTAACAACCGTTAGCCAAACCTCGTTAAATATTAACTATCGTTAAGTATTTATTTCGTGACTAATAATTAATAATAATAACATTTTATATATATTAATTATTTAACATCAATTCTCATACGTAATGTGTGCAATCCCGAAGTCTCGAGTTCGAATCCGGTCATACGTATATTTAAAATATCAATAAAACCTTTCACAATCCACATTATGGTTATGACCGACCCAAGCTACAACGTTTTAATGATTTAATTATAGCTAAAGTTGCATTATTAGTGTTTTGAGGCTTCTTTCGTGCTTGTTTGCATTTTGCAGTTTAGGCAAAGGTGAAAAAACTTCTTTAAGGCAAAGGCAACCTATTAAACTAATATGCCTAAACTTCTAAACAAATTTATCATTACTAATTTTGGGTTTAATTCGTTTTTTATTGCTTTGATCCCCAAAGTTGGTAATGGTGAATTTGTTTCGGAGTTTAGGCGTATTAGTTTAATAAGTTGTCAATATAAAATCGTTAGTAAGTTATTAGTTAATAGGCTTAACAGGGTCATTGGCAACTGTGTTAGTGTGGAATGTGGAAAACTAGAAGGGGGGGTTGAATAGTTTTGCCAATTAAAACTTCCTTTTAAACTATTTAGATCGACTTATGTCAATCTATTTGGACGTGTGTGTTGGATGTTGATAAACAAGCTTATAAAGGTATGTAATGAAAAGATAAGAGTAAGAAGCACAAAACCACAACACGAGTATTTATAGTGGTTCGGCTACAAGGACACATTCCTTGCCCTACTCCACTCCCCGAGTCACCTACTCGAGAGTTCGTAATCACTACACCAATCTCCTTATGGCGGAGAAGCCTTCACAACGTCGCCTACCCTTTTTCCGGTGCTAGGCTAACCACCGGGTTCTTTCACTCCAAGGTGAACCACACCTACACAACGTCGCCTACCCTTTATTAGGTACTAGGCTAAGCACCTAGTTCCATTGCAATGGAGGAACTACTACCCAACACTACACCAACGAGTAATCCCAAAGGAGATCAACTCCTTTCTACAACATCATCAAAGATATCAATATCCTTGGATCTAGTACTAATCTATCATGTACATCGAAACACACCATATCAAATGTACATCTAAGGCACCTTTCACTAATGCCTTTAACTAGATCTTCAAGACACCCTTCATTAATGTCTTGTGTATTGACTTCTAAGCACCCATCACTAATGCTTCTAGTCTTGACTTCTAAGCACCCACCACAAGTGCTTATGATATGGACGATAGATACCCTTCACTAATATCTTCGTCTTGACACTTGAGACACCTTTCACAAATGTCTTCAACACTTCTTAGAAAAGAAAAACAATCATCAACAAGAAGACTTCAGTAGTCTTGATGATGAGAAAGCATGGCAACTCATGGACTTGAGCTTGCTCGACTTCAAAGGTGGTGATCTTGTAGGATCGTTATTTTATTGTGTTGATGATTCGGGTGGTCTTGGATGATCAAAATACATGTTTGCCATAGTTAGAGAGTTAGTAGAGAGAGAGAGGGTGTTCTTGCTAGAGGTTTACAAAAGTATGGAAATATTAGATTGAAAAGCACCACCCCTTCCATGGATGGAAGGGGTATTTATACTTACAAACTACACGACCTCCTATCGGCCTGTGGATCAGGTATACAGTGGGTAAAGACCCGTCCTTCCTCCACGGTGTTACACTAAACTAAACTACGCTACAAACTAACTAATAAACTACTAAGTAACGTAAATAACGACAAGTCTACGAGCTAACTTATGCTAGAAAATATTTGGGGTGACCGACTCTTCACTATGGAATTTTCTAATTCCTAACAATCTCCCCCTAAGGGAGGTCACCCCATGTTTTACATTTCGAATCCTAGCATTCTATTCTTGTCTTTAGTTCTGAGCTCGTAAACTTCAATTCTTCAAGTTCAACAATCTTTGTGCTTTTGTAGCGATTCTTCAAAGTCCACATTGATTTGTACTTTTAGTGGAGGCCTTTAATTGATCCACATCATTGATGATCTTCGAGCTTTCATTGAGATCATCAGCCACAGTAAATCTCTGGATCACCCTTTATTGTGTTGCCATCATGTGAATTTGTGTCTTTTGGACCGACATGCTCACACTTTTGAAACATGACATCTTTCCATCAGAGTAGCGGAAGCCTTACTGGTTCATGATATTTGCACCAGCGTAGCAGAAGCATAGTATAGAAATATCAGAACCAGGTTATGTAGATTATGCACCAGTCATGATTTCTTCAATTAAGTGTGGATGCTGTGAGCATGCGGCTTTGGATTGACCGCTCAATTCTGATCAGCTGCAACCGTCCAAATGTACCTGCAAACAACAGTTAGCAATAAAACACACGAAAGTGTCTTTGATCACTTTCGTTGAATTGAGGTACACGACCCACGGTTCCCCGTTGATCAGTACAAGTACTGCCTGTGATCAGGTAGGATTCCTAAGAATCTCCTTGACAGGGTTTCGCAGCTGTTCTAGCTGTTCTCAAACCGGAACGTCTCAAAGAAGACAACACGGAGTGAGTGAACCAGCGAATTGAGATTCACTGATTGATGAAAAATGATTTGAAAAACAATCGCGTATTAATTAGAAGAAAGAGTTTTGCAATACGATGAAGGTTTTATGAGAAAGATCAATTTTCAAACAAAAATAGTTTTTGTATATGAAACGAGTACACATTCGACGTGCTAGCGAAAAGAAGAGATTCGCACATCGAACGGTTTTTCCAAAAGTATTTTTTCAATCAGAGATACTTTTTGTATTTGAAATATGAATACACATTCGATGTGCTAGAGAAAAGAAGAGATTTGCACATCGAACGGTTTTTCCAAAAGTATTCGTCAATTCCATTCCTGGACCAAGGTTGATTCACGAGTGAATCGCCCTATCGTTTCTATCCAGTTGTCACAAGTTTGATCTTTAGAAAAGATCTCACATGCCACCTACCAAGAGCTTGTTTGATGTTGGCTCTAGAAGGCTTTCCATCTTCATCGTGAATATTTTCATATCACTCGGATGTTCTGGCAATACCACAAGGATAATGCGTAGGACTCTTAATATATATTCTCACTTTCCACATTGTGTGAAACAGTGAGTCTTCAAGAATATAGTGTCCTAATGAGATATTGTGGATGATCTCTTGGCTCTAGACTCAATTGTGCATTTTTGGTTCCTGTGCCGGAGACTAGGGAGAGGGTCTCCTTCTTCAATATCAACAATCTCTAAGAGAAAGTCGATAGTTAATGTCGGTTCCCCGTGAGAAATGAAACAAGCCCTTTTAAGAGGAACTTGAGTGGCTTGGGAAGTTTAGTGCAGTGCGTCACTGGGTCCATGACGTCTTGTCTTCAATACCAATGTTACCTTAGTAACAACCAGTAGCATATGTCTTGAACCTGGTTTCTGCCCTAAGGTTGAATTGATGGAGGGCTATTTCTTTTCACCCTTTTTCACATTCAGTTCTTTTTCATTCTTCAACCCCTTCAGTGCTTACCGAGACTTCATAACTAGAACCTTGTTGGGTTTATTCCAGTACTAGCTCTGTCTCAGTCCGCACTCTTCCCATATTCTCATTTTTCTCCTTTTTTCATCATTCCTAAGGACTCTACACTATCTAGTGGATTGTCCCTGGGTAGATCCCTCTGGTTCTGGCGGGATCGTGGGAACGAATACCTAACCTAACCATCCTTATATCACCATGCATAAAGTAAATTGGTCGGTCTTTTGGTATTGTTCATTCTTCCTTGAAACCAATTGAAAAATCATTTGGAAAAACAATCAAGGTACTTGTGATACGAGATCAAAGCATTTTGTACCCTAATAGTTTTGATCATTTAGAAAACCCTCCCCCTCAACATGTGCGTATGATTTAGAAATTGTTTAGCACAAGGAGGCAAGAGGACTTTGAAATATTTTCTTTGATCACAATTTTCATACGAAAAAGCCATTTGATTTTCATGGTAAAATTCTCCCCCTCAATATGTGCATAGGATATTTGAAAACATTTTATCACATAGAGGCAAGAGTTAATTTAAAGCACATCCACAATCACAAGAGCCATTAAGAAACCATTTGAAAACTCAATCAAGGTACTTTATAAATCACTTTAAAAAGCTTTCGTACCTCGATAGTTTATTTGCTCCCCCTCAATATGTGCTTCAAGATTCGAAAGCGTTTAGCACATATGAGCGAGCAGCGTGCACAATTAAATCAAAACGATCACCTTTTATCAAATTTCATTATTAAATCACAAATTCTCCCCCGATCAAAAATATCAAACCCTTTGAGATTTTGGATCCCAAGTGATTTAATTAGGTTTAGAAAACATGGGAGAAAATGTGGCCTTGTTTAAATACTCATCTGGTTTTTGGATAAATTCTCCTCCTCAACATGTGCATTGTGTATTTGAAATCGTTTGGCACATGGAGGCAGGAGTGCCTTTGAAGGACTAAAACCAATTCCATTAAAACAGATTTGAGATTTAAATCACGATCTCTCCCTTGATAAGAAATTTCAAACCAATTAGGGTTTTGGATCCCGATTGATTTAAATCATTTAGAAATTTTAGGGAAAGACGTGGCAAGATTTAATTTTGAAAAATGACAGATAAGGACCAGATTTAGACATTAAAGATTGTTAGTGTCAGGTATGATAGTTTTTTAAGAGATCTTTAAGTAAAATAAAACAATTTCACAATCAAACAAGAACAGAAAAAAATTTCATTTTGACAGATCTTTGAGTTTTAAAGAAAACCATACCATGACATAACATTAAATCTTTAGATCACCACATTTTAGCGTACAAACGGACTCTTTTGAAGATATATTGTTTGAAAATATTTTATTCAAAATCACTCTCCCCCTCAAACCATGACAATAGTCGATGATTGAGTGACTTAAGTTTTGATAAAATGAAGTCCGGTGATTTTCAAAATTTAGTCCAATATATTTTCAAAACAATATTTTTCCATTTTCAAAAACAATATTTTTCAAAGTTTTAGAAAAATGGTATCATCACGATTATCCTGCACAAAGATATGTTAGGTGGTTGAGAAGCTTCCGTTTTTGTTGCTGTAGGGTTTGGAAGAAAAACCAACTGCTGATGCAGTGAGACTTCTTTATACGTTGCATTTTGAATGCCAACTGAGGTCAAATTAAGCTCCGTTTCTTCAATCACTTAGAAGAAAACCATTCGCTGATGCAGTGAGACCTCTTACGTTGCATTTATGCCAACTCTCCATAGAAGTCCAATTAAGCTCTGTTTCTTCATTTGTCAACCCAAGATATAGTTACCCTTTCCTTTCGGCATCCAATCATCTTCAATTGTGGGATCCGGATCGGGAACATTCTTTTATACCAATATACCTGCATACGTTAGTGAACACACATACAAATATATGGTGGTCGACATTACCCAAACAACAATCGACTAATAAAAGTCTATGCAACATATTAATCAGATCATATAAATGTATGGGAATAATGTGTTCATCAAACTCTAATCATCTAATCCTAGCAATCATATCCTAGGCACCTAGTCCTTCAACATAGGTTAACATAATTTTTAATTAAGCATATTAGGATAATTAAGAAAGCTCGTTAGAAGATATAGATTTGAAAACATTTTCCCCCTCAACCAATAACTCATTTTATAAAAGATTTTAAAAGTGCTGAAGTCATTGATTGAGTTTCCAAATTTTATAAAAACTCTGAATCTGATTGATTTTAAGCAACTCATTTACCACTATTTTTGAAAAACAACAAATATTTTCCTGAAGAATTTTAGACGGAAAAACATTTGTGTAGGAACAGCAGTCCTTCGACATACTTTCCTTAAATTGTTTTAGGATAAGTGCACGAATTTTTTTTTTGAAAATCGATTAAGCGTAGCACTTTCCTTTTTTGAAAAACGGGTTGCTATCGGAAATAATAGCAAGCCATAGTTTAAAGCACGGGTTACAGTCTGAAGTAACTGCAAGCCATTTTTTGAAGCGCGGGTTACAGTCTGAAATAACTGTAAGCCATCGTTTGAGACATGTTTAGAAAAGAATATTTACACCTCCTGCTCGAACTTCATCTATGGTCCCGTGCCATTATTGAATGACATTTCTAAGACCGTAGATGTTATCGATACCAGAAGACATGTCTTGAGAAAAACATATTTTTGGTATTTTTGAAATTTTCTGATTTTTATGGTTTTTGAAGGTTTTATATTTTTCTATTTTCTTTTTGTTGGTTTTATATTTTTCTATTTTCTTTTTGTTGGTTTTATATTTTTGTATTATGTTTTTCGAATAAATATTTACAAGGATAGAATAGATGATATAGTTAAAGAAGATGATGATACGAGTACCGAGATAAGGATATCGAGCAGCCCCGTTGTAGAAGATAGAAGTCATCATCCCTTAAACATTCACCACCAAAGCTTCCGAGGCTCTTGTATTGAAGAAAGAAATTGAACCATCTGAAAGTGAGACTTTGGCAGCTTCCCCCCAAACCGAAAATCCTTTAGCTGAGCAGATTCAAAGCTTTCTTTCAAGCTTCCATAGCCAGGTGCACAAAGAAGTACACCATTATCATCGATCTTGTTGCTCCTTTTAAGAATAATCACCGTGATTCTTCGTTCGAGGTTATATCATCCAATAGAACAACAGCAACGTATCATCCCACATTTAAATAATCTTCTCAAATTCCTTTTCCACTGAAGTCTGAAGCAATCCATTCCAAAAAGGTGTCAAGAGAACACTTCCCTCGTGTAGTTGAAATGATGCAGTCCGTCTCTTAGTATAATGCTCAAGAACTCTCCCGAATACACTTCATGAGGGGAATGAAGAACACCTTCCCATGTTCACATTTTTCTTCCCGGATGAACGTGTATGAAGCTCAAGAACCCGAAGTACACTTATACCCAAGAGCTCTCCCGAATACACATCATGAGGGGAATGAAAACACCTCCTCATGTTCACATTTTTCTTCCCTGATGATCGTGTATGAAGCTCAAGTATCCGAAGTATACCAATACCCAAGGAAGGAAAAACTGATAACACTGAAGAAGCAGGCCAAGTCACTGATTATCTCTGCGGATGACAATCTCTGTGGATGTCAACTCCGGAATAAGTGATTATATCTCTGAATCACTGATTAAGCCCTCAAGTGAAACAGCTGAGCGCCCCCAATGTACACAATTCTCTCTCCTCTGATGATTGTGATACCATCGAGATCATCACGTACTTGTGTACCTCTTTTATCTTCAGAAACTTTCTCTAACATCACTTCCACCACGTAGAAGAAATACTAACACTAAACGCCTTGATGAGTAAAACCTTGAGTTTCTCTGCGGTCATGACATTTGTTTTCCCGGGATATCTTCAATCACTTAGAAGATTTAAGTTCATCAAGTTTACTCGTCATGAGTCAAACCTTGAGTTTCTCTGCGGTAATAACATTTGTCTTCCCGGGGTATCTTCAATTACTTAGAAGTATTAAGTTCATCAAGTTTACTCGCGTTTAGGTGCTTATCTCCTTGCTCCTTGCTGGTTTTTGACACTTAAGAATCAACAACTCTTTGTAAGTCCGTATACTAGAAATATTTTGAGAAGAACATCATTAGCTCATATGTATCTGTGAGAGTCAACTTGCTGAAGAATAACGTGAGCAAGTCTGATTAGGGATTAAATTTGGCATTTCAAACTCCCCCAATTAGTGCTCTCCCCTAAACTGACAATCTGTTTGATAAATGCTCAGAATAAGAAGAAGTCTTTTATAAATCAAATTCAACCCGTCTTTTAGTCTTCTAACATACAGTAGAAAATGTAGAATCGACTGTAAACTCGACCTTCTTCAAGATTGTCCAGTTGGGGAATAGAAAGTCAACATCTTCAACTCACCAAAAAACAAGAACATCAGCAAAAAGCATCCCAATCAACTTACATCTTGCACATCCCCTTAACTAGAATCCCTCCCAATCAAACAAGAACAGAAAGATGTTCATCAAGGAAATCAGCAATCAGGCCGCAACGAACACACGAAATGGTAACACCAAGCAAACAATCACATCAAACAAGAACAGAAGGTTGTTCGGAATCATCATGTTGATGTGCACGTGAAACATTAACCGGAAGCACTTTGTCGATAAACTCATCAATCCGAGTGAAGATGTCAACCAACGGCTCTTAGAAGAGAAAAACTCCATGTGAAGATGACCCGATAAGAAGAAGCTTGGTTCTTACATGAGTTTAGAGCCGTATGACCATTTATATTCTCTAATATCAATCAACAATGCACAAAAAAAAAATTCACACTTCTTCTCCCCCTCAAGAATTGCATATGGAGATGCCATTCTTGATTAAACAAGTGAACATTATCCAAATGTAGTCTATTCACACTTCTCCCCCGCAAAATCAGCACAGGATGTCGCCATCGTCATTATAGTTGAGAAAGTGGAATCAGAAAACAATCAACAGTAGCCCGGTTCACTTGATGACTGAAGCGCATGGAAAAAAGTATGAAGCATGTTGATGAGAATGGTCATAATAGAGAAGATTTCTCTTCTTCAGAAGATAAAGCGCACTGACACGTACACTTTTCTTTTCTTTAGCGAACGAGGCATGAACTGAAGTGTTCATACGTCATAAGAAGATTTCTCTTCTTCATAAGATAATGCGCACTGAAACGTACACATTTCTTTTCTTTAGAGTACGAGGCATGAACTGAAGTGTTCATACGTCATAATCTCTCTTTTTTCATCTCTCTGAGCAAAACATGTAATCAACCCCATTATCATTCAGTAAGCTCTTTGTAGTGACAGCTGATGGTGAAAACCCAATATGATGAATTTGACCCTGAAGTAAACTACCCAGAACTCGTGACTTAAACTTGCACATATGTAACAAAGAGCGGTGCCGAGAATTCATGCTCCATTGAATCTCTTAAGTACTCTATACTCTTCAACCAACCAACCATCAAGTAATAGACGTACATTACCTCTTGAAAATCCACAATTGAATGTGACACTGAGCACTACAACGTAACTCCTTAAAGTGATAGTTATTTTGAGGTGATAAGAGCCCAATTCCCCTAAGTGGTAAAAGAAAAGGTAAAAGACACCCAATAATAACTAGATTTCCAAGTCTTTGTTTTTGAAAATAAGCTCGAACAAGGATCATGAAGAATCTTCATCCAACCATCCCCTGATATCTTCAGATACTAAGTACACTCGCCCATGATATTTCACTTCAACCTCAAATAAATAATACTGAATTAACGCCGTTGTCACATCTTCTGAACTGCTCAAATCTAGCCTCCTTTGACTTTTTAAGTGAACTATGATAATGGTTTCATACCGACCATGGTTTAATGAGCATAACCCCGTAAAACTTTGAAGTAACCAAACCGCCATGACGAATATCCAAACACACATCCAATTTATGAAGTACACCCTTTTATCCATTCTTCAAAACATAACCCGTAACACCAGCATCAGAAGACCCCGAGATACGCTTTCCTTTCTCCAAGATGGTTCCATCATCACGGGATTTTACAATTCTATAGTTTAAACCGAGAAATAGTTTCTTTCGCGGGATTTTACAAAACCAAGAATAAACCGTATGATAGATCCGGAAATGCACTTTACAATTATCAGGATGTTTCCATTGTCACGGGATTTTACAAGTCTATGATTTAAACCGAGAAATAGGTTCTTTCGCGGGATTTTACAAAACCAAGACAAAACCGTAAACAATGTCAGCTTGAATGTGTTGTGGCAACTTTGGTTTCGGTGAATATCTGTTTTAGGAGAACATGCAGTGGTTTATCAACGATTTATTATCCAACATCAACACCATCATCAACCATTCAATCAATACTTTGGTAAACACATCATTCACGCAATCTGTCGGCTATTGTAGTGACCACATGGAGAAGTAAGCCCGATATACCAAACTTGATCATGAAGTAGAATTCCCCAGAGAGCTGTTACTTAACCTTGTACTAAACCTTGTGAAAAAGAAACGGTGTACCCAATGTACAAAACCTCTTGACATTCTCAATAGAGTGAGACACCGAAGTGATAGCTACGTTGTGGGTTAAGTGAGAAAGAATCACAAGTGCAACTAAATAGCCAAGTCTTTATCACACTCAATAAAAGCCCAAACAAGTCATCTTCGTGGAAGGGTAGAAAGAAAGAAGATGAAAATAAGTAAACGTGCCCGAAAAATCTCACTTCAAATTCAAATTAGAAATATCGACCAAACAACCCCGTAGTCAACATTTTCCATTTATCAATTTAAGCCGTGACATAATATTCTCCCGTGAAAATGTATAAATCAAAGTATCAACCCTCATATCACAACATCAATCATCATCATACCAAATCTCATCATCGGATCTTGTCATCAAAACTCATAACATCCAAATCACATTAATTACGTTTCACTAAAATTCGATAAGCCCGATGATTTGATCTTTGGTAACAAATACGGATATGACAAGACGTATTCGTTATGATCAAAACTGTCCAACGAAATAATACTCAACAAATCACATCCCACTATCCAAAACCAAGCCTTCGCAAACTTAATTGGTCCAATAAATATCACTTGATTCATCATCCCTCGTTTTGACATTAGACAACTCAATATCAATATTTATCGCGTCCCACCTCTTAGTTCAAACATATACAAAGTAACTTAGGCCCACATTAGAATTTTAATAATTAGCACTAGGTCCATTCTAAGCATTTACATGGCCCAAGAGAAAATTAGATCCGTTCCACATGACCCCTAATTCAGCGGGTATTTAACAGTCTCACATCACACAAACTAACCCTACTAATATACAACCATCAAACCCTAAGCAAATATCTGTCCGCCCCCATCATTTTAAAGACGCAGTTAATCCCAAAACCACAAAAAAAATAAAAACGCAGCCTCAATACTTTTACCCAATCTTAATCTCAAAAACCCAAATAGCTTAAACATCATAAACATGATAAGAGATCATAGCCGACCAACACATCCCACAATTAATATTTTCGTTCAAGAATAACCTAGCCACAGGGATGGTACAAAGGTTTTGATGGCCACAGGGATGGCTTCAAAGGTGTTGAATTGGTTAAGCCACAGGGATGGCACGACCCATTGATAAGGCATCGAAATCGATCAATTGATTCAAGGTAAGGCTTAAATATGTGATGGTAGTCGATTATAATAACACGAAACAAAGATGCAAGTTATAACGAAATTGTTATAAACTTGAGTCTTTATATTCGTACATCTTCAAACCACTTTGATCAATGAAGAGTTGATGTCTCGTACTTTTATAGTCATTGAACGTCACGAGATGATAAGCTAAGATAAAAAAATGATGTAGTTTCATTGATAGGATTTGAGTCTTATGGATTGGTTTTTCATTCGAGTTGTTGCTTGAGATCTGTGATGAGGTTCGTGT
Source organism: Chrysanthemum seticuspe (assembly GCA_019973895.1). Taxonomy (NCBI): domain Eukaryota; kingdom Viridiplantae; phylum Streptophyta; class Magnoliopsida; order Asterales; family Asteraceae; genus Chrysanthemum; species Chrysanthemum seticuspe. The sequence goes on along the minus strand of BPTQ01000004.1, from coordinate 62,002,911 downwards.
AGAGACCTTCGTAGTCTTGATGTTTCATTTAGTACATGGAAAACTGAGATCTATGATTTTCATTTTGGTTTTCGTATTTTAGATCAATGATGTATTCGAAAGTTGTGTGTAGATTATTAATATCTATGTGCATTGACAAGCCTTACACACATTCGAAACTGAGATCACACAAACTTTCTCATTTTTATCTTTTTGACTTTGAGTTATGTGATGGATGGAGTCGTGTACTTGGATCTTCAAGGTCTTAAAAGTCACGACCAATCTGAGATCTTAAGAGTCTTGAAATTGAAAGTAGTTGTAGGATGATAGGATAGATTTCGAGTTGTAGTTGAAGTCGTGATGTTGGATTTTTGTTGATGTATCTGTTTTTGTTCATTGATCACTCTTAATTATTCTTGCACCAATGATGGTTTAACCTGAGGTCGAGTTGTAGTTTTGGTATTTGGTTTGGTCTTGTTGTGGTCAAAGCATTCTCATTCTTCATTTCTGTAATTCGCTACATCTTTTATACAAACAATCAAGTCGCTAAATCTTTTTAGTCAAGAGGCAAGTCGCTAGCTCTTATTACTTTTCAAATAAAATCGCTAGCAGCTTTATATTGAGTCAAGTCGCTAGCCTTTAAGTGTCAACTCGCTACCCATTTTTCCAAAGCAAGTCGCTACCCATTTTTCCAAAGAAAGTCGCTACCCATTTTTTCCAAAGAAAGTCGCTACCCACTTTTTCCAAAGCAAGTCGCTACGACTTGTTAAATAACAAGTCGCTAGGTCAAAGGTTTATCCAAGTCGCTACCTTTTTCAAAAATACAAGTCGCTAAATAGCCAACAAGTTGCAACGACTTGTAAATACAAGTCGCTAGGTAGATTGACATAACTCGCTAACAAGAATATTTGACCATTAAACTTTTTCCGGCGAGTATTCCGACCAAAAGAACCGTTCAGCTTCAAAAACTCAGAAAGACAGCATATGAATATACCATGTTGCCCAGTTTGACCAAGAAGAAACCAGTTTGACCATTAATAAACTCAGCTTTAGGTGCAAAAAGGACAAGTATTTGACACAAAAAAGGACTAGTGTTTGACACCAGACAGATGTAAAGATGACACCACGACACATTTTGAACCAAACCAGAATACTAAAGCATGAAAAAAAACTGTTAACCAAAGTATACTCGAAAAAAAATTATTCTGACCATCATAAAGTACAAAAAACAGTTTTTTACAAGAATCAAAACCACAAAGAATCAACACAACACAATAACCTTGGCTCTGGTACCAATTGTAGGATCGTTTTTTTATTGTGTTGATGATTCGGGTGGTCTTGGATGATCAAAATACATGTTTGCCATAGTTAGAGAGTTAGTAGAGAGAGAGAGGGTGTTCTTGCTAGAGGTTTACAAAAGTATGGAAATATTAGATTGAAAAGCACCACCCCTTCCATGGATGGAAGGGGTATTTATATTTACAAAATACACGACCTCCTATCGGCCTGTGGATCAGGTATACAGTGGGTAAAGACCCGTCCTTCCTCCACGGTGTTACACTAAACTAAACTACGCTACAAACTAACTAATAAACTACTAAGTAACGTAAATAACGACAAGTCTACGAGCTAACTTATGCTAGAAAATATTTGGGGTGACCGACTCTTCACTATGGAATTTTCTAATTCCTAACAGATCTTGCCTTTAAGAGGAACCTAGAAGATCACACAAAAATAAAACTACAAACATAGATCTCTTGGATCTGAGGTTAGAGAGTTTTTAACTCTAGGGGAAAGTATGTTAGAAAGGGGTGAGAAACAATGAAGAAATGGCTCACTATTTATAGAGGAAAAATTCTACTGTTCCCCGGATCCCACGGATCCCTTCCACAAGGGGTCCGTCTAGCGTAAAGCTAGGGATCCGTGGGACGCTCCTCTTTACCCATGGGTATTTTGGTTGTGGGTCATGGGTCATGGGTTGATCCATGGGTCTTTAGCTAGATACAATGTATCTCTTGAGTGCAATGCACCTAGTCACATGGGTATGGGTCAAAACCATGGGTTATGGATATTATCCATATATGATATAAGATGATGTCATGCAATGGGTTATGGGTCAAGCTCCATGGGTCATGGGCTTTGGGTTGTACCCAACTACATTCAATGAATTTGCCCAATAGGTTATGATACTTAAGTTTCTACCCATTTATATTACCCAATATACTACATACTAGTTATGTGTATATTTTACCCAAATATGTAAACACTAGTTGTTGTACATATGTAATATTAAATCATAAAATCACTTATACTTGTTTTAGTGTTTTATGTGAAAATGTGAATATGTTAGAAACTATTAGTTCAAACCATTTACGTATTTTATTTGTTTCGTTAAAATGATTTTACGTTTGTTATCGACAAAACATTAGAAGATCATAAAATATAAATAAACGTTTTTACGGCTTATTTGTATTAACAATCTCCCCCTTTTTGTTGATGACAAAACATAAAATTATTTTAAGGAAAAGCTAAAATTCGTAAAAGTTTGAATTTGTAGTTTTTACTTTCTTCTCCCCCTTTTTGTCGAAACAAAAAGGTCTTCAAAAGGAAACTAACACATTGTTTTTAGGAAAAACAAGTGAAAGAAATAAAAAGAAATAGAGAGCAAGTAACGGGAAAGGATCTCATCTTTACTCCCCCTTAACGAGTCCATCCTTATGTAAGGGCGTCAAGAAGGTAATACTAAGCTAGTTCGTTTGCAACTAAGTTTGCAAAAGATTTCGTCTAAGTGACGAATATGCTCCCCTTTGATGATTGCAATTTTGCAAAGGGATGTCAAGAAATGTAATCCTAATATTGCAAGTAATTTGCAATGTATTGCTTTGACACAAAGCTCCCCCTAGCTTTAGGATGTCAAATTCTTCATGTGTAAATTGAATAACTACAAAACAAAGATTAGAAAACAAGTATAATGCACAATTTCCTGCATATGTGATCCAAGTTAGTAGAAAAATAGTTTTCTGTATCACGGATCCCACGGTTCCCTCCTAGTAGGGATCCGTCTAGGCAAATTAGAGGGATCCGTCTGGCTGATGAATAAATTCAGCAAATGGTGGTATAACAAATAATGTTATCACAAAAGTGAGATATGAATACAACGTAATCATATACTCAGAAATATAGCAAGTAGCAAGTAATTTCATTTAATAAAACTAGAGTTATGATATACATGACTCTAAAAACTAAGAAAATAAAAAACAACATATGACTGGGAATTTCTAGACCAACTATCGCTTGATGCTAGGACACCACTAAAATCTTCTAGCTCAAGTTTTGTTTAGGTTTAATCTCGTCGAAACGTTCGAGGAGATGATAGAACATGAAACGTTGATTTTCTCATACTTCATGTATCAAACTTTCAACATGTTGACAATGATAACAATCTTTGTCAATGCTAGGTAGTGGCGGTGGAAGAAATGAAATGGCTTGATGCGAAGGATCAAGTGAAGCGGCTTATGGGGCTTCAAACGACGAAGGGATTGGTGGAGGCGCATTTGAGAATGGCTCGACCAAGAATGATGGTGGTGGTAGAGAAGTGTCAACTTCCATATGGTCGGGTGGTTGACTTTGATGATTTCTCATAATCCAAATGGTATTATATGATGGAAATGGCGAAAAGGAAGCCGGAGCTAGTGTTGACTCAACACCTTGATTTTGTACCATTATTCCTCCTAATGAGGAGAATGTTGTCGGCGGTGGCGGATGAGACGGCCTAGGAGGAAAGTCCTCTAAATTGTAGAGGTGTGGTGATGATAGTGGAGATGTAAAAGAGATAGCTCTAGGAATCAATGGTGATGGTTTAGTGGAGATGATATTGTTTGGCCTAGGAGGTATGGTGGTGTTTGGCATAGGTAGTTTTGTGGGTACTATCTTTTTAGGAATTGGTTTGATTGGTTGAGAAGAGATCCTTGCATTTGTTGGCTTGACCGGAGATGATTCGGTTGAAGAAATTTCGTGTACAACACGAGAATTTTTCTTGGGAGGTTCTTTGGTGGATAAGTTACTACTTGGAGTTTTACTCATGATGAGATGATTTCAAGAAGTTTGTAAGGGTTCCTAAAGTGCTGAAAATTAGGATGAAGGTGATGACTAAGGAAGTCCTAACAGTGTGGTTTATAAAGCAAGAGATTTGGAAAGTGCATTTAAGCCTTAAGCCACTAAAAATTCATTGGAATGTGATGATTAACATACACAAGAGTCAACTTCAGAGTTTGTACTGATCTAGGAACTCATTTGAGATGAGATGGAGTGTTTGAGTTAGAAAGATGAGTTGAAATGATTGTTTTAGCAAGGTTTGACATAATCTGTCACCCGGATCCCACGTTTCCCTCCTCAGAGGGGTCCGTCTTGGCTAATCCTAGGGATCCAGCTCTCAGCAGCTATGAAAGAATAAAAAGGATGTTTCTAATGTCTAAGATCTATACCATCTTGAGTGTTTCAGTTCTCCTAAGTGTTTTAAATGAAGGGGTGCTTGAGTACTTGGAGGTAATGAGTGATGTAGCTAATGATTGCCTTTTATGGAAGAAATTGGAACTTTCATGAGTACCAATGAATGAACAAGGATGACACTAAAGATTTTGAGAGTGTCAAGTGAAGCTAAATGATCCTAGAGATCAGATAGTGACTTAGATTAATCCTTTGGAAAATATCCTAGAGGCTTAAGATGGAAAAAACTAGGATTTGATCAATTTTGACCAATTTTGTCGTAAGGATGATTATGATCAATTTTTCTATAAGAGGTTTCCAACGTTTGGATATGAGGAATCATGTGAAAATGATGTGTGAGCTTGAGAGCGGAAGAGTAATGGATTAAGATGAAACGATAGATCTACAAGCATCTTTGATTGTGACCTAGGTGAGTTATGTGTAAGTAGGATGGATCTACTTGTCTTAATAAGGACTTAATTTGCCTTAAGACACTATGTCAAGCTTAGTGTGAGGTGTTCTAAAGATATGTTTGAAATACAATGCTTGCAATTGCATTTTCTGTTTGCCGGATCCCACGGTTCCCTAAGTGTAGGGATCCGTCTAGCACAAACCTTGGGATCCGTCCATCTGCTAAGCAGAACCTTTACTAAAGGTATGCAATGATCTTGACAATGCATTATATTCCAAGGTTAGTTTAAAGGGGTTCTAACACTAAGATATCAAATGTAAGATGTTTTATTTCATGAAAGAAATTGGATTACATTGATAAAGCACGAGTACAAAAGGATTGATCCTATTTGAAAGACTACTAAGTTCCTTGAGCGTTTTCGCTAGAAGGATCATCACGTGGTTGATGAGTGTTGGTGGAATCAAGAATGAAGAAAGTCTTCATGAGAGATATGTTTAGCGGTTCCATCATCTTGTTCACAAGTACGTACAACGGACTTTGAAATTGAGGATGAAAGTGCATAATGTTATGATAGAGGCGCGTTAAGAACATTCCATAAGGGATGAGTTTATTCTTGGAGCTTTGAAGATTTACAATTCGCCTTGCGAAGAAGTAGGCGAGATTGTATGGTTGTTGTGTTAGCAAACAATACATTATGTGAGCACAACAAGCGGGAAGGATTTCTCGATTTCCCCTAAGACTCCAAACATTTTCACGTAGGATGAGTGCAAGGGGCTTGTACTCTTCTCGGATATCCCGTGTGAAGATAATGTTTGGATCGGAGTAATATGGTCGAGGTTTGCATATTATGCGATGTAAATCTTCCGGAGAGGGTATGTGTGAACAATATGGACTATTTTCTTCACGAAAGTTGAAGAGAGAATCAAGAGACCAATCTTCGGTGAAGGCACATTGTCCATGATTTGGAATTCGGAGGATGTGAGCAAAATGCCCAAGGGTTAAAGTAAACTTTTGGTTTTTGATATAAAACCAAAGAGATAGAGAGCAATCCTCGTTACGAACGAGTTCAACTTGACAGAAGAATTCCATTATGAACCTTGGACATATCTTCTCGTTGATTTCAAGAAGACATTCTAGTCCTATGGCTCGGAAGGAGGTATTGATACCTTCTTCAAATTGTAGAGAGGTGTATACAATACGTCCTTCGTGGAAGTGACGGTTTTCGAGATTATTGAACCCACGGACATGATTGCCAGGTGTGTTGGGCTCAAGGGAGATGTTTGGAGTGTAAACGCTAGTGAGTGACAAATCAAACTCATATTCATGCGTCATACTTGAACCTATAGAAATGATGAGTTAATAGAAAGTGATGTTTGTGGTCAACCAATGATTATCTAACGTTTTTACTAGATTTAATTAACAATGGTTTTTAACAAAAATGACACTTAACTCACTTATGGTTTTGACATTCTAGTGGAATATTACTTTTTAGAAGGAAAGTGGTTTTTAACTTGCATGAAAAACTGTTCTCCAGTAGTACGGTTCCCTTTGAAAAGGGATCCGTCTAGTGTATCTTACGGGATCCGTAGATCTGTAGTTACAGAAACATATTTTATGATGGAAGACATAGGTTTTTAGATCTCATAGTTTTATACCAAGATGTGTGTTTTAGTCTACATTTTCTTTTAGCATGCATACATGACTTCTAATGTATCACGAGAAAATAAAAAGAAATGATAAACACATTATGATAATAACCTAGATAAACTAGATTATTAGTAATATTTCATTTCAATGCTAAGGATGATACAAAGGATTGGGTATATAACCCCAATGTAGATTAACAACACAAAGTATATGTCTCCGTATGTGAACTTCATCATAGGGAACACAAGTGCGATGAGTGTTAAGGCGATGAGCACGAGGGCGATGTAAACCATGTTGAAGACGATTCTTCTTGGTTTCGGTTGAGATGAAATGGAGAGGAAGATGAAGTTTTGAATGAGAGGAAAATTTTGAAATTGGAAGATTTGAAAAAGTGAGGATTTGATGGAGTGGATGACGGTGGGAGTATTTATGGGAAAAGAGGAATTTTTGAGATTCGTGTTTTGTTTTATTATTAGAAAGATATGATTTATGGATTGAGTGAAACAAAACACAAGTTTTATGAACCATGAATTTTAGACGAAAGAGTGACACGTATGTGAGAAAAACTTTCTAATGAAGCTATATGTAAAACATGTGTATACACGAAAGCTACTCAAGTAAATACCTAAGTAATCACACTTATTTATTAAACTAATATCATTTAGAGTTAAGTGGAAAGTCATACCTCAAATGCACTTAGGAATGTCTTTACAAATGACACTACTAATGTCAGAAGATAATTCCAGCTCCTTTGTGCTTAAGATACCTTCTTAGGGAAGGTATTCTTGTTACCAAGCGATTCCAATGCTTGGTAGATATAAGCTTTGACTAATCAACATGACAAAGAGGATTAGTGCAATTAAATGAAAGAAAAAAAAAGGTTGTCATCTAATCAACATCCAAATAAAAAGTTTTAAAAGACATGGTGTTTGTTTTTATGAAAAACCTTCTTTGTAGTTTTCAATTAACCATGGATCGTATCAAGTTTTTAAAGTACAATATACCTCAAGAAACTTGGTAACGAAGCTCTGATGCCAATTGTGGAAAACTAGAAGGGGGGGGGGGTTGAATAGTTTTGCCAATTAAAACTTCCTTTTAAACTAATTAGATCGACTTATGTCAATCTATTTGGACGTGTGTGTTGGATGTTGATAAACAAGCATATAAAGGTATGTAATGAAAAGATAAGAGTAAGAAGCACAAAACCACAACGCGAGTATTTATAGTGGTTCGGCTACAAGGACACCATTCTTGCCCTACTCCACTCCCCGAGTCACCTACTCGAGAGTTCGTAATCACTACACCAATCTCCTTATGGCGGAGAAGCCTTCACAACGTCGCCTACCCTTTTTCCGGTGCTAGGCTAACCACCGGGTTCTTTCACTCCAAGGTGAACCACACCTACACAACATCGCCTACCCTTTATTAGGTACTAGGCTAAGCACCTAGTTCCATTGCAATGAAGGAACTACTACCCAACACTACACCAACGACTAATCCCAAAGGAGATCAACTCCTTTCTACAACATCATCAAGGATATCAATATCCTTGGATCTAGTACTAATCTATCTTGTACATCAAAACACACCATATCGAATGTACATCTAAGGCACCTTTTCACTAATGCCTTTAACTAGATCTTCAAGACACCCTTCACTAATGTCTTGTGTCTTGAGTTCTAAGCACCCTTCACTAATGCTTCTAGTCTTGACTTCTAAGCACCCACCACAAGTGCTTATGATATGGACGATAGATACCCTTCACTAATATCTTCGTCTTGACACTTGAGACACCTTTCAAAAATGTCTTCAACACTTCTTAGAAAAGAAAAACAATCATCAACAAGAAGACTTCAGTAGTCTTGATGATGAGGAAGCATGGCAACTCATGGACTTGAGCTTGCTCGACTTTAAAGGTGGTGATCTTGCCTTTAAGAGGAACCTAGAAGATTACAAAAAAACAAAACTACAAACATAGATCTCTTGGATCTGAGGTTAGAGAGTTTTTAACTCTAAGGGAAAGTATGTTAGAAAGGGGTGAGAAACAATGAAGAAATGGCTCACTATTTATAGAGGAAAAATTCTACTGTTCCCCGGATCCCACGGATCCCTTCCACAAGGGGTCCGTCTAGCGTAAAGCTAGGGATCCGTGGGACGTTCCTCTTTACCCATGGGTATTTTGGTCGTGGGTCATAGGTTGATCCATGGGTCTTTAGCTAGATACAATGTATCTCTTGAGTGCAATGCACCTAGTCACATGGGTATGGGTCAAAACCATGGGTTATGGATATTATCCATATATGATATAAGCATGATGTCATGCAATGGGTTATGGGTCAAGCTCCATGGGTCATGGGCTTTGGGTTGTACCCAACTACATTCAATGAATTTGCCTAATGGGTTATGATACTTAAGTTTCTACCCATTTATATTACCCAATATACTACATACTAGTTATGTGTATATTTTACCCAAATATGTAAACACTAGTTGTTGTACATATGTAATATTAAATCATAAAATCACTTATACTTGTTTTAGTGTTTTATGTAAAAATGTGAATATGTTAGAAACTATTTGTTCAAACCATTTACATATTTTATTTGTTTCGTTAAAATGATTTTACGTTTGTTATCGACAAAACATTTGAAGATCGTAAAATATAAATAAACGTTTTTACGGCTTATTTGTATTAACAATCTCCCCCTTTTTGTTGATGACTGGTTCCTCCCGAACTACCTTCTTTTATTTCTCCGTCACACTTATCAACCGCTTGTGAACGGTCAACCGTAACAGATGATAAAAGGGCGACAGCCCGGGAGAGAATGATTGTTTGCCAAGGATTAAAATATCCTTGGATCGTTTATGTCCTGGTGAGGCGTGATATCCTGAATATAATGACTTGTGATTTGCTAAAATGATATAGAATAAACAAAAATAGGAATCTGATTGACTAACACTAGGAATGTGAATAGTAATAGCTCTGTCACAGCTACGTCAATAAAAACGTACAATCAGAAACCTAAAAATCTAAAAGATATACAAACGTACGTTTAACTAAAACGTAAACGTATAAAAACAAAACGATTATAACTATAGTAGGGATTTACATGTCTTAGCGACTTAAATGCAAATTAAAGGAAATAAAAGATAAAATATATTAAATAAACGCTATCACTATTTTTACAATGATGATGAACGTTTAAAACCTAAAACGTACGTTTAAATAAAATCACGTAAACGTACAATATAAAACGTGAATTCAGTCCAATACAACTCCCACAAATGTGAAAATTATATTTTTAGAATTCTAAAAAGATAAGAAAATTATTAGAAAATTAAAATAAATTTTTACACTATTAAATTAATTATTATTAATTAAAAATGAATTAAATGTATTTAATAATGAATTAAATAATAAGAAAATCTAAAATTAACTTAAATAAATGAAATAAAGAATCTGAAAAATCTAAAATATAATAAAATGAATTTTAAAATTGAAAATGTATTTATTACACAATTATTCTATTTATTATTAATTATTTACTATTATTAATTACTAAAAACTATTATTGATTTATTAAAAATATTAAATGATTAAAGAAAAATCTGAAACTTTTTACAAAATTCTAAAATAAATAAAAGAAGCTAGGAAAAATATAAAAACTATATGTACTTAACAAAAATAAGCTAATAAGCAATTAAGCTTTTAAGGAAAAGCTATCACTTAGCTTAAAAAGGAGCTTTTTGGTTTTTTTCTGTTTTCTGGATCAAACATATATTAATATTAGACATGTATTAAGAATATTGGACTATACATACCAAGGTATAAGCAGTTTCAAGGCTTGTAGCTTATTCAGTGAGCTTTTAAGCTAACTGTTTGGCTATAAGCTTGAAACAAGCTTATAAAAGCTGTACAAAGGAAAAACAAAGGACCAGTAACATGCACACAAGCCAAATGGCCAAGTATAAACATGTGTGTGCACTGGAATAGCTCAAATGAGCAAAGTGTGAACTTGTGGTTTAGACAGTCAAGCCAAAGGCTTGACTTGGATGGAATGGAGGCTTCAAGGAGCCTGTAACAAGCTCCACACAGGAAATAAAAGGGAAAAATAAATGCATATAAGCTAGATGGACAAGTATGCACAGGCATGTGTACTGACTATCACTCATAAGCTTGCAATAAGCTCATAAGCTCTAACAGTTAACACAGATCCAAACACCCCTTGCTACTATTTGTAATGGCCATTAAGCTGAGTGCATAAGCTTGATAGGCAAAAATGAGAATTGGAGTAGCAAGCTGGGCTGGTGAGGGTTCCAAAACACCAAAACTCAACCTGTGGGGATCACAGATGAGCTTTTGAGAAGCTTATGAAATTCCTCCCAAATGACTGAGTTCTTAGGATACTCAGACATGGGACAAACAAAAAGCTCATTGCAGCCCTTATTAACAAGCTGCAATATGGAAAATAAGCACAGGATCAAAGAGTTGAGTGGATGAGCTTTCCAAAAAACTAAACCACACAAGCTCTAAATCAATAATAAGCTTTTAAAGCTGTAGGTAATGGTGCAAGTTCAAAGATATGAACTGTTGTGAGTGGGCAAACTACAAGATCTAATTGACTTATCAAAGAAGCTCATGAGAGCTCAACCAACACTGAGACATTGAGTATGAATGATTAGCTTCTCAAGAAGCCAGAATTCACAAGCTCAAGCTTAGTGGGGAACTTTCCATAGGCATGGGAAAACTACTCCACTTCCACTGTTTGCTTCAGTGGAAGGAGTAAGATGGGACAACATAAGGGGTATGATTAAGCTAAGTAGATAAGCTAAAAACTGAAATATAATCATACACCTAAAGACTAGGACATACAGGCAACATAAAGAGGCTATGTGCACAAGCTAGGCCCAAGTAATGAAGCTTATGCAAGCTTATCAACTTGACACCTAAACCTGTGCATAGGGCAAAACTGGGCATAAATAAGCTAAAAAATAAGCACTTAAACATAACATATAGACATTAACAAAAATACAATAAGCTAGATTAGCAACACATCTAAAACATACTAAAAGCACAGAACATAAAATTAAATAACAAAAGCACAATAAAATTACTAAGTTTATTCAAAAACGACTTAATTGAAAATTTGACTTTTTAACTAAAAACTAAAAGTTGACTCAAGTGAATTTAGAAACTAATCTACTGACTTAATATGTTATATTATGTTATAATGACACTGAATTAAGCAAACTTAATAACTTTAAAGCTAATATTATGGAGATAGACTTGAAAAACTTTGACAGACAAAGAATTAGAAAAGATTAAAGGCAATTTGACTATTAACTATATAAAAACTGGATTTGATTACTTAGCTGGGTTATATGATCAATATGCATCATACATCAAATAAGAATAACAACACACACCAGCATAAACACAGAAAAGACAGCAAATCCATTATTGAGACCTATATTATCCACAGTGAACACTGATGTGAGTTTGAAGATGAATCTGACCATATACACATTACCATTGAGCTTAAAGGCTTGTCACTTCCTCAAATGGCCTAATGGGTCATGTATACACAGAAATAAACAACACAAACAACCTCAAGATCCTAAATCATACCAAATCCAAACAGCCCTTTAAACTTCACTTGTCACATGAATCTTAAAGTATTCAATGAATCTGAGTACAAACCTGATTCCTAACATATTATTATTACATAAGTAAATCAATTAAGCATAAAAACTTCAAGAACTCAATCAGAAACACAGATTTGTCAAATATGCATTTTGACTGAGTGATTTTAATTCTAGGCACAAGTGAAACTTAATAAACAAACTACTAGTATTAAGCTATAATAACACTAAACAACAACAAATAAGCATAAAGATACAGAAATCACAACATATAATAAATAGGAATAGTAAATTGCAAAAATTAGAGAATAATGCTTACAAATGAGAATAGGACTGAGACATAGAACAAATGGACAAGGTTACACCTATTAGCTTACCAATAAGCTCCTAATACCCATAGCACTCCAAATTCAACCCTGCTTCATCATCTTCTTCATTATCCCAATATTTTTGCTTATTTTTCCATTTTCTCTATTTTTTAGTGATTTTCTATTTTAAAGATTCAAACTGAATTATTGTATCTAAAAGCTATTTAAGCTTTGTCAGGAGCCTAAATTATCTATTAGAGTCCATTAATCCACTATGATCCAACAAGAAATTTAAAGATAAGAAATTTAAATTGACAATAAATTAAAAGATATGAAATTTAAAGATAGGGAACAATTAAACCGAATTTAAAGGTTCATTACACTAATTTAAGATAAAATATAACATTTGAAAGATTAAAAGACATTTTAACTAAGAAAAGCAGTAAAAGTTACATCTACGTGACTATGGCTTAAGGCCAAAAGTGCTTGTTTCCTTCTCCTTCTTCTCTCTTTTATAGTGTTCTGAGTTCCACTTGAGTTGTCAGTCAAATCCCACTTCAATTGGTAGCCATTGGATGGCTCAAACTAATCCTAGCCATCAAAACTGATTTTGGCGCCAATATTCTTCATAGCAGGTTTTAATCAATAAATGCAGTGGTTTGAAGCAATTAAGGGTTTTTGGTGTTAGTGGAGGTGGAGGGAACAAGGTAAGGGGTGGTTGGAGAAAACATGGAAAACCATGACTGGTTTTTGGGATTGCAGTGTTTGTGAGAGAGAGAGCTACAGTGTTGGCGGTTTTTGCCTTGTTTGACTTTATTTGACCGTTTATATAATAACGGGGTGGGTTGGTTTTGGGCCAAAGGTTGGGTTGGGTTTGGGCTTGATATTAAAAAAGGATCCGTTTGGTTTGATAGTATACAAGGACCAAATATGCAAATTATCCAAACCTCAAGGACTGAAAGTGCCACATTTCCAAACTTATCACAAGGACCAAACTTGACAAAAATTGATAGTACAAGGACCTTTTTTTGCATAAAATTCCATTTTTAGAAATCCAAGGACTATTTTTGCAATTTTTCAAAGTTTAAGGATCTTTCTTGCCATTTGACCAAAGAATCATTCAAGGACCATTTTTTACAACTTAGAATATTTCAGGGACCTTGAATGACAAAACTTCACATTTTTGAATTCCAGGGACTAGATTTGACAACTTTTAAAACTTGGGGGACTAAAACTGCCAATTTTGCAAACTTGAATCATTTTTCATCTGATTTTGATATTTTTGCATTTAAAACACATAAAACACTGATTTGTGATATTTTGATCATTTTGATGTGTTTCTGAGTGTTTTCAGATGTTTTTGTAGTCTAGACAGTATAAAAATGATGAGTATTTAGACACTCATCAATCCCCCACACTGAGATATTGCTAGTCCCTAGCAATGATTTAGATCTTTAATGGATTTTAAAAACTCTTTACCAAAAGCCATCACTTCTGGAGTAGCCAAATGTTTCAGTTCAAGTAAGAACTATGGTACACTGATAACCATCTGATTTATTGGCAAATCATAAACCATATAACGGATTTGATGTGTCTTTACCAGAAGCCGTTTGCTCTGGACTAGCCAACTCTTAGATAAATTATCAGAATTATCTTTGGTGAGCTGAATACCAATTATGGATTTTCCACTGCCTTTACCACAAGCCATAATCTTGCGGGCTAGCCAACTCTTCACTTTTTAGGATATGGTGAGTTGAATACCATACAATTTTGGGCAAATTGCAAGCCATAAACGGATTTGATATATCTTTACCAAGAGTCGTTTGCTCCTGGATTAGCCAATCCTTTTGTTTTTTAGACAAGGCGGACTGATAACCAAATGAGTAAGTGCACAACACTTACTCCAAAAAAAAATTTTTTGGCCAAAAACGGGGGAATTGGGCGGATAAAATTCGTGAGAATTCCCCCCCACACTTAGAAATGAATATTGCCCTCAATATTCAAAGTACCGGCGATTATGCCGAAACATAGAAAGTAAAAGGGAAATATTACGGCCATTATTTTAAAAGATTTTTTTTTTTTTTTTTTTTTTTTTTTTTTTTTTTTTTTTTTTAAAGATATATAACATGTGGGGCATCACCCCCACACTTAGGTGGTAGAAAGGGGAAAAAGACAGAAATATGAGTGAAAACCCATATTGTATGGCTTGTTTTTGATAACCAAGTCACTAGCTTGACTCGACCCCGAATTAAATTGGTTCATGGGGAAGCTGAGTGGGATTGCCACTCAAAGATTGGGTGAGAAATTGGAGTGGGATTGCCACTCACAGAATTATGAATAATCATCACTTAAGATGAGTCTAAGAATCTTAGAAAGAAACTCAGAAAAGGCGAGAAGAATCTTTTTGAATTTTGATTTTATAAAAAGAAATGGAAAATATTTTTGTATTTTTAGACTTTTATATATATAGAAAGAAAAGGAAAATATTTTTGTGTTATATATTGTTTTTAGAATGAAAATATGATATTATATATATTATACACAAGGGATAGATATAAAACACAAGTACGTTATACGCAGCGGCGCCAAAATTTGATCTGTGCTAAACCAGTCAAGCTACCTCACACAAGCTAGCCACTTGTGAATGGCGAACCGTAAGAAGCTTAAAACGGTTCAGAAGCAAACTCAATGAAGATCAGGGGAGTATAGTGAATTCCCGGGTCGTTATGTCCCAACGAGGTGTGTAAACTGTAATACAACGACTGGGTGCTGAAATGATATAGAATGTACAAAAACAGGAATCTGATTGACTAACACTAGGAATGTGAATAGTAATAGCTCTGTCACAGCTACGTCAATAAAAACGTACAATCAAAAACCTAAAAATCTTAAAGATATACAAACGTACGTTTAACTAAAACGTAAACGTATAAAAACAAAACGATTATAACTATAGTAGTGATTTACATGTCTTAGCGACTTAAATGCAAATTAAAGGAAATAAAAGATAAAATATATTAAATAAACGCTATCACTATTTTTACAATGATGATGAACGTTTAAAACCTAAAACGTACGTTTAAATAAAATCACGTAAACGTACAATATAAAACGTGAATTCAGTCCAATACAACTCCCACAAATGTGAAAATTATATTTTTAGAATTCTAAAAAGATAAGAAAATTATTAGAAAATTAAAATAAATTTTTACACTATTAAATTAATTATTATTAATTAAAAATGAATTAAATGTATTTAATAATGAATTAAATAATAAGAAAATCTAAAATTAACTTAAATAAATGAAATAAAGAATCTGAAAAATCTAAAATATAATAAAATGAATTTTAAAATTGAAAATGTATTTATTACACAATTATTCTATTTATTATTAATTATTTACTATTATTAATTACTAAAAACTATTATTGATTTATTAAAAATATTAAATGATTAAAGAAAAATCTGAAACTTTTTACAAAATTCTAAAATAAATAAAAGAAGCTAGGAAAAATATAAAAACTATATGTACTTAACAAAAATAAGCTAATAAGCAATTAAGCTTTTAAGGAAAAGCTATCACTTAGCTTAAAAAGGAGCTTTTTGGTTTTTTTCTGTTTTCTGGATCAAACATATATTAATATTAGACATGTATTAAGAATATTGGACTATACATACCAAGGTATAAGCAGTTTCAAGGCTTGTAGCTTATTCAGTGAGCTTTTAAGCTAACTGTTTGGCTATAAGCTTGAAACAAGCTTATAAAAGCTGTACAAAGGAAAAACAAAGGACCAGTAACATGCACACAAGCCAAATGGCCAAGTATAAACATGTGTGTGCACTGGAATAGCTCAAATGAGCAAAGTGTGAACTTGTGGTTTAGACAGTCAAGCCAAAGGCTTGACTTGGATGGAATGGAGGCTTCAAGGAGCCTGTAACAAGCTCCACACAGGAAATAAAAGGGAAAAATAAATGCATATAAGCTAGATGGACAAGTATGCACAGGCATGTGTACTGACTATCACTCATAAGCTTGCAATAAGCTCATAAGCTCTAACAGTTAACACAGATCCAAACACCCCTTGCTACTATTTGTAATGGCCATTAAGCTGAGTGCATAAGCTTGATAGGCAAAAATGAGAATTGGAGTAGCAAGCTGGGCTGGTGAGGGTTCCAAAACACCAAAACTCAACCTGTGGGGATCACAGATGAGCTTTTGAGAAGCTTATGAAATTCCTCCCAAATGACTGAGTTCTTAGGATACTCAGACATGGGACAAACAAAAAGCTCATTGCAGCCCTTATTAACAAGCTGCAATATGGAAAATAAGCACAGGATCAAAGAGTTGAGTGGATGAGCTTTCCAAAAAACTAAACCACACAAGCTCTAAATCAATAATAAGCTTTTAAAGCTGTAGGTAATGGTGCAAGTTCAAAGATATGAACTGTTGTGAGTGGGCAAACTACAAGCTCTAATTGACTTATCAAAGAAGCTCATGAGAGCTCAACCAACACTGAGACATTGAGTATGAATGATTAGCTTCTCAAGAAGCCAGAATTCACAAGCTCAAGCTTAGTGGGGAACTTTCCATAGGCATGGGAAAACTACTCCACTTCCACTGTTTGCTTCAGTGGAAGGAGTAAGATGGGACAACATAAGGGGTATGATTAAGCTAAGTAGATAAGCTAAAAACTGAAATATAATCATACACCTAAAGACTAGGACATACAGGCAACATAAAGAAGCTATGTGCACAAGCTAGGCCCAAGTAATGAAGCTTATGCAAGCTTATCAACTTGACACCTAAACCTGTGCACAGGGCAAAACTAGGCATAAATAAGCTAAAAAATAAGCACTTAAACATAACATATAGACATTAACAAAAATACAATAAGCTAGATTAGCAACACATCTAAAACATACTAAAAGCACAGAACATAAAATTAAATAACAAAAGCACAATAAAATTACTAAGTTTATTCAAAAACGACTTAATTGAAAATTTGACTTTTTAACTAAAAACTAAAAGTTGACTCAAGTGAATTTAGAAACTAATCTACTGACTTAATATGTTATATTATGTTATAATGACACTGAATTAAGCAAACTTAATAACTTTAAAGCTAATATTATGGAGATAGACTTGAAAAACTTTGACAGACAAAGAATTAGAAAAGATTAAAGGCAATTTGACTATTAACTATATAAAAACTGGATTTGATTACTTAGCTGGGTTATATGATCAATATGCATCATACATCAAATAAGAATAACAACACACACCAGCATAAACACAGAAAAGACAGCAAATCCATTATTGAGACCTATATTATCCACAGTGAACACTGATGTGAGTTTGAAGATGAATCTGACCATATACACATTACCATTGAGCTTAAAGGCTTGTCACTTCCTCAAATGGCCTAATGGGTCATGTATACACAGAAATAAACAACACAAACAACCTCAAGATCCTAAATCATACCAAATCCAAACAGCCCTTTAAACTTCACTTGTCACATGAATCTTAAAGTATTCAATGAATCTGAGTACAAACCTGATTCCTAACATATTATTATTACATAAGTAAATCAATTAAGCATAAAAACTTCAAGAACTCAATTAGAAACACAGATTTGTCAAATATGCATTTTGACTGAGTGATTTTAATTCTAGGCACAAGTGAAACTTAATAAACAAACTACTAGTATTAAGCTATAATAACACTAAACAACAACAAATAAGCATAAAGATACAGAAATCACAACATATAATAAATAGGAATAGTAAATTGCAAAAATTAGAGAATAATGCTTACAAATGAGAATAGGACTGAGACATAGAACAAATGGACAAGGTTACACCTATTAGCTTACCAATAAGCTCCTAATACCCATAGCACTCCAAATTCAACCCTGCTTCATCATCTTCTTCATTATCCCAATATTTTTGCTTATTTTTCCATTTTCTCTATTTTTTAGTGATTTTCTATTTTAAAGATTCAAACTGAATTATTGTATCTAAAAGCTATTTAAGCTTTGTCAGGAGCCTAAATTATCTATTAGAGTCCATTAATCCACTATGATCCAACAAGAAATTTAAAGATAAGAAATTTAAATTGACAATAAATTAAAAGATATGAAATTTAAAGATAGGGAACAATTAAACTGAATTTAAAGGTTCATTACACTAATTTAAGATAAAATATAACATTTGAAAGATTAAAAGACATTTTAACTAAGAAAAGCAGTAAAAGTTACATCTACGTGACTATGGCTTAAGGCCAAAAGTGCTTGTTTCCTTCTCCTTCTTCTCTCTTTTATAGTGTTCTGAGTTCCACTTGAGTTGTCAGTCAAATCCCACTTCAATTGGTAGCCATTGGATGGCTCAAACTAATCCTAGCCATCAAAACTGATTTTGGCGCCAATATTCTTCATAGCAGGTTTTAATCAATAAATGCAGTGGTTTGAAGCAATTAAGGGTTTTTGGTGTTAGTGGAGGTGGAGGGAACAAGGTAAGGGGTGGTTGGAGAAAACATGGAAAACCATGACTGGTTTTTGGGATTGCAGTGTTTGTGAGAGAGAGCTACAGTGTTGGCGGTTTTTGCCTTGTTTGAATTTATTTGACCGTTTATATAATAACGGGGTGGGTTGGTTTTGGGCCAAAGGTTGGGTTGGGTTTGGGCTTGATATTAAAAAAGGATCCGTTTGGTTTGATAGTATACAAGGACCAAATATGCAAATTATCCAAACCTCAAGGACTGAAAGTGCCACATTTCCAAACTTATCACAAGGACCAAACTTGACAAAAATTGATAGTACAAGGACCTTTTTTTGCATAAAATTCCATTTTTAGAAATCCAAGGACTATTTTTGCAATTTTTCAAAGTTTAAGGATCTTTCTTGCCATTTGACCAAAGAATCATTCAAGGACCATTTTTTACAACTTAGAATATTTCAGGGACCTTGAATGACAAAACTTCACATTTTTGAATTCCAGGGACTAGATTTGACAACTTTTAAAACTTGGGGGACTAAAACTGCCAATTTTGCAAACTTGAATCATTTTTCATCTGATTTTGATATTTTTGCATTTAAAACACATAAAACAATGATTTGTGATATTTTGATCATTTTGATGTGTTTCTGAGTGTTTTCAGATGTTTTTGTAGTCTAGACAATATAAAAATGATGAGTATTTAGACACTCATCAATGACAAAACATAAAATTATTTTAAGGAAAAGCTAAAATTCGTAAAAGTTTGAATTTGTAGTTTTTACTTTCTTCTCCCCCTTTTTGTCGACTGGTCCAAAGAGATCCATATGCAGGAGGTGAAGGCAGCTTTTGATTGAGAAATTTTGTTTTGTTTTGAAAGATGCTCTTTGGTGTTTGCCTTTCTCACAGGCTGAGCATGGTTTATCTTTTGCAAAAACCAGTGATGGTAAGCCAAGGACCTTGTTTTGTTTTGCCAAGTTGTTGAGGTTTTTGAAATTTAAGTGTGAGAGTCTCTTGTGCCACAGCCAGTTGATTGTTTCAGTGGCTTTGGCAAAGAGACAAGTTCCATTTTGAGAGAGAGTTGACATGTCTAAGACATAAACATCATCTCTTCTAGGAGCTATCAACACAACTTCTTTGTTGGCATTAAAAATGGTGCCTTGTTTGTCATTGAATTGCACAATGTACTTAGCATCACATAGTTGACTGACACTGATGAGATTGTATTTGAGACCATTGACATAAGCTATTCTAGAGAAAACTATTCTATTGCAGTATACGAACCATAACCTTCAGTGGGACATGATGAGTTATCACCAAATACTACCTTGGGTCCTGGTTCCTCTACATATTTGTGCAGATACTCCTTAACGCCAGTCATGCTTCTTGAGCATCCACTATTTAGATGCAAAATAGGCTCCCTGGCGTGTCTCTGCACAAATAGTAGACATGATTAGTTTCTCTTGCTGACCCACATACTAGTGGGCTTGGGCTTAAAGGTCTCTTTGAATTTGGCAATTGACTCATGGTCAGTGGTTGAGTGCATTGTGCTACCACAGGTTTTGCATTTGGAGACTGAGGATGACTCAGTGATTTTGGGTTGCTTGGAATTTCTCCTTGCTTGAATGACACTGTCAAGCTGAGATGTCTTATGAGCTGGATTTTCGCAAATATCACAACATTTTTTCATGAGACAATCATCAGGATGATGATCATTAAAGCCACAGTATGGGCAAGGAGGAAAAGGTTTTGCTCTTAACTTTTGATCAGACTTGGAGGTTGAAGCATACTGATGACCAACTTTGGTATAGTTTGCTTTACTGAGAGAGCTTACATATTGTAAGTAATCAGAAGTTCTGTGATCATCCTTTTTGCAGATCATACAAAAAAGGATTCTATAACAGTTGTCAGTGGTATGACTGGTATAGTGGCATAGATCACACTTCTGTTTGGTTTTGGTGGTGGCTTTTGACTTTGAGGAACTAGAGGAAGCTGACTTTGTCTCCTTGATTGATTCAGGAACTTTTTCAATGGATTCCTGTTGGGATATGAAAGTGCTGAAGATATCAAAGTACTGAAGATATAAAAGTATTGTAAGCTGCAAAGTACTGGAAGAAGTCAAATAGTCAAAGTACTGCTAAAGACAAAGTCAAAGTACTGCTAGATAAAGTCAAAGTACTGCTAGAACAGAAGATCTGTTATATTCGTTTATGGAAAGTATTGTATTCCATGTTTAGATTACTTGTCGTACAAGGTTATCAATTGTAAACCGACTAGGATATCCTTGAATCTATAAAAGGACTCCTAGATTGGCATTAGAGGTACGATTTCAGAAAAAGAGTTTTAGAGTTTACGAATTAAGAGTTTAGAGAAAAGTTCGAATATCTTAGAGTTGTATTAGAGTATCTGCATAATAAGCAGATTTAGAGTTTTATTAATAAAGTTTCTTTTTAGCTTTGTTAAGTAAATTCCGCGTACTTAATAAAGATTGCTCAGTGTTTCTTTGTTAATAACTTAGGATTTATCCGAGGTTATTAAACCTTAACAAGCTAGTTTAGTTTGATTAATGTATATCGATCCAACAAGTGGTATCAGAGCTTTTGTGGAAACTCTGACTAGGAAGAAACCCTACAATTTTCAAGATGTCGACTGAAGCTGTTCCACCACCCTCAATCACCTCACTCAGAATTCCAGTCATTAAGAAGGGAGAATATGATCTCTGGTGCATGAAGATGAGGCAGTATATTGCCATTACAGACCATGCTTTGTGGAATGTAATTGTCAATGGGAATGAAGTTGTTCCAGAACCTGTTCAAGTTCCTGGACAACCTTTGTGTAAAACCCTAAAATTCTCATTCTTTGGAATTCCCACTTTGCCCTCTGAACTTTGAATTTATAAGAACATACAATTAATTATGCAAGAGTGTTATAAATTATAACCTAAGTTTAAGTTTCTTATATTACCTAAGTTATATTAGACCTTTGCATTATATTTAAACAACTATATATTATAAGTTAAATATAAAATGCTACACTAAATATTTAAATGACACACTTATTAATATATACCAAATATCACACGATTAAAAATTGTCACGTGCAACTGAATTATAAATATTTCTTCACTTCATACGTTTTTTTTGGGAAAAGACCTAAAAAGATTCATTTTGAAAGAGTAAAAGATTATGGTTCCTGATTTCTCTCCAAACATTCGGCTACATTCCTTTTTATTTGTTACTCTCCATATTTGATAAAGCGTACATCACTTTCTCCTCAAGAAAAGCCTAAAATCCCTAATGCTATCTGCGAACAGAATGAGAGAGAGGGAGAAATACGCCATATATCACTCAAGATTGTTTGGGTTAGAGACTGTCCGTGATTGGGACATTGGAGTCATGTGTTCGTGTTTGTAGTCCCTGTTCGGTTCGATACGATCAGTTCAAGTTGGTCTAGATGTGTGGGTGCATTAATTGAGGTCCGAGTTCTTGTAGGAGTTTCATCACTCTTCACGTTTATTGTTCGTGTTTTGGGTTTGGGTTACAGTCAGACACATTAAATGGTGACGCTTGCGTTCGAGTTATTGTTCATGCTCAGTTTGATTTCGATCTGCTCTTGTTTTACTCTAAGGTATTTATTTCGGTCTATTACTAAAAATGAGAATACGATTAATAACTCTAAAAATATTAATACGATTTATATAAGCAATAAATCCGTTATGACTTAAATGAGCTAATAGGTATTATATGAACTGTAATCCGTGTAGATTCGTTGAAGAAGACGTGACGTTATTTCTTTGTACTCACATTTCCATTTGCTTTCATTGCCAAGGTACAGATATTCTATCCCTTTTCAGTAGGGATTTCTCATGACCTTCCGATCCTTTAACTTTGCTTCGTTTATAATATTCCAATTCTATGGTTCCTTATGCTATGACCCTTTAATATTGATCCTCTGTTATTGAACCCCTGTACTGGACCATTGCTATTGACCCCTCTGTTATTGGACCTCTGTTATTGAACTAAAGTTACTAAATCTTTGGTACTGAATTTTGATATTGAACTGCTACTACTGAACTTTAATATTGAACTGTTGCTATGAACCTTTGAATGGTGGACTACTGATATTGAACTTCTGATTATGATGACTGATATGTATATTGCTATACTGTGGACCTTGTTTGACCCTTCAGATTTATACCCGAGCCAAATACTGTTAACTAGTCATGGGGGTTCCATGACCGTGTCATTGATGCACCAATGGCATGACTCCAGTGTGTACGAGTGATGTTACACACCGTCCCTATACTGTACTGATTATGCGCGCTTCACTGTTATTGTTATGGCCACTACTGTTTCTGCAGGGGCGTATGGATGCATCCTAGATCTGTACTGTACTGTTACTGATATATATACTGTTCTGGTGATGTGGTGCGTGTGTGCAATACACCCCCTCACATACTGGGAGCTAGCTACTCCACTGGTTACTGAGGTCTCCCCTCCTATTGTCTGGTATTCCGAGGTCACCCCTCCGAATACGATGGTTACTATTGATTACTGGGCTGCTATTGCCACTACTGATATTACTGTACTGTACTGTTGGCTCGGGATAGATTTCTGACAACCCTTACACTGCTGATATATTTATATTGTACCGTATGTTTACCCCAATGCACCATATTCTGTATTGACTGCCCGTTACCCTGTACCCTTATGTGACTTATTCTTCTACCATTGCATTCACGTACCGGGTTATTATATGTTTATTGGATTTGTTTATGCTATTTATGTTTTATGTGACTACTGAGTATCCTACTATGATGTAATTAATATGCGGTTATCTGAGTTACCTGTTTTCGTCTGATGATATGTGATCTCACTGTTATGTGAACCTTTGAATTTGTTTGGTAACCATGCTATGGGTAATCGGTAGTTTTGTATAGTTATTATGTGTACTTCGTTAAGTTAATCTCGTGGACTGAGACTATTCGTTGCGTCCTTATCGGCTTATTGTTGACCTGCCATGTTACATTTCTGTCTATGCTACGGTTTGACTGGGTAAATGGTTCAACTTGTGACGTCTGGATTGATAATTTGTTTAGTTGCTCTGCTATGTCTTTAATACATTTAATTATAATGTTCATACTGTATTTCCTACTTGTTACGTGTGACTGCCATGCTTTGACTATTGTTAGTACTTCTGCTGATATGATACTAATTATGTTATTAACTGTAGTTACTTGACTTGTGTGATTTCCATGCTCACTTTCTAATTAGTTGCTTCCGCTAGCCTTTGGACTTCAGTTTGGTTTATATGTACTCTGACTTCCTGATTTATTGTATGCCTGGTTATTTATATGTACTTCCGTATATGTCATCAATGTGTTATGTGCCTTGTCCTCCTCTGTTATCTGTTCCTTCTGGATATCTGTATAATGGTGTTTCTGCAGGAATCCTCATCGACTCATTGTTTTCTTTCTGTTGCGACATTGTTATTGTTTCCTCTGTTTCATTTCATATTTCTGATTCTGTTTAGCTTTCGTTTTGTTATATCTGTTCACTGGGCTTTTTAAGCTCAGCCGCATTTCTTTTCCTGCGGCAGGTTTTAGGTTTGAGGATGGGCTTTGATGGGCTGAGAGTTGGATTATCTGAGTGGACCAACCCTAGTTTTCCTTTATCATTTGGATTTAATTTGAAGAGTTATTGTTTTCAGATTTTATTTCCGTTTTGGACATATTCGATTTTGTATTTTCTTTGTATGTCATCCGTTATATGACTTGGTAATTTATTTTAAAATGCTTTCGCTTGTAAAATTTTATTTGTATGTTCTGATATGACACCAGAATGTGACACTTCTACCCTTGTCGGGTTGGGGTGTTACAATTATGGTATCAGAGCCAGGTTTCGTCTTGTTGACCTTAGGATTGACCTGTGAGGACTTGGGTAGACACTAGGCTTCCGTCTGTTATGATAGATTCCGATTCCTTTTGATTGTCGTTCAGATTTGACTTCGATAATCTTTTGTCTTCACTGTTTTGGTCTTCTTCTCTTCACATTCGATTTTATTATTTTGTCTTCGCACATCCGTTTGTCGATCGTTAGATGGAGACTAACCGTGGAGCCGAAGATGATGGTGCCGAACCTGTGTTGCTGCAACAATCTCTGAGCTGGAGAGGTTCGTGAAGCAGAAGCCACACCTGACTGCCGTGCTGCTGGAGACATCAGGATGCTGCTGGAGGAAGCTGGACGGACCAACCAAAGACGCAAGAGACGGAGACAAGATTCAACCGGTAGCTAAGAAGGTTCATCTACTTCATAGGATTTGGGCGCGACTTATGTTACTTCGACTTGTTTGTCATGCGTTTTGAGGCGGTTTGATATCCTGTTAAGTGATTCTGATCGGTATTGCTTTTCTTGATTTGCTCGGAACTCGGTTTGAATCGTGAAGTTTTATCGTTTGGCATTTTGTTAATATCTCAGCTTTTCTTTTGGATCGTCAGTAATGAGTCATGAGGAACCGTTTTATGCAAGTTGGTGGCTTTTTTTCACTGTGATATGGTAAGTTGTTTGATGTGTTATATGATGTATGTACGCGATTCTGGTCTGCTCTGGTATGTTACTTGATATCTGTATGTGATATGTTTTGTGTGCTATTGGCTATGTGGTTCGTCATGACCTGAGACAGAATATGATGACAATAAGGACTTGTTATGTGATGCAAGTATTATGACGCCTGATCAACGTGATAATACCGAGATCATATAATTTGAACTCATTGAGATCATACGACGTGTTGGGAAATGCCTGGGGTTGGTACGTGAATGGAATAAGGCTTATATCCGTTATTTGGCACTCCTCATGATCGTTTTGAATTCCGTACCACTTTGAGAGAATTCGCATCGACATCTGTTATGTATAAGTTTGGTACGTTTTGGAAACCGAAATCGGTATGATCTATGTGGGACTATGAATTGCTACGTCTGCCTTAAATTCGTACGTCTCTGTGTACTTCTGCGACTTCAATTTTCGAGGACGAAAATTTTCTTTTTAGAGGGGAAGAGTTGTAAAACCCTAAAATTCTCATTCTTTGGAATTCCCACTTTGCCCTCTGAACTTTGAATTTATAAGAACATACAATTAATTATGCAAGAGTGTTATAAATTATAACCTAAGTTTAAGTTTCTTATATTACCTAAGTTATATTAGACCTTTGCATTATATTTAAACAACTATATATTATAAGTTAAATATAAAATGCTACACTAAATATTTAAATGACACACTTATTAATATATACCAAATATCACACGATTAAAAATTGTCACGTGCAACTGAATTATAAATATTTCTTCACTTCATACGTTTTTTTTGGGAAAAGACCTAAAAAGATTCATTTTGAAAGAGTAAAAGATTATGGTTCCTGATTTCTCTCCAAACATTCGGCTACATTCCTTTTTATTTGTTACTCTCCATATTTGATAAAGCGTACATCACTTTCTCCTCAAGAAAAGCCTAAAATCCCTAATGCTATCTGCGAACAGAATGAGAGAGAGGGAGAAATACGCCATATATCACTCAAGATTGTTTGGGTTAGAGACTGTCCGTGATTGGGACATTGGAGTCATGTGTTCGTGTTTGTAGTCCCTGTTCGGTTCGATACGATCAGTTCAAGTTGGTCTAGATGTGTGGGTGCATTAATTGAGGTCCGAGTTCTTGTAGGAGTTTCATCACTCTTCACGTTTATTGTTCGTGTTTTGGGTTCGGGTTACAGTCAGACACATTAAATGGTGACGCTTGCGTTCGAGTTATTGTTCATGCTCAGTTTGATTTCGATCTGCTCTTGTTTTACTCTAAGGTATTTATTTCGGTCTATTACTAAAAATGAGAATACGATTAATAACTCTAAAAATATTAATACGATTTATATAAGCAATAAATCCGTTATGACTTAAATGAGCTAATAGGTATTATATGAACTGTAATCCGTGTAGATTCGTTGAAGAAGACGTGACGTTATTTCTTTGTACTCACATTTCCATTTGCTTTCATTGCCAAGGTACAGATATTCTATCCCTTTTCAGTAGGGATTTCTCATGACCTTCCGATCCTTTAACTTTGCTTCGTTTATAATATTCCAATTCTATGGTTCCTTATGCTATGACCCTTTAATATTGATCCTCTGTTATTGAACCCCTGTACTGGACCATTGCTATTGACCCCTCTGTTATTGGACCTCTGTTATTGAACTAAAGTTACTAAATCTTTGGTACTGAATTTTGATATTGAACTGCTACTACTGAACTTTAATATTGAACTGTTGCTATGAACCTTTGAATGGTGGACTACTGATATTGAACTTCTGATTATGATGACTGATATGTATATTGCTATACTGTGGACCTTGTTTGACCCTTCAGATTTATACCCGAGCCAAATACTGTTAACTAGTCATGGGGGTTCCATGACCGTGTCATTGATGCACCAATGGCATGACTCCAGTGTGTACGAGTGATGTTACACACCGTCCCTATACTGTACTGATTATGCGCGCTTCACTGTTATTGTTATGGCCACTACTGTTTCTGCAGGGGCGTATGGATGCATCCTAGATCTGTACTGTACTGTTACTGATATATATACTTTTCTGGTGATGTGGTGCGTGTGTGCAATACACCCCCTCACATACTGGGAGCTAGCTACTCCACTGGTTACTGAGGTCTCCCCTCCTATTGTCTGGTATTCCGAGGTCACCCCTCCGAATACGATGGTTACTATTGATTACTGGGCTGCTATTGCCACTACTGATATTACTGTACTGTACTGTTGGCTCGGGATAGATTTCTGACAACCCTTACACTGCTGATATATTTATATTGTACCGTATGTTTACCCCAATGCACCATATTCTGTATTGACTGCCCGTTACCCTGTACCCTTATGTGACTTATTCTTCTACCATTGCATTCACGTACCGGGTTATTATATGTTTATTGGATTTGTTTATGCTATTTATGTTTTATGTGACTACTGAGTATCCTACTATGATGTAATTAATATGCGGTTATCTGAGTTACCTGTTTTCGTCTGATGATATGTGATCTCACTGTTATGTGAACCTTTGAATTTGTTTGGTAACCATGCTATGGGTAATCGGTAGTTTTGTATAGTTATTATGTGTACTTCGTTAAGTTAATCTCGTGGACTGAGACTATTCGTTGCGTCCTTATCGGCTTATTGTTGACCTGCCATGTTACATTTCTGTCTATGCTACGGTTTGACTGGGTAAATGGTTCAACTTGTGACGTCTGGATTGATAATTTGTTTAGTTGCTCTGCTATGTCTTTAATACATTTAATTATAATGTTCATACTGTATTTCCTACTTGTTACGTGTGACTGCCATGCTTTGACTATTGTTAGTACTTCTGCTGATATGATACTAATTATGTTATTAACTGTAGTTACTTGACTTGTGTGATTTCCATGCTCACTTTCTAATTAGTTGCTTCCGCTAGCCTTTGGACTTCAGTTTGGTTTATATGTACTCTGACTTCCTGATTTATTGTATGCCTGGTTATTTATATGTACTTCCGTATATGTCATCAATGTGTTATGTGCCTTGTCCTCCTCTGTTATCTGTTCCTTCTGGATATCTGTATAATGGTGTTTCTGCAGGAATCCTCATCGACTCATTGTTTTCTTTCTGTTGCGACATTGTTATTGTTTCCTCTGTTTCATTTCATATTTCTGATTCTGTTTAGCTTTCGTTTTGTTATATCTGTTCACTGGGCTTTTTAAGCTCAGCCGCATTTCTTTTCCTGCGGCAGGTTTTAGGTTTGAGGATGGGCTTTGATGGGCTGAGAGTTGGATTATCTGAGTGGACCAACCCTAGTTTTCCTTTATCATTTGGATTTAATTTGAAGAGTTATTGTTTTCAGATTTTATTTCCGTTTTGGACATATTCGATTTTGTATTTTCTTTGTATGTCATCCGTTATATGACTTGGTAATTTATTTTAAAATGCTTTCGCTTGTAAAATTTTATTTGTATGTTCTGATATGACACCAGAATGTGACACTTCTACCCTTGTCGGGTTGGGGTGTTACACTTTGGCACCAAAAGCAGTTTTACCACAAGCAACCCTAAGGAATCAAGAGAAGGCTCTTAACATTCTCTTATCTGCCATTCCAGATGGTCATCTTCTTAAATTTCACGATGCTAAAGATGCTAAGCAGCTCTGGGCTGCTCTCAAGACCAGATTTGGAGGGAATGAAGCCTCTAAGAAGATGCACAGAAACTTGCTGAAACAGCAGTTTGAAACATTCACAGTAGGAGAAAGAGAGAGTCTTGATGCTGCATATGATAGGTTTCAGAATCTCCTCAACATGTTGGAGTTATACAAGGCAGAAGTATCAGTTGAGGATGCTAATTTAAAGTTTCTAAGGAGTTTGCCATCTACATGGCATGTGATTGCTACTATGATCAGAGGACAACAAGGACTGGAGGTTATGGACTTTGATGATCTTTATCATCAATTGAAGGTGTATGAACATGAGATGAGTGGTCAACCAAATTCTAAATCTCACAGTATTGCTTTTCTATCATCTGAAAAGAAGAGCAGTACTTCCAAAAGTACTGCTTCTCCTCAAAGTACTGTTTCTCAAAGTACTGCTGTTTACAATCCCTCATCATATACTCAGCAGGCCCCACCATCAACCACTTTGAACTCAGATGAAGTTGTGTGCTCCTTCTTTGCACAACAAGCAAGCTTACCTGTCACTTATGAAGAGGATCTAGCACAGATTGAAGAACATGCACTTGAGGAAATTGATATCAGGTGGCAAGTTGCTTTGATCACTGCAAGAATCAAAAAGTACATGAAGAAGACAGGCAAAAATATTGATTTTAAACCAAAACAAGGAATAACTTTTGACAAATCTAAAATTGAATGCTTCAATTGTCAAAAGACTGGTCACTTTGCAAGGGAGTGCAGGTTTGCTAAGTATCAAGCAAACAGAACATCTGAGAAGCCTAAACTTGAGCTCAAGGAAATTCCAATAACTGAAACAAAGGCTTTGGTTGCTCAAGAGAATTTATCAGAGGTTGACTGGAGTGAAGAGTTTGATGATGAACCGGTGACTTACTGTATGGTAGCAGTGGAAGATGCAGTTGAAGACATAGTGGAAGCATTGGACTGGAGCACTGCTTTTGATGAAGAATCTGAACATGCTGTTTTGGAATCTGATGATGGCTTTGGAGGATTTGATTGGAGCAAAGAAAGTGAAGATGATCCTGTTCTTCTTGCTATGGTGGCTACTTCACCAACTCAGTCTCCTATCTCTGAGGTATGCTCAAACTGTTATGAATTCTATCAAAAATTACTTAACAGTTATGTGATTGAAAGAGATAATTGTATTAGGGCTAGGTCTGAGGTAGCAGGTTATCAAATCACTTTAGAGTCTATAGAAGCTAAAATCATAACACATGAAAATAATGAAATGGCTTGGGCTGAAAAATATGAACAACAGGATTATCAGTTGAAACTTAGTGAATGGAAACTAAACTGTAAAATTGCTGAAATTGAAAAATTAACTAAGGAAAGAGATGATTTGGTAGCTAAGTTTGATGCTTGGAAAGAGTCTGGCCTGTCCCATGTTCAGTATGTTGAAAAACAGAGAAGGGCTTACATTAGAACAGGCTTAGGATTTGGAATGGACTTTAGTACTGTAGAAGAAAATCAACCTAGTGATCAGGATGATGGTGATTTTGAGGATATAACTACTAGTGATGATGAGCTCATTAACTATTTAGATTCATCTAGTAATGAAGGCTCAGTAAGTGAACCACCTCCTAAGAAAGACAATGGTTATCATGCTGTTCCTCATCCCATTAGTCATCACCCCTCTAGGCCTGATGTTTCTCGTTATGGAGTAGATAGTCTAGAGTTCAGGAATAAGCTAATTGCTAAATCTAGAACTGAGAAACCCAAAGAAACTGTTGAAAACAATGTTCAAAATCCAGCAGTACCTTTAAATCAAAGTACTGCTCAACAAGCAGTACCTACTGAAAAACCTTTTCAAAACAGTACTGCTAAACCTTTTTGGGATAATTTTGGTCAAAACAAATTTTATCAGTCCTCAAGAAGGCAAAACAATTTTGGGCATAGACATAGAAGAAATCACTTTGGTCATATGGGTCAAAAACTATGTTTTGTGTGTTATAGTCCTACTCACTTAATCAAAGATTGTGACAGACACTCAGAATATCTAAGCAAGTTTCCAAGAAATAAGTCTAACAATCAGAGACCTAGAGAGCACAAACCAGTTTGGACTAATTCTAATAGGGTTAATCACAGAAACTTCACACCAGACCATAGATACCCACATCAGAGAAGAACTTCAGTATCTCACAGTACTTTCCAAAGTACTGCTCAGAGACAAGATACTGAAAACCATACTTGGGATAGAAATTCTAGGAGACCTCATTATCAACCTAGAAGTTATCATAGTTCATATAGGGGATCTAGATCACAAGAACCTCCTGTTAAAACTGAATGGGTTAAAAGGGAAAGAACTGCTGGGAGACATACATTACGTTCAACAAAAAGTGAATCAGATGTTTTTGTGTCAAGAGAAAAGGCTAATAATCTGGTGAAAGAAATTTATGTTGAAAAATCAGAGAATTTTGAAAATCCACATGCTAAACATCAAAAGATAATTCTGGATCATAATCTGAGAGATAGTGAGAATTACATACTCAAAGAATTTGAGTTTGTAACTTCTCAAGGGGAACACAAGTCAGTAATGGCTTGGGTTCCTAAAAGTTTCTAACTCTTTTCTTTGTGTGCAGGGCAACCCAGAAGAGGAGCTTAAAGATCATCTTATTGTGGATAGTGGTTGCTCTGGAAGTATGACAGGCGATAAAGAAATCCTGTCTGATTTTAGAAGTATTAGTGGAGGAAAAGTTGCATTTGGGAATGATCCCAATGGAGGAAGGATTACAGGGAAAGGAACAATTAAAGCTGGGAGAATTGATTTTGAGAATGTCAGATATGTGAAGGAGCTGAAGTTCAACTTGTTATGAGCATAGGCTTATTAATGTGGTTAAAGTTCACACGGATGACAATGTAGCTGATCTACTCACCAAAGGTTTTGATGTGTCACGATTCAATCACTTGGTCGTGAGCATTGGAATGATTAACTACTAAGCTATGTTTAAGGGGAGGACTATAAGGTGTTAGATATAGTCCTGTGTATTGTTTGAGGGGAGGATGTTAGTTTATACTTAGTTTTTGTGAAGGCATTTGGCAAAGTACTGTATTTCCTGAAAGTACTGCTTGGGAAAGTACTGCTTAGGAAAGTACTGCTTATGTGGAAAGTACTGTTTGTCGTATTAAAGTACTGTTCCAACGGTAATATTGATGGGTAATTGGTAATAACGGTAACTTTGTTATTTAGGCTGTGATTTTTCAAATCTCACCTATAAATAACTACTTTCCGATTTTCCCTCTCATATTATTACTACATATCTTTTCCATACATAACTTCCAATTACCATCTCTTTATTATTCGATACAATCTTTCTATTGTGCTCACTTTTTCAAAGATGGTGAATCGTTTAACTGTTTCGAAGCACAATATGGTGGCTAATTTGGATAAGACTGAGGCAAATGTGGCGTTTTATGATATCATTGATTATCTTACTGGGTCGCCTATTAGTTATGCTCTTTTAGTGGAGCCGGATATAATTGAACCATGGATTCAAGAATTTTGGGCTAATGCTAGAGATAATATGGAGGAGGATGAATACTATATTAGATCCACTGTTGCTGGTCGCACTATCAAGATCACAGAAGCCTCTATTCGTGCAGATTTATTATTTGAAGATGAAGATGGGGCTATTAGATTTGACAAGCAATTGATTTGGGATACTTTTAGCAATCTGGGTTATGAAGGTTCTTTGACTGAACAGACTTTTAAGAAGGCCTTATTCTGTCCTCAATGGAAGTTTTTGATCCATGTCTTGCTCCACTGCATAAGTTCTAAAAGCACTTCTTGGGAGCAGTTTGGTTCAAATATTGCATCTGCAGTGGTTGGTTTATCTACGGACAGAGTATTTAATTTTTCACGACTTATTTTGGATGGAATGCTCTCTCATATATCATCTGGGGCTACTTGGTTAATGTATCCAAGGTTTATACAGGTTTTCTTGAACAAGCAATTGGCTGATGTTCCCAAACCTACTGCTTTACTACCTGTTATTGTGCAACAAGCCAAAATCTATACTTTCATGGCTAGGCGCAGTGATTTATTCAGGGGAGGAGATATTCCCTTAACTACTTCCATGATGGAAGTTGTTCAAGCTGTACGTGCTGAAGAGGATGAAGAAAGTGAAGGTACTGCTTCTGCACAGGGTACTGCTTCACAAAGTGCTGCCTCACAAGGTACTGCATCTGCAAGTACTGCTTCTCGTGAAGGTACTGCATCTCTACAGGGTGATGTTTCTCCAAGTCCTGAGGTCCAAGCAGAGATTGAGAGAACACCTACTCCATCTCCTCCACCATTTGTTTCTGGTTCAGAGGAACATTCGCAAGTTCAAGGTGATGCTCATTCTATACCTCGTGAAGGTTTAACTATGGACAACTATGCTTTGACAAAGGCGCTTGCTAGGTTGAACAAGACTGTTGCGCGACAAGCTAAAACTATTAGGAAGTTAAAGCGAAATTACTTCTGGTTGAGAAATTTTGTTAAACCCTATATTCAAGGCTTCAATTTATGGGTTAAGGAGGAGAATAAACGTCGAAAAGCACTTCGTAAGGAATTACAACGTAAGAAAGTTCCTAAATCATCTTCTGTCCATTTGGGGAGGAAATTAAAAGAACAGAAATTGAAAGAAGATGATAAGGAGAAAGAACATGATAAGGAGAAAGAACATGATAACAAGGAGAGTGGATCTCAAAGTACTGAAGAATTGGTTCATATTGAAAATTCTGAAGAAAAGACTGAACCTCAAAGTACTGAAGAACTAATTATTGAAGATCAAGGTACTGAACATGAAAGTACTGCTTTTCATGAAACTTTCAGACAAGAAGTAATAACTCCAAGGGTTTTGAATTTTGAAGAAGAAGCTGGTCCTTCTACAGTTGTTATAGAGGAAGAGGAGGAACCTAGATTTAAACCCATTCATTCACCAAGTGATGATGAATTAGTTGCTACAATTCTTGATCTGTCACAACCAAGAGGAGGTGTTACTATTAGAGAAGCACAAGAAGAAGAACAACCAAAAACTGATCAACCTGCAATTGATCCAAAAGACAAGGGAAAAGGTATTTTGGTTGAAGTTAAGAAAAAGAAGCTTACTTTAGCAGAAATTAGAGCATTTGAAGTTGCAAGGAATGAAGCTGCAGCTAGAAAAGTTCAAGAAGAGATAAATGCTAAAGATAGAGAAGAACGAGAAGCTCAAGAAGCTTTGGATAGAAAAGCAGCTCAAAAAGTGCAAGATGAATTGGATGCTGAAACTGCTGAATCTTTACAGTCTCCAACACCTGTTAGATTCATGTCAAGAAGACCTAATTTGGCTAAAGAAAGGAATGCAATGATGGCATATCTCAAAAGCAGAGGATTTAAAGGATTACAGAAGCTAAATTATGTGGATATGAAGAGATTATATGATGCTGAGAGAGAAGCTTATAAGAAAGATGTTGCAGGCATTAAAGATTTTAGAGATGAAGCTTTTTGGACTGAAGCTGAAAGGAAGAAAAGCTTAAAGAGGAAAAGAAAAACTGAAGCTACAGATGTTCAGTTTTCAAAGAAAGAGAAGGTTGAATTAAGATCTGAGACTAGTGATGAATTGAAGAATTATCTCAGAGTGGTAGATTTTGATTATACAGATGAAGATAATGACATGAAGATGAACAGATCAAAGATCAGTGCTTTCAAAGTTGAGAAATCTAAGAATGGAGATTACATGGTTTTTCACAAAGAAGATAAAAGTTTCAGAGTTTTTAAAAGGCTATGGGATTTGCTGCATATCATAGATAGAGTAGATCTATTCTACTTGTATAATGTAGTAAAGACTTATTTTGAAGATAATCCATTAGAAGGGATTGGATTGGTTTTACAAGGAGATCTCATAATCATGTGGGAAACTGATGAAAAGAGTACTGATGATATTTGGAAGGATCAAGAAAACTGGGAGATAGTTTGCTGGAGATTCTTTGGAGAATCTGGAGTTCATGTCTTGGAGCTAGAAAATGGAACAATAATTCACATGTTTGCAGAAAGAAGATATCCTCTTACTGTTGAGCTCATGAGAAGAATGCTAGAGCATGGATTGGAAGTAGAAGAGGCTGATGAAATTGCTTGCATGGTTATCAATTTGCTTATAGACTGGACTACCATTGCTGAGAATGATCTTTAACTGGTATG
Organism: Chrysanthemum seticuspe; assembly: GCA_019973895.1. Taxonomy (NCBI): domain Eukaryota; kingdom Viridiplantae; phylum Streptophyta; class Magnoliopsida; order Asterales; family Asteraceae; genus Chrysanthemum; species Chrysanthemum seticuspe. The sequence goes on along the minus strand of BPTQ01000004.1, from coordinate 61,967,519 downwards.
AATTTTATTTGAATAAATACTTTTTGATATATCAGTGCTTTTATTCAAAGTACTGCTAGTCAGACAGTACTTTCATCAAAGTACTGTTTGCTGAGTTAAACCAGTTAAATGAATTTTAGAAGAAACCTTTTGCTAAATAATAAATATTTTCTGAAATAAAGGTTGAATAAATGGTTTTTGTGATGATAACATCAATAGGTTATCAATCCACCATGGTTACAAAAGGATTGACTAATCCATGAGCAAACGGCTCTGGTAAAGATATATCAAATCTGTTTTTAGTTGACAACTTGCTAATAAGTTGGATGGTTATCAACTCACCATATCAGTAATGTGAAGAGTTGGCTAGCCCACAAGAAATGGCTTGTGGTAAAGGCAGTGGAAAAACCATTATTGGTAATTAGTTCACCATTAGATAAAAGAACTAACTAGTCCAGAAGGGTACAGCTTTTGGTAAAGACAAAACAAATCTGTTGATAGCTGGTGGTTTGCTAAAAATCATATGGTTATCAATGTACCATGGTCTTACACACCAAAACATTTGGCTACTCCAAAGATAATGGCTTTGGTAAAGAGTTCTAAATCCATTGAATTTTCAATGATTCACTTAGATGTGATGAGAATAGTATGCAACTTAAACTTGAATTATTGTACACATTGTCATATGTTGCTGTATTGCTGAAAAGATGGAGATTGCTGAATGCTGCTGTGAAGAAAACAATTCTAAGAGATACTTTGACAAAAGCACAGATTCTACAAAGATATAATCTAAAGACTTAAGAACAATCCATTTTAAAGATGAAGCTGTTAAAGATATATTCACAAAGGAACTTGAAGTCAAGCAAGTAGAATTCAAGTTAGGGGAGGATTGTTGGGATATGAAAGTGCTGAAGATATCAAAGTACTGAAGATATAAAAGTATTGTAAGCTGCAAAGTACTGGAAGAAGTCAAATAGTCAAAGTACTGCTAAAGACAAAGTCAAAGTACTGCTAGATAAAGTCAAAGTACTGCTAGAACAGAAGATCTGTTATATTCGTTTATGGAAAGTATTGTATTCCATGTTTAGATTACTTGTCGTACAAGGTTATCAATTGTAAACCGACTAGGATATCCTTGAATCTATAAAAGGACTCCTAGATTGGCATTAGAGGTACGATTTCAGAAAAAGAGTTTTAGAGTTTACGAATTAAGAGTTTAGAGAAAAGTTCGAATATCTTAGAGTTGTATTAGAGTATCTGCATAATAAGCAGATTTAGAGTTTTATTAATAAAGTTTCTTTTTAGCTTTGTTAAGTAAATTCCGCGTACTTAATAAAGATTGCTCAGTGTTTCTTTGTTAATAACTTAGGATTTATCCGAGGTTATTAAACCTTAACAAGCTAGTTTAGTTTGATTAAAGTATATCGATCCAACAATTCCATCTTTTCAGTTAGCTTCCTCACAAGTTCAGTCAGTTGCTGAATTTGGTCAGCTTCAGTGGGGACAGAGGATGTGGATGCCTCAGTGGGGGTAGATTCTTGTTGAATTGGTTTTGATGGTCTTTTCAAGATAGTTCTACCAAGTCCAGACCTTTCTTTTGGTGAGTGTGGATTGTATTGTAATGGAGTAAGCTCAGAGCTGGGAGCAGCACCCTGAAGAGGTTCCAGAGGTGGAAATGGTGCTTGAGATTCAGCTTCAGACTCAGAGATATGTTCAGTACTACTGGGCACACCAGGAAGTCCAAGCATGCTCTTTAGAGCTTGACTTTCAGGCTCTAGAATTTTTCCAGAATCAAAGTTTGGAAGCTTACTCTCAGGATTAACCCGTTCAATCCAATCACTAGGCTTGGGACTAGTCAACATACTGGTAATCATGCCACCAGACACAAATGGCTTAGGACCCTGGTCTTTGAGAGAGTCAGGAAGATGATCTTCACCTAAGACTCTCTTCTTGCTACTAGGGGCTCCCACAGCATCAAAGACCCTGGGATTCTTAGCAATCCAACTATTAAGGATATCTTGAACCTTTTTGAGTTCGTCTTGAAGAGCCTGATTTCTTTTAACTAGTTCAGTATTTTGAATTTGCAAAGTGACAGCCTCAAGCTTAGCTTGTTTTAAAAGAAGTAGTTCATCCCCACACTTGTTTAATTCAAAACTTAGCTTGTTGCATTTTGAAAAAAAGATTCAGTCTTTGCTCTTCTATGAACTTAAGGTCAACATTAAGATAATTCATGTAAGACTGCCAATCAGAGTCATCATCCATAGAAAGTAAAATATTTACCTTCTTCATTGTGATATTGACCCATTCTCCATTCCTGGCATGATTCTTTCCAACAGCTAGCTTGTCCTCTTCTGAGAGGGCCATCAGTGCACTGACATGCACCATTTCATCATCTGATGACACTGGCTCTTCATCCCAGTCGAAGGTTTCAGCAACAAGGCCTTTGTTTTTACCCTGCACAGATTGAACACTTTTTGTTGTTTCTGAGGGACTGGCCTCAAGCAATGCAAGCTTAGCTTTGACTTTCCTATACTTAGCTTCAAAATCAACAGTTTTGTTTTGATCAGATTTGTTTTGAAAGTTTTGATGAGACTGATAGATTTTTGGTTGAAATTTGCTAAAGCCTGGGGACTGATTTGACCCTGATGGTTTATAAGAGGGTTCATAAATTGTTTTTGAAAAACAGTCTTTTGCAAAATGACCTCTTTTGTGACACTTAAAGCATTCAGTGTCCTCATTTGCTTTAGCATTTGAAAAACCTTTGTTTCTTTTTATAAACCTTCGAGAGTTAGCAAGGAGTGCCCTATCCTGAAATTCAACGTTCAGGTCATTTAGGTACTCCTCACTTGATCTCTCATCAGGCTCATCATCTGAATTTTCTTGGAAATCTTGAACCACATTGTTGGAAAAGAAAGCAGTTGATATAGGTGTTGAAGTGGTGGTCAGGGACTTCTTGACTTCCTGAGACTTCTTAAAGTCAGGGTATCGTCTGTTAATGAGGTTTTCCTCATAGACAAATTTCCCATAAATTTCAGGAAGTTCAAGATTTTGGATATGGTTAGCATTTCTAAGTCCCTGAGAGAAATTCAACCACTTCTCAAGGAGACTATTGACAAAACCAACATTGATTTCATGTTTGGACAACTTAACACCATCATTAGACAGTTCATTTAACAGAGTTTTGTACCGGGAGTAAGTTTGAGACAGAGTTTCTGAGTCCTTAGCCCTGAAGGTGTTATACTCAAGTTTTAGGTCCATTATCCTGTTTTCCTTGGTATCAGATGGGCCTTCATGGCTATGAACTAGGTCATCCCAGGTTTGTTTAGTTGTACTACAGCTTATAACTGACTCCATAATATCATCAGGAAGACATGATATGATGATACTTTTGAGTCTCTGGTCCTGGTTGACCACTCTTCTCTCATCCTGAGTCCACTGAGCTTCAGGTTTAGGCAAACCTTCAGCAGTCTTTGGGATAAATGGACCTTCATTTATACATTTGATATAATAAGGTTTCATCCCAATCAAATAGCAAAGCATACGCTTTTTCCATTTGTTGAATTTACCAACTTCAAGTCTAGGGGCAACAGCTGAATAAGCTCCACCCTTTTTATCGACTAGTTGGGGTACATCAATTTCAACCATAAGGATCCTGATTTAAAAACGTTTTAGAGCGGCTTAATTTTTTTTATAAAAGGTTTTATAATCAGCCTCGCTCTGATACCACTTGTTGTTCCCTATTCAATACCGTTTAAAACAATTAAGTACTTAGAACAAATTAATAGTGAACAATGACTGAAATTAACGTAAGTAAAACACACTGAGTAATTTTCAACATCATATTCTTTATTAGAAATCAATCAAAAAGAATACGTTACCCAAGTACTTGCGGAACAGTACTTGGGATTGAAACGACAAGGTTTGGTGACTCCTCTCGAAGCTCAGGCTAAGTCTGAGCACAACTACAAGAACCCACTGAGCTATCTCAGGGATTAAGTTGTATTTGGAGGAGTGAAAAGATGGCTTGCGTGTATGTGTGTTTTTACAATTCACAAGCTTAATCTTTTCACTCCATCTCTTATGCTATTTATACATGTATGAGTTTTAACTCTTTCCTAAGTGACAAACTGACATCTTACAGAAGACAAAATACTGATGTATTTTGTCTCTGTTTACAAAGACTATTTTAGGTAAGAGACAAGACTACTTTCCTAAGGTCAGTGATGACACTGAACCTGATCTTTTGCCGTTCAGGGAAAGTTGACTTTGGTTGATAAGGACTTCGTCTTATCTGATTCAAACTTATCCTGCCTTGTCCCGCTCATTCTTCAGTCTTTACATCCTTCAGTCTTCTACTTCAGTTTGTCTTCAGTGTAAGTAGTTGGAGAGGAGTCTTAGGGATTCAGTGAGTTATTTTCATCACTCACTGAATCCACCATATTTTTCTTGACTCAGTCTTCACCCTTTAAGTTCCGCCTTGCTGAGTGGAGAGGCTTCCTTGTTGCCTCGTACTGAGTATCCTGAAGATGGCTCACTGAGAGACTATGCGCTCAGTGACCTGTTGTTGTTTAAAAGGTCTAAACACTTGGGATATTTTTTATTCAAATCCTAGATCAAGGGGTTTGGGTATTTACTAAACCCAACAGTATGGCGTGGTACCGTAAGAGGAAAAAGGAACTTATGGTTTTCAAAGTTGATTTTGAGAAAGCTTATGACTCTCTGAGGTGGGATTATCTCAATGTGGTTATGGAGAATCTCGAATTTGGGCATAAATGGCGAACATGGATTTCAGGGTGTCTAAAGAATTCTCATGCATCTAAATCGGTGAATGGATCTCCTACAACCGAGTTTGAGATGTTTAAGAGGCTTAGGAAAGGAGACCCATTGGCCCCTTTTTTTTATTTATCCTTGCATTGGAAGGGCTACATGCTACTATAGGTAAGGATGTGATTATGGACATGTTCAAAGGTGCCTCAATTGGTCAAGGTAACATGGTTCTTTCTCACTTATTATATGCAGACGATGCTATTTTTGTAGGTGATCGGTCTCATTACAATTGCAATGTATACAATTTGATATGCATGCTTAGATATTTCTATATGGTTTCCGGATTAAAATTAAACGTTCATAAAAGTAAACTTCTTGGCATTTGTATTTCTGATGTGGATGTTTCTGATATGGCAAAGTTTCTTGGTTGTGGGGCTCAAAGCTTCCTATGGTGTATCTAGGCGTGCCTGTTGGATGCAAAATGGGTCGATGCGATAATTGGAAGCACATATTCCAGAAGTTTAACTCTCAGATGGCTTAGTGGAAAGCTAGGTTGTTATCGGTAGGCGGGCGTCTATCTTTAATAAAATCAGTAGTGGGTAATTTTCCTACTTACTACATGTCTTTGTACTTGATGCCCTTGACTGTGCAAAAGCAATTGGAGTTTATGCATAACAGAATCTTTATAGGAGGTGATTTTGATGAGAAAAAGATCACATGGGATAAATAGAATACATGTTTAACGAGTAAGGCTATGGGTGGCCTTGGTATTGGTAGTATATATTCGTCAAATGCTTCCTTGTTGTTTAAATGGATTTGGAGATTTCGGTGTTATCCTAATGATCTTTGGGTAAAAGTGATTAACATTATACATGGGCATGATGGAGGTATTGGCTGTTGAAGGATTGTTAAATCAAATCAAAGTCCTTGGAATGCTATTATGAGGTCTGTTATCAACTTCAATCGAAAGGTATTGACTTGCTGGCTGCTTGCAAGCGTTCACTTGGTGATGGGATTTCGATCATGTCCTGGGATAAAATTTGGTGAGGGGATTGTCCCTTAAAAAATTTGTTTCCTCGTGTTTATGCTTTGGGTGAGGATAAACGTTGTACAGTGTAACCACTCGTAAATTTCCCACCGATTTTTTGCGACTATATTTTTTTTTTCTTTTTCTTTCTTTTTGAACTATAATCACGTCAAGTTACGGATTTTTTTATGAAACCTACCTCGACCTCGATAATAAATATTACATAAAATATATATATATATATATATAATAAACTTTATTTATTTTTATCTCGTACCGGGCCTCTAAGCCCAACCGACTCGATCCAATTCATTTTATTGGGCTCGCATGTTCAAACCGATCCAACCCAACACCTTTAACTAAATCACTTGGGTCTAGCCTTTTATTTTTAATGCCAAGCGCACCATATTTTTATTTTATAACCAAAGTGGACAAGTAATTTTTGGTGCAATATGTCCTATGTGGTGATTTCACGACACAAACAAAAACAAAAGCCAACCCACCTTGTTAATATAAATAAGCCGTAAAAACGTTTATTTATATTTTACGATCTTCTAATGTTTTGTCGATAACAAACGTAAAATCATTTTAACGAAACAAATAGAATACGTAAATAGTTTGAGTTAATAGTTTCCTAACACACTTACGTTTTCACATAAAACACTAAAACAAGTATAAGTGATTTTATGTTACATATGTACAACAACTAATGTTTACATATTGGGTTAGAATATACTTAAACTAAGTATACTAAAATGGGTAAAAACTAATATATACTAAACTAGCAAATGGTTTTGACCCATAACCCATGGTTTTATATATACCACTTAACCAAGTTCATTGTATCTAGAAAGAAAACCATGGATCAACCCATGACCCATGACCCATGACCCATAACCAAAATACCCATAGGCAAAGAGGAGCGTTCCACGGATCCCTGGCTTTGTGCTAGCCGGATCCCAAGTGGAAGGGATCCGTGGGATCCGGGGAAACAGTAGAGAATTTTCTCTATAAATAGAGAGCCATTTCTTCCTTTCTATTCATTACTTTACACACATACTTCCCCCAAGTATTCTAACCCTCTAACCTCAGATCCAAGTGATCTATGTAGTTTGTCTTTTGTTTTTGTGTGATCTTCTAGGTTCCTCTTAAAGGAAAGATCACCACTTCTTGAAGACGTGCAAGCTCAAGTCCATGAGTTGCCATGCTTCGTCATCATCAAGACTACGAAGGTTCTCTTGTTGATAGTTCTACCTTTCTCCATAGATATTGGGTTAAAGGCATTAGAGAAGGATGCCGAAAGTGTCAAGACGAAAGCATTAGTGAAAGGTGCTTATCGTTCGTGTCAAGAGCATTAGTGAAGAATGCTATAGGTGTCAAGACGAAGGCATTAGTGAAAGGTGCCAAGCATTGTGTCAAAGGCATTAGTGAAGGATGCCGAAGAATCAAATCAAGTAGCATTTAGGAAGAATGCCTAGGTCGTATAATCATTGAGGTGCATCGTTATACATATAAGTACTTGTTTATTTACAAGGATGGTGATATCCTTGATGGTGTTGTAACAAGGAGTAGATCTCCTTGAAGATTAGGTGTTGTGTCGTGAAGGGTAGTAGTTCCTCCATAGTAATGGAACTAGGTGCTTAGCCTAGTACCTAATAAAGGGTAGGCGACGTTGTGATAGGATTAGTTCTCCTAAGGTGTGAAAGAACTCGATGGTTAGCCTAGCACCGTATAAAGGGTAGGCGACGTTGTGTTAGGTGTGGTTCGCCTTGGTGTGAAAGAAGTATTTAGCTTTGTACCGGAAAAAGGTTAAGCGATGTTGTGAAGGCTTATCCGCCATAAGGAGTTTGGTGTAGTGCTTATGAACTCCTGAGTAGGTGACTCGGGGAGTGGAGTAGGGCAAGGAAGGTGTCCTTGTAGCCGAACCACTATAAATAACTTGTGTCGTGGTGATGTGCTTCTTACTCTTTATCTTCCATTACACATTTATATATCTATCTATCAATGTCCAACATAAACAACCAAATAGATTGACATAAGTCGATCTAAATATTTAAAAGGAAGTTTTAAATTGGTAAAACTATTCAACCCCCCTTCTAGTTTTCCACAATTGGCATCAGAGCTTCGTTACCAAGTTTCTTAGAGTATGTTGTACTTTAAAAACTTGATACAAAATGCAAATTGTGTGATAAGAAATATGTTGTACAAAATGCAAATGAATCTGTGTTCCTCAGACTTAACCAACGAATTGACGGTACTAAACTGTTAGTAACTCGAAAGGACTTGTCCTGGACGGGTAATAATTTCAAGCTAGTTCGCTAGTGATGTAAACGTGTCTTGCAAAGGACTTGTCCAAGTAGAAAGTACCATTCGAGAAACTCTTGATAGACATGAACTCTGACGGGTTTGACAACCTTTCAAGGTTTGTCTACACCTTCAAGGTAGTTATTAGAGCTAGTTGTCACCTAAAAGCTGACAATGTAACTCTTTAACTATGCAACGTAACCGTGTCTCGCGGGGGATTGTCTATCTTCAGTGGATCAATTCAAAAACTGCGCGCTCTTTCCTCACTGTGCATTTAACCATTAAAACTATTAAGCACATGTGGAGGGGGAGTATTTATGCAAAACTTCATCTCTCACTGTGGTTCAAACATGTTTTTCGTTAACAAACCCTTTGAGAGAGATTTTAACATACAGTGGTTTTAATGGCAAACATAGGTTAGTCATGGAGTTATAAGGTGACTAAGGTTAGGAATAACCGTCCTATGATCCGCCAGAGCCAGAGGGATCTACCCAAGGACACTACCATTAGTTAGTGTTAGAAGTCCTTAGGAATGATTATAAAAAGGAGAAAATGAGAATCGAAGAAAGAAGGAGTTGAAGAATAAAAAAGAAATGTAAAGTAAAGGGTGAAAAGAAATAGCCCTCCAGATTATTCAACTTAGGGCAGACACCGGGTTCAATTCATATGCTACTGGTTGTCACTTAGTGACACCGGTATTGAAGATTAAAAGTCGTCATGGACCCAGTGACGCATGCACTAAACCTTCTTAGCCACTCAAGTTTTTCTCAACAGAAGCTTGTTTCATTCTCACAGGGAACCCTACATAAACTATTGGCTTTCTATTAGAGATCGCTGGTATTGAAGAAGGAGACCCTCTCCCTAGTCTCCACTCAGGAAAACCAAAACGCACTATTGAGTCTAGAGCCACGAGATTCATCAAAAGATCTCTTAGGAACACTTGACATTTAATCACTTGATGATCAACAAATAAGATCATCAGTGGTTCATATCGAGTCCTTCACAGATCTTAGCAATCTGTCGAGAACATTTATGAGAGGTTCACATCTATGATCCTCAGTGATTGAATGGAAACTCCTGCCAGGGTCAACATCAAACAGCCCTGACAGCAGGTCACTTCGGTAACTCCCCGTGGATTACGCGGAGTGTGTCTCAAACGGTCTACAGTCGTGAGGTGATGCTTCGGTGTACCTCAGCGACTCATCTGAACTGTAGATGTACTTCGGTACATCGCGTTATCTCACTTGTGGGACTCCAGTTCAGGAACGGCCTTTGTAAGAATTAGAGTTGTGTTTTCACACTATGCTGTTAACACTCTCGAAGTTCAAACTTGTAAGTGCCGGAAACCGCTTATTACTAACCGTTTGAAATGTTTTCTTCTTATGAAAGCTCCGGAGCGGGATGATCGTGCTGATTCTTCTCATGCTCACGCCAACATCATCACTAATGGAAGTTCTATTCGAATGCAACACAACAGTCAGAATGATTCTTCGTCAAACCAAAGAATCTACAATGTTAAAGACTTAAAGAACTTCATCAGCATTGAATTCCAATGTCAAAGAGCGTGTGAGCATGTTGAAGAATGACGTGGAGACACTGGAGCAGCGAAGCAGACCTGAGGCAGACTGATGTAGACAACAACATACTATCACTTTCACCACAAAGAACAATGATCAAAGAACAAAGTTAAAGATGACGTCAAAGCATAATTGTTCAAAGATAACTATCTCTCTACACTGGGGAGATTGTTCGAATCAAGACAATTCCTCTCACAAGAAAGAAGAATGTCAGAAGACGTCACAGCTACTATTACATCAACGCCTTCACCGTTTACATTCATATATACTTGAGGGGGAGATTGTTGGAATCACTCCTAAACAGTATTTCAAGTATTTATATTTCATATGTAATAGGTAGCTTTATTATGGCCTTTATGTTTGTTTAAGGTCAAGCTTATGTAGAAGGCCCATAAGCTTAGGCCCAAGCCCACATAAGAAAGGATGGGAACTAGGAGTGTTGCCCTAGCTTCCCTCCTATAAATACTCTTGTAAACCCTCATTTGAGGGTTGGTTGTTCAAGTTCTTTTCTTTCACTCACCAAAAAAAAAAAAAAAAAAAAAAAAAAAAAAAAAAAAAAAAAAATCCAAAAACATCAAAGAAGCAGGGAACACCTATACTCTTAACCAATGTTAGGATCGTATTTATGGATGATATGGTGAATCGGGAGGTCTTGGAAGATGGAACAAACCCATCTTCAAGTTAGAGAGAGAAACAAGAGAGAAGTGAGAGAACTATGTGATATTTTATTGAAAGGTGAAAGGCTTACACAAGAAATCTCACCCCTCCATGGAAGTATGGAGGGGTTTATATACCCAAACACATACATCTATGGGTAATTGACATAACAAGCCCATGTGTTTGAGGTAACAAAGATAGAAATAGTAATCCCGTCAATGTCGTTCCATTTACGAGTTAGGAGCGATTCCAACAATCTTCCCCCAATGGGACGACATAAGGGATTACTTACACCATTTACTACAAATATAGAAAACAAATAAAGAAAGGTCTTCATAAGCTCTTCAAGTGCTGAGGATGATGAAAGGTTACGCTCTTTGTCTTCTTCTGGTACCTTGACTTGAGAACCGTTTTCTTCACTTGTAGGCAAATGATGTAATATGCATAAATTGGATTAACTTCCCCCCAATTCATGCTGCATGTCTTTATCAGCTTCTCCGTACACTCCTTTTTGGCGAAGTTTCTGAATCAGCTTCCCCCTAAACTGACAACTGTCTTCAGCAGATTCGAAACTTTGATGTAGTGAACATTTCCTCTAACTTTTGACGTTTTCAGTACGCAGCGGAATTTGTAGATGAGCAGTAAACCACACAAGGTAAATCTGACTTGTTGCGGAAAATCCGTTCGGGGGTAACATGCAAGAAATCAACAAGATCTTCTCACATATATAGATGCTTCACACCAAACAAACCACGAAAGACGAAATGAAACGACTTCCCCCCGAATGTTGCGGTCTTATCGGAATAATAGTTACCGGTTAATCTGCAATTACTCGATAAAATGACCGTGTGTAAGGCATCATGACATCCTATTTAGGTAATCTTCACACACGATAACTCTGTGAAAGTGAGACGATAACACCAAAGTGAGACGTTTGAACCACAAATCGTCTCATTTCTTCCCCCTGATTGAAGAAATTCATGAAAGGAAACGGGTTTTCGAAAAAAAATCCAAAAACATCAAAGAAGCAGGGAACACCTATACTCTCTTCCCCCCGATGTTTTCAACGAATCAGAATCATACACCACGTATGTTGATGATGAAATTGGAGACATCGAAACCATGTATGTTCAATTAATCGAACAAGTGTGAAGTACCATAAATATCTTGTGAGAATCAGCTACTGATAAAACTTCTCTACTCGTGTATACTCTTCTCAGCTAACTCTTTACCGACCCCATTATCATTCTGACGGCTTTTTGTAGTGACTACTGATGGAGAAAACCCAATATGACGAACTTGAGACTGAAGTAAAATAACCCGAACTTGTGACTTAAACTTGCACTATTGTCAGACGAAGAACCCTTTTTCGAATCCTGATCGAAAAAAAGGTAAACTTATAGTTTCTCAAATTATCCACACCTAAGTGTAACACTTGAGCACAACAACGTAACTCCTTAAAAGTGATAGTTATAAGTTGTGAGCACAACAACGTAACTCCTTACATCAGGTTCAACTAGATAACTCAAGTCTTTGTTAATCGAAAAGGTTAAAGCTCGAACAAGGATCTCGAAGAATCATGCATCCAACCAACCCCGATATCTTCAAGATACTAAGTACACGCACCCGTGATATCCCACTTCAACTTCAAATAAATAATATTGAGTTCACGCCGTAGTCACATCTTGCGGTTAAATGCCCCAAAAAATAGCCTTCGTTAACGGTTTAAATGAACTTTGATAATGGTATCCCGATCTTGTCAAAAATGTATCCTCGTGAAAATTTATCATACCAAAATACCACACTTAACCAATTCAACCAATTAGTATCCAATGTAATCAGTCCGTTGTAAACAGTTCAGTCCATCACATATGTTGCAAAGCCCGATCCAAAGAAGGAGATAAAGGCCCGGTTGAAACATATCATACACGGCCCAATGACAGAATCCGATCTAACACCAAGTTACTAAACCGGTAATATCACAATCAGATATAATTAGACCTAACCCTAAAAATAAACACACATCATAGAATACGCCTACCACCCATTCTCTCTCATACCAAAAACACAGATCTCTCATCTCATCTTCAACATCAAACTCTATCCTATAATCGATCTCAACAAATCAAAACAAACAGATGTTAACCGTACCCTTGATGTATACGTTTATAGCACCAATCGAATCAAGAAATTATCGTGGTATCAAGATCCTTTGGAGGGTCTAAGGTAGGGTCGTCGTATGTTTTATTTTGTTTAAGGTCTTAAAACGAGCCAAGAATAGATTATAACACATTTGTTATACATCTTTTCATTTAGTTCGGATATTGAGAAGTATACTACTTCAACAAGGATCGATGATGTTAATCCTTTTTTGTGAGACCTTCAATGTCTTGATGTAGGTTTGTATTACACAAAAGGAAAGTAGACTGAGATCGTTTTAATTTCTTTTGAGTTCGTGTCTTTGTGAATGGTCAGTGTTTGATGTGATGATGGGAATAGAATAGATTCGATGTTGTTGAACGAGTGATAGAAGGGTGTTATGTTGAGTTAGGGTTAGGTTATTGTTTGAATTGATATGGCTGCTTTATGCTTCGAGTCACCATCAGTCGAGTCTTGTGATTTTTTTTTTTTTTTTTTTTTTTTGATAAAGTGTAGAGCTTGACTAATGATGTGAGAGCTTTAGTCACAGAGTATGTTTGGTATTTGGTATATGGTCAAGGTCTAGGTCGTCTTCCTTCTTCTACATTTCTGACCTTATGCGTAAGAATGACTAAAATGGTCTTAGGCGTAAAGATGGTCGAAAGGCTTACGCGTAGCCATGGACCTTAGGCGTAAGCCCATATGCGTAACAATTCCTACGCATAACTTCACAGTTATGCGTAACTTTCTGTAGAAGCTTAAGCGTAAAAGCTTATGCGTAGCCTTGTTTTTTTACGCGTATTCCATACGCGTAAAAATCCTTATGCGTAAGTTTAGGGTTTTGACCCTTTGACCACTTTTTCCGACGAGTTTTCCGACTGAAAAATCAGACCATCTTCATAAAATACCCAGAAAAGCATAAAACTGCTTCTGTTTTTGCCAGTTTGACCACGAAGATGACGGTTGACCACATATGTTTCACAGATATATTGGTACAAAAAAGGCATAAAAGTAACTGTTTGGACCAGTTAAAGACCAAGACAGACATTATACAAGATATGGACTTTTTGTGTTGACCAACAAGATACATAAACTTGTAAAAAAATCTGATAACAACAAAAGTGTATTGAAAGGTTAAGACTTTGTTTAAAAACAGATTTTAATACAAGGTTTTGATAAGAAAGCATCACCAAAATCAACCAATGATACAAAACGGACCTTGCTCTTGATACCAATGTTAGGATCGTATTTATGGATGATATGGTGAATCGGGAGGTCTTGGAAGATGGAAGAAACCCATCTTCAAGTTAGAGAGAGAAACAAGAGAGAAGGGAGAGAACTATGTGATATTTTATTGAAAGGTGAAAGGCTTACACAAGAAATCTCACCCCTCCATGGAAGTATGGAGGGGTTTATATACCCAAACACATACATCTATGGGTAATTGACATAACAAGCCCATGTGTTTGTGGTAACAAAGATAGAAATAGTAATCCCGTCAATGTCGTTCCATTTACGAGTTAGGAGCGATTCCAACACGATCCATGTATGTTTGAAAACTACAAAGAAGGATTACTTTTGTCATATTTTAAAAATCATTATATTGTTTATTGTTGGACAATGATAGAATGCTCTAACAATTTTTTTTCTTAAGCATTATCCATACTTGGATTTGGAGTTACCAAGAAGAGCATAAAGAATTTATCTAAATATTTCTTTTTGCAAAAAGAATGTTTAGTATGCTTACAACATAAATCTGGAGATTCCAAGAAGATCACTAAACATCCAAATACTTCTTTTCTTAAAGAGAATATTTAGCAAAGGTATGATTACTAATCACTTACTTTTAATTTTATTATTGAAATCTTAGTTGCATGATTTATTAGTAGTGGTTCTAGTAATTATTCATATTATAGTCATCATCAAATTAGTATTCTCCGACTTATTTGTATAGATCTCATTTCTAACCCATAATAATGATATCTTGGTTATTTGATAACCATCATCATTATTCATCACAAAGGATTTATTGACACTCCATCTACGTCAATAAAAATCTATGTGAAACTTCTTACATTATAATAAAATGGGATTTTATTATAATATTTGAAAAATAATTTCCAAAGAATTATGACCAATTCTTTAAAGAAAACTACGTCAAATAAGATTAGCCTAACATCGTCAAAACATCAACCACAAGTTTTAGAACCTAAAACATCAAATCTCTAGGCGCTTTAGAACTCCCAAACCAAAGGTATCAAAGAATGCTTGAGCTGATTTTTTCTGTCATGCCGGATCCCTGGACTTACACTAGCCGGATCCCAAATGAGAGGGATCCGCGGGATCCGCGCAACTGAAGACAGCTTAAATGAAAGAATGATCACTGTGGATGTTCCACAAACTACTTTCCCCTTAAAGACTCACGAACAAAAACCTAACTACTGTTCACAGGAGCAACTTGATCATCTCTCTCAAGCTTAACAATCACTTGTGTAAGTATAATCTTCACTACATTGTTGATTTCATTCTTTGATTACTAGGATTACAAGCTCTTCATTTTAAAGGTTGGGTTCAAGTGGGTTTGCCATAATTTGTTACCACATTGTTTTCTAAGATAACCCAAATCAAAGAATTAACATTGTTAATACAAATTAAACTCATTTCTTGAATTCAATAAAAATGAATTGAGCAAAATTGTGATCAAACCCTCTAAGTTACTATTCACAATTAACACCACATTGTGGTTGCATTGTTTAGGAACAATCATGCCAAGCAACAAGCAACAAGATTACCAAGACACCACCCACTACATACCCATGTATCATAGGAAAAATGGTCTAAGTCCGGATGATAGAAAAGCCTTTAAGTTACTTGAAAGGAGACTCTTTCATGAAGGTAGAGTTGTTGATCCATCATTCCTTGCAAATACCGACATAAGGGAAGTATTTGGAACTATTGGGTTTGATTGTTTATTGGATATAAACGAGCAAATTTGCCCGGTCTTTGTGCTTGAGTTCTACAAAACTATGGGTATAATTAGAAATGATGATGGGTCCATCTCAATTGAATTCACCATAAATGGACATGAGTACACTCTTTCACTTGAGGAGTTTGGAAGAATAATAGGGGTTCCATCCGATGGTGTTTGCATGTATTCTAATGAATGGTCGTTGCAGGAATTACACTCTATGGTTGATCATCACGACATTTATCACACAATAATCCTGGAAGCAACCACGGTAAGGGACACCGTGTTTATGCCAAGAGCATCCCCTTCAAGGGTGACTAGAAAGTCAAAAGTGATCTATAGGGATCCTTTTCAAATGGAGCTTTCGGAGATGTTTGCATTATATAGAAAATGGGAAGTTGTGATAAGGGAGAATGTGGTATGTCTAGTAGGAAACAAGGATCACCCCAACGCATGTCTAAGCTTCATGATCTATTGTCTTGTGACCGAGACCCGCTTCAACATAGCCTACTACATGATCAAGAGAATGGCAAGTGTGAGAAGCATGGACAAGATGGTGCTTCCGTATGCAATGCTTCTAACCTGTCTCGCCAAATTCATCTTTGCATTAGACCCTTCTCCACAATCCCTTGATCATATCTTTTGCAATAAGGTTATGGTACCATTAACCGAGGGTAGAACAACAAGGTTTATGATGGAAGGCAAGAGACCACACCCACCCACGGATTCCTCGGACGAAAGAGAGAGGCAAGGAGAAGGTGAAGGGAGTAGTAGCAACCCACTCGAAAATATCGATCTTGACCCCTTGGACTACATTAACCAATTGCTAAACATCCCTAATGAATCACCCGAATGGCAACAAACCAATGGAATCTTCAAATGCTTCGCCAATTTCTTGAGGAAGAAGAAGTGAAGATAGTTTGATAAAGAGTGGAGGAAGGGTGAAGAAGCGAGGGAGGAAAAGAAAGGTAAGGCCTTAGGAATCTAGTGTATGATAAACAATCTCAAACAATGGTTTGTAAAACACTTTAAACTATGCTTGTAGTTTGTAGGTATTGCCATATCTTGGCACTAAACGATCCTAACGTAGGTACTTGGAAAATGAGATTTTACGACCTCTTGAGTGGTCGTCGTCACTCATTCTAGGAATTTTAGTTCCTCCTACCTTGGTATACATTATATTAATTGTGCTATTGCATTTAGTCCCCGTAAAAACAACTAGGAAAAGCATTTGATATAAAGTGCAAAGATGCACATTTCCTGAAAGCTCTCTGATCTGCAGTACGCGGATCCCAGCTTTTGAACTAGCCGGATCCCTCCCATGAGGGAACCGCGGGATCCGTAGCATCTGATATGAAATACAGATTTAGCTACATCAAAACAGTCTATTAGATCACCTCTAACAAGTCAAACATAAGATACTAGAGCCAACTAAGTCTTTCTCAAATAGTTGAAAATCTCACTCTCATCCATGGCTTATCTAGGATACATTTTTGATATATTTTTGATTTATCAAAACTCACCATAATTCCGCTCCAACACTCACACATTATCCATCACATTTGATAGCACTTAGTTTGGTCTACCATTCAACTTTAAGCAAATTGATCTCAATCATCTTTGACTCAAAATTAGGACCAAAAACTAGTTTTTTATTTCTTTTTATTTTTAAAGATTTTAGTAAATTTATCCTAGGACATCATCTGACTTTTAGGACTTGGTATCACCATTTCTCCACATCAAATTAAATGGAATCCTTCTCAAACATATAGTTAGACTACCCAAGGTCAATTTTCCTGGCCAAAACCATCATTAAGCACCATTACTAGTTATGGTTGAGGATTTGAGATATCCAACAGCTAAAGACTTCAAAATTAAGTCAAAACCTCGAAATCCATTAATAATAAACCTTACAAAAGCATAATGACTTCACTTAAATCCTGTCTGATAGCCGGATCCCTGGTCCATAACCAGGCGGATCCCTGCTGAGAGGGATCCGCGGGATCCGTACATGCAGAAAGAATAAATCAGTTTCCTTATTCAAATTCAAGTTACCTTTTTGGTTCTCTAACCACCTTTAGCATTCATTAATTACCCTCCTAGAGCTGATCAAAACCTCAAGAGCATGCTTAGTCCTCTAAGTGGCCAAGGATTTAATTTCCTAATTCAAAATATCCTTTATAAACCAAACAACCTTAGGATTAAGTCACCACTCTCAATCACATCTCAAAAATCAGCAACTAAAGAAGCTCTTACAAGCACCATCATCACTATGACTAAGTCTCTTAGCAACAACTCTTCAACCATAGGATCATCCAAGAGAAAAGGTCAAATGATCCATGAAATCTCATCCACCGAAACATCACCCATTAGAGATAATGAAGCTAGAATCTCACCTCTTCAAACTCATCCAAAAGCTAAGAGAACCGCAAGGATTAGCATCAAACCTTACGGACTAGAAAAAGGGTCATCTAGTTCAAAACCTAACATAGCTAGCTCTAGCAAGCCATCAAACCCCTCATTCATTGAGCATGGACTACAATCCTTGAATGAACCTCTTCCACATCCAAACATCTACTCATTAGATCATTCACCACCAAGAACCTCCCATTCACCAACCTTTTCATTAAATAGGGAACCACCTACAACACCAACTAGCCCATCATGGGAGACAAGGAATAACCTTGATCATATGGAAGAAGTTCCATTACCACCCTCATTTTTAGAACCTCTTCCTACTTCTCAAAATGAAGACCCACAAGCACACATAGAGCCTCCTCAAAGTATTCATTTCCCTCCGGGTCCAAACCAAGACAATAATTGTCCAAATGTCTAAACACTCAAGGACTTGTTCAAGAAGTACGAAATGAGATACATTTTATGTTTAATCATCTTCTTGCAAAGTTGGATCAAATCAACAAGTCCACTCATCCCTAGACTCAAGCACATTATAGCATTTTAAATCTAGTATCTAATTAATATTTAGTGGTACTTGTATGTCCTAGTTCATTCTCTTAGTTTTAGAGATTGGGTTGATCATCTCTTGTTTTTATTGAATGAATATTTTTATAGTTGTTATGTGCTTTATGTGTTGTGTTTGATATATTATATCTACCTCACATATTCATTAGCATTGAATGAAACATTCTCATTGCTGAAGAAATTATCAAACAGATAGCCGGATCCCTCCCAAATACCTAGACGGATCCCTCCAAGAAGGGAACCGCGGGATCCGTGTATCAGAAGTACAAACTTCTACTAACATGAGTCTTATTTGCAGGAAATTATGCACTATACTCTTGTTTTCTAACCTTTGTTTTGTAGTTATTCAAAATACACATGAAAATGTTGACACCATAAAGCTAGGGGGAGCTTTGTGTCAAACGACATTGCAAAATCATTTGCAACTTAATCCAATGTTGGATTACACTTCATGATACCCCATTGCAACTTTGCAATATTCGAGGGGGAGCACGTTTTCGTCACTTAGACAAACCATTTGCAAACATAATTGCAAACACTATTAGTTTAGTTTACGTCATGTCCTTGACGCCCTTTCAAAGGGATGGACTCGTCAAGGGGGAGTTAAGACGAGTACCATTCCCGTCACTTGCTCTCTTTACATTTTTACATTTTTTTTATATATAAAAATTGTGTTAGTTTCTTTTAACACTTTTTGTTTCGACAAAAAGGGGGAGAAGAAAGTAAAAACTACAAATTCAAACTTTTACGAATTTTAGCATTTCCTTAAAATAATTTTATGTTTTGTCATCAACAAAAAGGGGGAGATTGTTAATACAAATAAGCCGTAAAAACGTTTATTTATATTTTACGATCTTCTAATGTTTTGTCGATAACAAACGTAAAATCATTTTAACGAAACAAATAGAATACGTAAATAGTTTGAGTTAATAGTTTCCTAACACACTTACGTTTTCACATAAAACACTAAAACAAGTATAAGTGATTTTATGTTACATATGTACAACAACTAGTGTTTACATATTGGGTTAGAATATACTTAAACTAAGTATACTAAAATGGGTAAAAACTAATATATACTAAATGGGTAAAAACAAGTATATACTAAATGAGTAAAAACTAGCAAATGGTTTTGACCCATAACCCATGGTTTTATATATACCACTTAACCAAGTTCATTGTATCTAGAAAGAAAACCATGGATCAACCCATGACCCATGACCCATAACCAAAATACCCATGGGCAAAGAGGAGCGTTCCACGGATCCCTGGCTTTGTGCTAGCCGGATCCCAAGTGGAAGGGATCCGTGGGATCCGGGGAAACAGTAGAGAATTTTTTCTATAAATAGAGAGCCATTTCTTCCTTTCTATTCATTACTTTACACACATACTTCCCCCAAGTATTCTAACCCTCTAACCTCAGATCCAAGTGATCTATGTAGTTTGTCTTTTGTTTTTGTGTGATCTTCTAGTGTAGGACCTTACTTTTATCAACCTTATCACAAACCCAACACGTATACAAGTATAACCACGTGAAACCAAACACAAACGTAGAAAGATAAAGAAGGAAAGATGGTGACTTGAATGATATATGAATCGTGTATGTGAGAGGATAAAGATGAACACAATAAAGTTGTATATTCTAAAGAAAGAACACACAGACACACACACACACACACACTTTCAAGCACACCCCTCAAATGACCATTTGAGGGGTATTTATAGTCCAAGGGACTTGATGCCCTAAAAGGCTTTCTATGGGCTTCGTGGGCTTGGACATGGGTTGGATTGAATATAAGGCAAGCTTAACTAAAATAATACCCATTTAGCTTAGTCCAATCCACGAGCCCGTTGACTATTCTATCACGATATCTAACACACGTTACAAAGTTCCTAAAAGTGAATGACCATCACTTCTAATAAAACTATTAAGGCTAACAATCTCCCCCTAAGGGGTGGTCATTCAAAAGATGCTCCACTTGATTAGGTCTTTACTTTTCTCGAGCTTGAACTTTGTGTGAAGATATAGAATAGTCTTGATTCTTTGTTCCTTCATGCTTTGTGATCAGGTAATGTGGTTGTCTGCCATTGTCAACTTCATTGGTTAGGTATCTCCACGTCTTTCTCCACCATGCTCACACTTCTATTTGACTTTGAGTTTCCAATGATGAAGTTCTCGAGTCTTTACACTTTTTAGATTCTTTGACATTGACGAAGAATCATCTTTAACTTTGAGTTGCCTTTGATTTTGATGAGAACTTTCATGTGTTGTTGGCATGAGGATGTGGATAGTCTGCACGATCAATCAGCTCCGGAGCTTCCATAAGAAGAAAACATAAAAACAGGTTAGTAATAAGCGGATTCCAGCACTTACAAGTTTGAATTTCGAGGGTGTTAACAGCATAGTGTGAAAATACATCTCTAATTCTCACAGAGGCCGTTCCTGAACTGGAGTCCCACAAGTGAGATAACGCGATGTACCGAAATACACCTACAGTTCAGATGAGTCGTTGAGGTACACCGAAGCATCACCCCACGACTGTAGACCGTTTGAGACACACTAAGCGTAATCCACGGGGAGTTACCGAAGTGACCTGCTGTCAGAGCTGCTTGATGTTGACCCTGGCAGGAATTTCCATTCAATCACTGAGGATCACAATTGTGAAACCTCTCATAAATGTTCTGGTAGATTGCTAAGATCTGCGTAGGACTCTAGAATGTATCACCTGTGTCCTTATTGATGAACAACAAGCGATGTCATGTCAAGTGTTCCTATGAGATCTTTTGATGAATCTCGTGGCTCTAGACTCAATAGTGCATTTTGGTTTTCCTGAGCGGAGACTAGGGAGAGGGTCTCCTTCTTCAATACCAACGATCTCTAAGAGAAAGTCGATAGATTATGTAGGGTTCCCAGTGAGAATGAAACAAATCCCTTTTGAGAGGAATTGAGTGGCTAGAAGGTTTAGTGCAGTGCGTCACTGGGTCCTTGACGTCTTTGTCTTCAATACCAGTGTCAACTTAGTGACAACCAGTAGCAGATGAATTGAACCCGGTTTCTGCCCTAAGGTTGAATATGGAGGGCTATTTCTTTTCACCCTTTTTCATTACAATTCTTTTTAATTCTTCAACCCCTTCTTTCTCCTTTCTCACATTACTCCTTTTTTCAATCATACCTAAGGACTTCTAATACTAACTATGGGTATTGGCCTTGGGTAGATCCCTCCGGCTCTGGCGGATCATAGGACGAATTTCCTATCCTTAGTCACCTTATAACTCCATGACTATCCTATTGTTGCCATAAAACCATTTTTCTGGAAAATCTCTCAGAATGTTTATGATAGAAAACATGTTTGGAACACTCCAAGAGTTTTATATTTTCAGAAACACTCCCCCTTCACATGTGCTTATAAGTTTTGACAGAAATCTGCACAGTGAGAGTAGAGTTCGCACTTTTGAATTGATCGACTTTAAATGAACTAGACCGATTCGAGACACGTTTACATCACTAGAGAACTAGCTTGAAATTATTACCCGTCCTGGTCAAGTCCATAGAAAGTTTCTCGAGATGGTACATAATTCCTCGTCAATTCATTGGTTTCAACTGAGTCGAGCTCTTTTGAGAATCAAACAACGATCATTAAACTTTTTGATCACATTTTAATCACGTCTCCTCCCCTCAAAAATAGCATATACGTGATATTTTTGATATCAACGGATTAAACAAACATTTTAGAATCTTTTGGGGAGACAAACGGATATGATTTAAGCATGAATTTGGAACATTTTTGGTTTTATACTCCCCCTTTAATAAAGCATAATCAATTAAGGGGTTTTAGAGGGAGTTATCTTGAGCACAAAATATTTGAAAGATTTTGAAAATCTTTTTGAACAGTCTTGAAAAGGTGCTCAAGATGATGATGATTTCTCACCATTTGTAAATGTAGTGCACTGAAGCGTACACTAGTGATTTTTCATTAAAAAGCACGAGTTTTGATTTGTAAATAATCAAAAGTCATCATTTTGGTCCGGGTTTCGTACTGATGTGTACGAAAGCCATTTTATGAAGAAATTTTGAGAAACGACATGTTTTGGAAAACAATTAAAGAACTCTCGCTCAAGCATCTGTACATGCCCGTATCATTGTTGAATGACATTTCTAGAAACGTACAGAATATCGATTATACGAGAGACATGTCATGAGAAGAATATTTTTGGATTTTTGATTTTATATTGTTTTTGTATTTTTGAAAGATTTTATATTTTTATATTTTGCTTTTGTTGGTTTTTCAAATTTTGTATTTTGTTTTTCAAAAATATTTACAGCGAAGCTTTTTGGAAATCATTTTCAAGAAGATTCGAGAAGACGTTCTAACTCCTCAGGGGTTAGGCTTCGCATTCCAATTCGTCGAACTAAATAGTCAAACCTTTCTTTTGGAAGGGCTTTAGTTAATAGATCGGCGAGTTGGTAATCTGTCTTCACGAAGAATAATTCAACAGTACCATTTTCGACGTACTCTTTGATGAAGTGGTAGCGGACTCTGATATGCTTAGTCTTTGAGTGATGAACAGGATTGCATGATATGGCTATGGCACTTTTCGAGTCACAATACATAGGTATTTTGTCGAAAGTAAAGCCATAATCTGTGAGTTGTGTTCTCATCCATAGAACTTGAGCACAACACGCAGATAGAGACACATACTCAGCTTCAGCGGTTGAAAGTGCAGTGCAATCTTGTTTCTTTGAAGACCAGCTTACTTACTTTTCACCCAAAAATTGTGCTCCTCCTGATGTACTTTTTGCTGTAACTTGATCACCTGCGTGGTCCGCATCTGAAAAGGCAATTAGATCAAATCCGGATTCCTTCGGATATCAAAGTCCCATGTGAATGGATGTCTTCAGGTACCGAAAGATCCGCTTAACCTCTTTGAGGTGCAGTTCGGTAGGCTTTGCCTGAAACCGTGCTAATAAGCAAACAACAAAATGAATATCGGGTCGACTAGCAGTAAGATACATGAGAGAACCAATCATGCTCCGATATTTCTTCGGATCAATAGGTTTCCCAAACAAATCGGCTCCAATTTTTGGTGTAGTTACCATTGGTGTTCCGACAGAGTCACAATTATCCATACCATGATTTTTCAAAATCTCAGTTGTGTATTTAGCTTAATTTATAAAAATTCCACGTGGGGACTGATGTATTTGTAAACCAAGAAAGAATTTTAGTTCCCCCATCATGGACATTTCAAATTTACTTTTTATGAGATTTTCAAAATGTTTTGAAAGATTCGGATTAGTGGACCCAAAGATGATGTCGTCCACGTAAATCTGAACAATCAAAATGTCTTTTTTGCTTTTTTGTGTAAACAAGGTAGGATCAACTGTTCCTTTGGTGAAATTGTTTTGGATAAGGAAAGAGGACAGTTCGTCATACCACGCTCTCGGAGCTTGTTTCAAACCATAGATTGCCTTTTTGAGTTTGTAGACGTAGTCTGGATGTTCCAAGTCTATGAAGCCTTCTGGCTGACTCACGTACACTTCTTCTTTCAGAGTTCCATTCAAGAACGCGGTCTTAATGTCCATCTGATAAACCGTGATGTTTTTGTGAGCTGCATAGGCCAAGAATATCCTGACTGCTTCTAGTCTGGCTACCGGCGCGAATGACTCTTCAAAGTCTATCCCTTCCTCTTGTCTGTATCCTTTGGCCACAAGACGAGCTTTGTTGCGAATTACAGTCATCTCTTCATCCCTTTTGTTCTTCCATAACCATTTGAGATCGATGACGCGAATGTCAGTTGGTCTTGGAACCATTTCCCAAGAGTCATGAAGACGGTATTGGAGAAGTTCCTCCTGCATCGCTTCTATCCATGCGGGTTCTACCATTGCCTCGCGAATGTTCTTTGGCTCTATATTTCTAATTGAGCAAATGTAAATGCACAAGTCGCAATCGGTGGCAAGTTGACGTCTCGTCTGAATTGGCCTTGAAGGTTCACCAATAACTTGTTCAATTGGATGGTCTTTTGTCCACTTCAGAGTAGAAGGATACCGTTGGTTAAACGTATGCGAGTTAGATGGTTCTCGTAAGCATGAAGATGATTCAGCTGATTCCGTAGCAAACGGGTTTTCAAATAAGTCTTCATCTAACGTTGCATCATTCTGGTTTTGGTTTTGCTCATCAACTGCTGGTAGAACGGGTGCAAGAACTTGAGTAGATGTAGATGATGTTGATGGAGTTGGTGCATTGGTTTCGACCGTTGTAGATGCATCTTCTGTTGGTGGTGGTGGATGATGTTGAGCGGGTGCAGCGGAATGATGGTTTGATGCATTTATTGAAGTTCCACCATAATATTCATCGAACATTAACTCGAAGAAATTATCCCATTCTTGTTCTTTAGGATTGTCAAACGAAGTTGATTGAGCTCTTTGAGGTACGAGTCCTAAACTGATGTGTCCAGAAGTCTGCTGGTTTAGGGCGGGTTCTAGAGCGAGTCTCTCAGAAGCCATTTGTGAAAGTTCATCAGATTTCACATTCATCGTCTCCATGATCCTCCTAGTTCTTCGGTTATACACCCTGAATGCCCTCGAGTTATCTGAATATCCAATGAAAATTCCAATATCACCTTTAGCTTTCAATTTACCTAGATCTTCTCTGTCGTTCGTTGGATAGCACAAAGCGCGAAACATGTGAAAGTAAGAGATATCAGGTTTTCTGTTGTTCACTAGCTCATACGGGGTTTTATTGAATCTAGGATGGATTAGGGATCGGTTCTGAGTGAAACAAGCAGTGGCAACATCATCAGCCCACAGAAATAACGGTGCACAAGAATAGATTAGCATTGTGCGAGCAGCTTCCACAAGAGTTCTATTTCTTCTTTCAACTACCCCATTCTGCTGTGGAGTTCTAACAGCTGATGTCTGATGAGTAATTCCAACATCTTCAAAATAAGTTCTTAACTCCTGATTAGTGAATTCTGTGCCGTTGTCTGTTCTTACAACCCTTACTGGAGTTTGAAGAAGTACTTGAATACGCTTCAGAAAGGTGATGATGATGCCTGGTGCTTCGTCTTTTGATCTCAGAAACTTAACCCATGTATATCTCGAATAATCATCGACGATAACAAGAATATATTTTTTTCCATTAATGCTTTTAACTCTCATTGGGCCACATAAGTCCATGTGCAACATATGCAACTTTGCTTCCGAACTAGGTACGGATTTGGGTTTATATGATGCTCTTTTGCTTTTTCCTTGTTCGCATGATGGACATAAGTGATCCTTGGTGTATTTGAACTTTGGAAGTCCGTTGACGATGTTGTCTTTGGCAAGATTGTTGATGGTGTCGAAATTGAGATGGGATAACCGTCTGTGCCACAACCAGGACTGTGTTCCAGATGCTCGTGTCATAAGACATATTGGTGATGAAGAGGCCATTTGATTGATGTTGATAGCATACAAGTTTGTATCACGATTCCCAGTTAAGAGATCAGTGCCATCCAAGTTTCTAATGAAGCAAGCATTTTTCCTAAAAGAAACCTCTAAATCTGCATCACAGAACTGCCCGACTGAAAACAAATTGTGTCCCAACCCTTCGACATAGTAAACTCGAGTGATCAAATAATTTCCAAAAGGTAGATCTCCATAACCCATGATAGCTGCTACATGATCATTTCCGAAACGTACGGTTCCCATGAATTGCCAGACGAAATTGATCAGCAGCTTCAGATTCCCGGTCATGTGCTTGGAGCAACCCGAGTCGACGATCCAAAGACAAATTTCGATAACCTGCCAGTTACAAAAAAAGAATATTGTGGAAACCGTTTGGATTTAGGTTCCTTTGGGTTAGAGGTAAAATCCTGAGCACACTCAACGAGGTTTGTTCCAGGGAATTCTGGTTTATCATTCATTGTACCGTTCTTGAGTGTGAAAGTTCTACCTGTGGGTTTCCAAATATCATCCCTAAAGTATACACGTTGGTTCCTGTCAGTAGTGTAAAGCCTAAGTTTTGCAACTAGTCTTCGTACTCGTTTAGCGTAATTACTTTTTGGGACGTTCTTCTTAACAGGCTTATCATTCACATTCTTAGAAACACAATCATCTTGAACATTTAAAGATTTCTTGCAAGTTAAACAAAGAGATTCAACACATTCATTAGACTTAGCAAGTTTCATAGGTTCAGTACATTCAGATGAAATGTCTTTCTTATTCAAAAGCTGTAAATTCCTAGGGTGTTCTTCTACTTTCTTCTCTTTATTCAAGCTACTACTCCTAGAGGCAGTCGAGACTATATTGTTCCTTGTATTGCTCTTAGGCTTTAGTCTGCTGCTCCTAGAGGTGCTTTCTAGTCCTGTAGAAGGTAAGGCACACGCATTAGGATTCACATTTTTATGAAGGGAGGTGGTTTCAGCTATCCTAGTCTCTTTAGATGTGGAGGCAGACGCATTAGTGGTACTCATCTTAAAAAGGCCAGGTGCTAAAACTTTTGGATTCTCGATAACCGCTTTCCCTTTATCAACATTATGTTTAGGCAAGGCAGGTGGAGTGACTGGTTTTGATGAAACATTTTTCTCATTGACTTTTGGAGGAGGCAAAGAAACAGACATTTTTGGTTTTGAAACCGGTTTGGGAACATTTGCTTTCTCCGCAGTCAATGGTTTTGTAATCACAGTTTCCACTGCCTTTCCTTTTTGACTTTCTAGCTGAGCCCTCAAAAGATCATTTTTCGCTTTCATGTCATTGTGGGCACGCTCATACGACAGTTTGTCATACTTGCATTCCTCTGTTTTTCGATCAAGTTGTTTAAAATATGACACATTTTCTTTTTCAAGTTTAGCAAGAGCATTTTCATATTTTGAAACAATTTCGGAGGTCTCAGACTGGAGTCTTTCATGATCTTCAACAGAATATGTTTGCAAAATAATGGACATAATATCAGTAGTCAGAACATCTTCGAAGAGAGAATCATTTAACTTTTCCAAAACGTGAATGTGTTCAACACTGTCATTAGCTTGCTTTACCAGGGATTTATGGTCCTTGACAAAGTCAGCTATTTCTCTCAAAAAGGTTTGTTCAAAATAATTTACCCTTGTGTTGATGTTATTCAGCTGAGGGGCAATTTCAGTTTCAAAAAACTTTTTCTGTTCAATATCAAAACTATTAAACCAGATGTTGGTTGTAATATGAGTTTTAGTTTTAACAGTCTCTTGAAGTCTCCCAATTCTAATTTTAATATCGTCTAAAATGCTTCTGGCATCACTTGTGTTAAAAGGATTGTTTGAAGACATTTGTTCGATTTTCGAAAAAGATTTTGAGACAACTACTGGTTTTGAAACTGATTTTGAAACAGATGTTGACACTTTGTTTGAAACACTTGGTGTGGTGGAAAACGTTGATTGTTCTTTATGAGAAACAAACGAAATACCATTAATTTTGTTCCATTTGTTATAATCAATAGGTTTTATTTCCGGATGTTTTTGTTTCATTTTTGATCTACTCTCCTCAGATAGTTCCAACGTTTCAAGCGAATCATGCACAATTATGGGTTCATGCAATGGTTTTCCATTGTTCAACACATTATGAGATTTTTGAGCTTTCTTGAGAAAACAAGGAGGTGAGTTACCAAGAGCCATTTTGTGAGTTGTATGAAAAATCAGATTTACTTGATTAGAAAGCATTTTGTTTGTCTTAGCGGAATGACCCGTTGTAAGAAGTAAATTGTCCAATTTTTTTATCATTTCATTTTTGTCCAGAATCTCATCAAGAAGAGAATCTTCTCGTTTTGAAAAATCAGTAATCAACTTCTTCTTCTCTTTTTCAAGATCAGAATACATTGCTTTTTGTTTAGAAAGTTGGTCATTGAGTTCAGAAATTTCCTTGTTTAAAGATTTTATTTTCAAGTTCAGATTCACATCAAGTGTATCATACTTGATTTGCAATTGTTTTTCTCTTAAAACAGAATCTCGATAACCAATTTCTAATTCTGATATTTTGTTTGTATGAAATTCATAGGCTCTGGCGTTCTCTTTGTAACTCTCAAGCTCTGTGGTCAATTTAACATTCGCGGCCTTAACCTCGCGATTGACCTTACTGACTTTCTCAATATCAATGCCACATTTATTGATTAATGATTCAAAATCAGCACGCGTTTCCTCATCAGTCTCAGTATTTTGTGCCACACAGCCTCCATTAGGATCCACATCTGGAGTTTCAGAGTTAGTATTGCTACAACTCGGATTGTCCATATATGTATCATAAGTAGGTGCTGGCGTCACAGAATTCTGTTTGTCATGAGTAAACACATCAAATATGACATTGTTATAGCATGGATCAATGATTGGTACCTCAGATACGGTATTGGCGTCATAGACAGGAGGTGCGTCCGAATCAATGTCGTACTTAGTCTCCTGAAGATTTGCCATGAATATGCAGTTCGCATTGATTTCCTCGAGGTCTTCCAAATCATCCACGATAGCGAAAAAATCATTTTCCTCAGCACTCAACTGCATCCCTGCTTCTTGCTTCTGTGCTAACAGCATAGCTTTCCGAAGAAACTCAGCATTCTTCTTGTGCGGCTTAGTGGGACAGTTTCGTGCCATGTGACCCATTCCTTGACAGTTATAACACTTAACCTGATTCCCCTGATTCACATTTCCATAATTCCCAACGACTGGAGCTGCAACATTCCCATTCTGATTACCCACTGCTTTATTCCCAACATTCTGCCCAATCTGATTTCCAACATTCTGACCCAACTGATTACCCTGATACGGAACCGCCTGATTACCCATGCGAAATCCCGTAGCATACCCCTGCTGATTCCCAATAACTCCAACCATTTGACCTTGATTACCCATATTCACACCCGGCTGTGCAATTTGCTTGTTGCGAGTGTTTGATGAAATCCTTTGGTTGTTGTTAGTTGGTGTGGAATAGCGACTTCTGAATGCTTTACCCAATAAAGAGTATACCTGTTGCAAGGTCGCTTCTTGTTCAGCTTCAGAATCAGTGATTCCTTGTTCCTGGTATTGTGGATATGGTTGTTGAATGACTTGTTGTTCTGGTGGATAGAATTGTTGTTGTGGTTGTTGAATGTATTGCTGCAAGTTGTTGTTGTTGGAAGATGATGAAGCTTGTTGTTGTATATTCACTGAAGGTTGAGTCTTTGCAATAAGTGCCAATGGATCATGATTCTTTGCCAATCTTTCTTTCCTGACTTCATTCACTTCGGCTTGGTTTTGTTTCAGAAAATCGTTTAGTTGATCAAAGTTCACCTGATGTAAGTCTTTTGATTGGTTGACAATAGTGACATATCGTCCCCATTCTTCTGGAAGATTGTTCAGGAACTTGATGTTTTAAACGATAGTTCTGGGTGTCAGCTTGTTTCTGATTAGCTCATTCATCAAAGTGCAAAACCTTCCATAGTATGATTCAATGGATTCTCCTGGAGTGGAAGTAAACTTTTCCCATTCAGTTAGCAGCTTGTTCTCCATGTCTTGTTGACCAATTTCTGTTCCATGACAAAGCCGTCTTACACGTTCCCACATATCGAAAGCAGTTTCACAACTGTCTACCGCAGTAAAGATGTCTATTGGTAAACCCAGTTGGACAATATGAATTGCCATATCATCTGCATCAACTTGCTTTTGATCCTCTGTAGTGTATTCTGATTCAGTTTGAGTATGAAAAGATGGTGGGATGTCAGGAGTTCCATGGTCTTGGATTTGTCGAGGCTTGAAGGGTCCATTCTGAATGGAGTTAATCATGAGTTTTCCATTAGGTTTAGTCTTGATGTAACGGAGCATACGACTTGACCATTGAAGATAACCACCTTTTGCCAACATAGGAGGTCGGTTTTCGACACCGGCTGCATGAATGTCTTGTTGAGTTGCCATTGATGAAGGTATGATCTGATAAAGTTGATGTAGGATCGATTCAACGATAAAGGAGTTGTGGTTGATGAAGATTAAGCTCGGTTGAGGTGTTTCTGAAAGTCGTACTCGTAACCTTGGTTCTTAAAAAAAATTCGCCCAAAATTTGAAATTCACTATAAAAATCAATTCTAAGGTCGTATGAATAAATTTGAGTTATGACAATTTTGACGCCAAATTTGACCTGAAAAATTTGAATTTAGGCCCAAAAATTTGAATTTTTGACCAAAATTTTCACAGTTAAACCAAAATTTGAATTTCGCGTAAAAATTGAACGTTTAGTCTCCTCAAAAATTTAAATTTTACTCAGGTTTTTTTTTTTTAAAAAAACCTTATGCGTAGAAAGGGCTTAGGCGTAGACAACAGAAGTTACGAGTAGACGAGGCTTAGGCGTAGGATCTTATGCGTAGGAAGCTTAGGCGTAGGATTCCTTAGGCGTAGGATCTTATGCGTAGGAAGCTTAGGCGTAGGATTCCTTAGGCGTAGGATCTTATGCTTAGGCTTAAAGTTAGGCGTAGGAAAACTTATGTGTAAGATTTAGCTTATGCGTAAGACAAGGCTTAGGCGTAGGATAAATACTTAAGCGTAAAGTAATCTACGCGTAAGTCTAAGCTTATGCGTAAGATTAGGGTTTTACCCAAAAATCCTTTACACTATCACAGTGTAAGAGATATCCAAAAGTCGAAGTGTTCCACAAACTTATCCAAGTGAGGGAAGCACTGAGTCACCGTTTAAGCTCGAAGAATCTTCACCAAAAAGTTATGAGTAGAACCTTATGCGTAGTTTGACTTTCTTACGCGTAGAACTAGGGTTTTGACCTACGCGTAAAAAATTTCCAGTGATTCAAATGATTTCTCTTGCACAGATAGCCTTAAAAATACTCGAATAACCCAAAAATGTTGACCTTTTTCACCCAAAGTGCTTAGATAAGTTACGAGTAGAAATGACCAATGAACCAAACACGAGTTCAAAAATGAAGAAAAACACGTAAAGCTTCAAACTTTTTGCAAAAAACTGAAACTTTAGCACTAAATAAACCTTAAACCACAAGAATCTTGAATTTTTAAGTGCAAAAATTAAAGCTTTAAGCGTTTCAAATATGAATAACGAGAGCCTTTACGCAAACAGTACCAACCTTCAAAACAAACACAAACACTCCTAAACCATTGTTAGGCGATTGATACGAATTGTAGGACCTTACTTTTATCAACCTTATCACAAACCCAACACGTATACAAGTATAACCACGTGAAACCAAACACAAACGTAGAAAGATAAAGAAGGAAAGATGGTGACTTGAATGATATATGAATCGTGTATGTGAGAGGATAAAGATGAACACAATAAAGTTGTATATTCTAAAGAAAGAACACACACACACACACACACACACACTTTCAAGCACACCCCTCAAATGACCATTTGAGGGGTATTTATAGTCCAAGGGACTTGATGCCCTAAAAGGCTTTCTATGGGCTTCGTGGGCTTGGACATGGGTTGGATTGAATATAAGGCAAGCTTAACTAAACTAATACCCATTTAGCTTAGTCCAATCCACGAGCCCGTTGACTATTCTATCACGATATCTAACACACGTTACAAAGTTCCTAAAATCGAATGACCATCACTTCTAATAAAACTATTAAGGCTAACATCTAGGTTCCTCTTAAAGGAAATATCACCACTTCTTGAAGACGTGCAAGCTCAAGTCCATGAGTTGCCATGCTTCGCCATCATCAAGACTGCGAAGGTTCTCTTGTTGATAGTTCTACCTTTCTCCATAGATATTGGGTTAAAGGCATTAGAGAAGGATGCCGAAAGTGTCAAGACGAAAGCATTAGTGAAAGGTGCTTATCGTTCGTGTCAAGAGCATTAGTGAAGAATGCTATAGGTGTCAAGACGAAGGCATTAGTGAAAGGTTCCAAGCATTGTGTCAAAGGCATTAGTGAAGGATGCCGAAGAATCAAATCAAGTAGCATTTGGGAAGAATGCCTAGGTCGTATAATCGATGAGGTGCATCGTTATACATATAAGTACTTGTTTATTTACAAGGATGGTGATATCCTTGATGGTGTTGTAACAAGGAGTAGATCTCCTTGAAGATTAGGTGTTGTGTCGTGAAGGGTAGTAGTTCCTCCATAGTAATGGAACTAGGTGCTTAGCCTAGTACCTAATAAAGGGTAGGCGACGTTGTGATAGGATTAGTTCTCCTAAGGTATGAAAGAACTCGGTGGTTAGCCTAGCACCGTATAAAGGGTAGGCGACGTTGTGTTAGGTGTGGTTCGCCTTGGTGTGAAAGAACTCGGTATTTAGCTTTGTACCGGAAAAAGGTTAAGCGACGTTGTGAAGGCTTCTCCGCCATAAGGACTTTGGTGTAGTGCTTATGAACTCTCGAGTAGGTGACTCGGGGAGTGGAGTAGGGCAAGGAAGGTGTCCTTGTAGCCGAACCACTATAAATAACTTGTGCCGTGGTGATGTGCTTCTTACTCTTTATCTTCCATTACACATTTATATATCTATCTATCAATGTCCAACATAAACAACCAAATAGATTGACATAAGTCGATCTAAATATTTAAAAGGAAGTTTTAAATTGGTAAAACTATTCAACCCCCCCTTCTAGTTTTCCACACATCTTATTAATATTTATGCTTGAATATTTTAGTACCATATGATCATGTGCTTCTTTGACCCCCAATGTGCCAACCATAACAAAACAAAAACACAAAACTCAAGCCATCCTATATCTTTTTTTTGACACAAAAGTTTACAAGTAAAATTTTTCCCTCGTCTATGGTGACCCATCGAACCAAAACTCAAAGCAAACAACAAAGACAAGACAAACCAATGGTCATTGAATATGGTTAGTGTACCTAAGCACCCTATCCTATTTTAAATACAAAAGTTGACAAGTAAAAGTGTTGGTACAATTTCCCCTTGGCTTCTGTGAACAAAGCAAGCAAAAGCAACAAATAAATCAAATCAAACACATGTATGCATGCATAGTAGGAGCCAAGCCTTATTATTTTTCTTTCTCTCTTTTGGTTACAGCCAACGAAACACCAAAAGCAAAAGCAACAAATGACATTTATTTTTTTCTGTAATCCCACGTGAATACCAGACAAACCCACGCCCCCTGCTACTCTTCACCTCCAAAATCGCCTCTCTCTCTCTCTCTACCCTCACCATTCACGCTCCTCCATCTTTCCCAAAAAGAGAAACCTTCCAAACTACTTCCCCCACCTCCAAGGACCACCTTAACTAAATATTGATCTTACTTTTGGATTTTTGCCATGGGAGAGAATCGACAAAAACCAAGGTCCCCATCTATTTCTTGTCTCTATGGTTCGTGGTTGAAGACAAAGCCAGAGGAAGCCACGTGAAGACCATGCTCATATCCTTCTATATAAACAAACATATAAACTCACACATTGAACTAAAAAACACTCACAAACTCACTACTCTCACATCCAAAGTTCACTCAAAGACTCACCCTCTCACTATATAAATCGTCCACTGTGGTAAATCGAGCAAGAAGAGAAAACACAAGGCTTGGTCATAAGGGTCGAGGGAGTTGTTTGAGCACATTCACTTCTTTCGAATCTCGTCACCACCCTTTGGGTGCCGTAAGTTCCTTATTACTCACTTTCGATTCACTTCCTCGTTTTAACTTTTATATCTCACATACACATAAAATACTTTCATGTTTACAAGTTGGTTTTTGTTGCTTGAAGCTTGTGTGGTAACCATTTTGAAACTCGCCAAATCAAGCCCTGTGTTCCTCGACTTATTTTAAAACCAAACGTGTCCTTTAAGTCACAACAGACCCAGATTTGCCATTTTTTTGGTTATCTTTTTAGTTTCACAATTTGACACCTTCAGCCCCTCAATTACCAAACAGTCGACATTTATCTTAAAAGTTTATATAGCTTTGAAACTTATATGGTTTTGACAGATTCAGTCCTCCTACTTCGAACCACTCTTTATTTTTGGTACAACCTTTATAATATCAAAATGTTACCATTTTAGTCCATCAACTTTGGACTAGCCTACATCTTTTCATTTAAAAGTTATAAGTTTGATAACTTACATATTTTACCACTTTCCATTAAATAAATAAGTTTGATACATATTTTATTTGACAACCACATCCACGTAAACTATACGTTCCCAAATATATTATTTTCCCACAACTCCGATTAATAAATATATATACCCCTCGAAACTAAACGAATTAAATAAAAACAATTCGACTTGTATTTATTCTCACTTCATTCATACTTGAGTAAATATTCAAGCCAAATTTTATACGAAAGTTTCGTATACATTTTCTCACGTCTATTCCAAAAGCTAATGCTTACAAAACACTTTAAAATGATTTAAACGTAAAATCTGCCACACAAGCAACATTAAACACAACCACTTGTAAACACTTAAATTTATTCACACACTTCGAGTCGTGAGTACTCAAAACTGCAAACTAAGTCTTGCCATCTCATTCTTAGGTTCCGGGTAGGAGCCGCTGTTGTATCACACTCGATCTCTTTGTGCTTTATTCTACGAACTGCTAAGGTGAGTTTATATCCCCACTTTTACTCTTATTACTTGTTTTATAAAACTTTGGGGTGAGAAACATGCAAAACTCTTTTCGGACCTGAAACTGAAAACACTATTACGTGAAACAACCTTGAATCCCAACTATGCTACCGTTAGTTCCCTTTGGGGAGGCACGATTGTTATGAATAGATCTATTGGGGATGACACCCCCATTCGAGTTTGACCGGATAGGCAAACGTCGGACGTATATCATATCGTATTGATTGAGTGTACTGGAAATACACTTGCTGGGCTTTTATTTATCATGCTTCTAGATGCATGCACACTGTCGTAGTTTCAGTCGCATGAACTTGGTACTAGCGTAATAGCCTTTTTGCATATAGTGTCATTCACAGAGATGCTATATGTGCAACTGTGGTCCAACTTGATTTCTTAAACTTAAACCTATGAACTCATCAACCTTTGTGTTGACATTTTAGCATGTTTTTCTCAGGTTTATTTCTTGGCGTGGGCAATGGCAATGGCGTTCGTTGAAGACTGGCATCCGAAGTGTTTCCAAACATATTTAATACAACTTTTAATGGGACAACATATATTTTTATGGGATTTACTTCCGCACTTTGAAACAGTGATGTAAAACTATTTCTTAAATTACTCTATATTTTGAAAATGGAATAGAATTTCCATTCTTTATTACATTGTGTTGTGTATATTGATTTAGTAGCACCCCATGACCCGAACGCTTCCGCTGTGAAATTTTGGGGGTGTTACATACGGTAGCCATAAAACACCCAAATATGGATCGCAGCGGAAAGGTAGTCGGGGGCGTTACTTCATGGAAACAAATTTACAAGTTATATTGAACGACCTCTAAATGAGACGTTTTAAAAAGTTTTCATTCGATAAATAAAATCAAAGTTACAACAAGAGATCTCAAAGTGTAAAGTTACATAAACATTTTTAAAACATTATCGAATGGTAATATAATGCTTCAAAGTATTCAAAATGTCATGCAACTTAAATGCTCCAAACCCAAAATATCGCCTTAAGGACCTGAGAAATACATGCTAAAACGATCAACATAAAGTTGGTGAGTTCATAGGGTTTTTAAATAAAAACGTAGAGTAAACGTAATGTGGATTCAAAAAAGAGAGCTTTGTGAACTTGTGTTACTCACAATGTCATGAAAATAAATGTTTACCTTTGAGTAAATTAGTATTGTGGACCACAAGGTCTTCGAGAGTGATTATTGTACGCATACAATATCAATTAAAGTATTTAGTGACTACTGTTGCACTCACAGCGTCAAAAAAAGTATTAGTAATCATTGTAACGAATACAATGTCAGGGAAAGTATTACGATTGCACTAAGTCTCATGACACCGAAGCTACAACAATTATGTATGCAAGTATGTGCACATAGTATAAAGGCCTCGTAAGTGTTTAACCCTCGATACTTAGATTCGGACATGGTATACGTTCGTTTGCATATCCGGTCACCTGAACGGGGAAGTCACCCCAATAGATATATTTATAACTCTCCCGCTTTCCGTAGGAACTAACGGTTCATGATAGTAGGCATAGTGGGTTATCGATACTTAGGCTAATGCATAACAATTTAAAAGAGTACTCGTGTTCGAAGTAAAAGTAAGCATGTTCTCACCCCAAGTTTGTAAAAAAAAAGTATTAAAAGAGTAAAAGTGGGGCTATAAACTCACATAAATTTTTTAAGTACTTGTGTCCATGAGAAATTAACTGAGTATGTAACAAATAAATGAGTAATGTGTTCGATTAACCGAACGAGTATTTAAATAAGAAAAGTAATATTTTTGAGTAAATAAATCATGTATTTAAGTAAAACGAGAAATGAATTTAAGTAAAACGAGCATGTATTCTTACCCCAAAAGTATTTCAAAGCAAGTAGAGTAGGAGCCACGAACTCACCTCAAGTAGTAGTCTGGGAAAAAGCAAGTCAAAGTATATGGGGTAACGGCTCCGGCACACTACCTAAGTAAATATGGTTCGTCTTAGTATTACACTATGTGCAATGCAATAAATGTAATTGTGTTTATAAGACTTTGTATCACCA
The DNA here is from genome assembly GCA_019973895.1 of Chrysanthemum seticuspe. Classification (NCBI taxonomy): domain Eukaryota; kingdom Viridiplantae; phylum Streptophyta; class Magnoliopsida; order Asterales; family Asteraceae; genus Chrysanthemum; species Chrysanthemum seticuspe. The sequence goes on along the minus strand of BPTQ01000004.1, from coordinate 61,930,551 downwards.
CTGCAAGTTTGTGTTTTAGTTTTATAAGTTAAAAATACTCTTTACGTACAAGTTAAGTTTCGGCACTTTATAAAATGACCCCGTATTAACTAACTTTAATAGTCACTTAATAACAATAGTATCGCTTTTTTATTTTAAGTATTTAAAATAACACTCGTTTATAGTTTATAAAAATATTTCGTGTTTTTGTCGGGTTTCGTCTTTTTTCGGGTTTCGTCTTTTTATCGGGTTTCATCCTTTTGTCAGGTTTCCTCCTTTGGTCGGGTTTCATCTCTTTGTGGGTTTTCTTCTCTTTTTCGGGTTCCTTCATTTTGTTGGATTTTGTAGGGTTTGCATTTCAATACTTCTAAAAGTCTGTTTCGTCTATTTGTTATGTTTATAAAAAAAATATATATACATTTTTACCGTTTATAAAAGTCTAGTTAGACGGTTTCGTTTTTATATTGTCATTTTAGAAAAATAGTCTAAGTAGTAAATTTCTAACGAAAATTCGACATGACCCGCTCGTTTATTATTGTTTTACCAAATTTACCTATCTCGTTTCTAGTGGTTCGAAAACTATTTCAAATTTTAAAAAAATGTATTTTAGTTAACAGTGTAGTTTTTTTTGTAAAAAGTATAATTTTTGTTGTAACTTCAAAATAGTCTCGTTTTAAGTACGTTTTTAGTGGTTCAAGCTACCACGTTTAGCTTATAATGTCTAGTTTCTATTTCTTTATCCTATTGTTGAAAATATTAAGTCCATTTTGGTGTATTTACTGCTTCGGGACAGCAAGGTCACAAACTATATATTTCGTCATTCAAAATACGTTTTTAACCGCAAACCACAACAACACGCTAAACCTAATCCCTTCCACCAATTATCACTATTTTCTAAATAACACAACAACTTCAAACTATCCTAGTTGCCCTTCCACTTATTTGATTACAACATAAACATATCAACTTACAAAATAAACCGCAAAACTCAACCGCAAGTAACTTTGTACATATAATTTAAACATGTAACATATAGGATTTCACAAACACATTAAACCACAATCATATTGGGGCGTATACAAGTTTTTAGAGAGATAAAGTTTTAGTGAGAGAAAGGGAAGAGAGTTAGGAACTATGTGAAACAAAGAAAAATGGTATTGAAGCTCCAACCCTCTACCTTGGGAGGTAGAGGGTATTTATAGTTTTCTTACAAGACTCGCCTCCTACGGGCTGTGGATCAGGCATACAGTGGGTAAAGACCCGTCCGTCCTCCACGGTGTTACTTAACTAAATACTAACTAATATTAAATGACTACGACTACGAGCTTTCTAACGATTACATATACTTGAGGTGACCGACACTTTAATGACTGGATTTTCTAAATCCTAACAATCTCCCCCTAAGGGAGGTCACCTCAAATTACACAGAATACAAACAGATATTACATTAAGATTGTTCTTGGATTCTTGTTTAAGTTCATTGCTCTGTAGCCTGTAGTCTTTGATTCTTCATGTTTTGCATGTTTGGATAATTCAAGTGGAGGTCTTTAACTGATCCACGTAATAATGAGTTTTGAGCCAGCTTTGAGATCATCAGCTTGCATAAATCTCTGAATCTTCCTTTGTAGTGTTGAGATTATGTGATGTTGTGACAGTGGACCGACATGCTCACATTCTGGATCATGATTTCTTCTCATCAGAGTAGCGGAAGCTTTAGTTGATTCATGATATTTGCAGTAGCGTAGCAGAAGCATGGTGTGAAAATATCAGAGTCATTGATGCACTAATCATGATTTCTTTTGAAATGAATGTGTTGTGTGAGCATGCGGCTATGGATTGACCTCTCCATTCTGATCAGCTGCAAACGTTGGGTGTACCTGCATACAACAGTTAGCAATAAAGCACGAAAGTGTCTTTGATCACTTTCGTTGAATTGAGGTACACGGCCCACGGTTCCCCGTTGATCAGTACAAGTACTGCCTGTGATCAGGTATAATTCTGAAGAATCTCCTTGACAAGGTTTCGCAGCTGCTCTAGCTGTTCTCAAACCGGAACGTCTCAAAGAAGACAACACGGAGTGAGTGAACCAGCGAATTTGAGATTCACTGATTGATGAAAAGAGATTTGAAAAACAATCGTGTACTGCTCAAAATAAAGTGTTTTTGCAATACAGCGAAGGTTTTAAGGAAAATCAATTATCAATCATAAACACCTTTTATTTTTGAAATATTAATACACAGTCGATGTGCTAGAGAAAAGAATTTTAAGCACAACGACCGGTTTTTCAAAGGTATCCGTCAATCCATAACCTGAACCAGGATTGATTCAAAATTTTGAATCGCCCCATTGTTTCTGTTCAGTTGTCACATGGTTGATCTATTGGATAGATCTCACATGCCACCTACCAAGAGCTTGTTCGATGTTGGCTCTAGAAGGTTTTCCATCTTCATTGTGAATATGTTTGCATATCACTCAGATGTTCTGGCAATACCACAAGGATGATGCATACGACTCTTAAAATATAATCTCTCTTTCCACATTGTGTGAAACAGAGAGTCTTCATTGACAGTGTCCTAATGAGATTTATTGATGATCTCGTGGCTCTAGACTCAGTTTTGCACATTTGGTTCCTATGCCGGAGACTAGGGAGAGGGTCTCCTTCTTCAATATCAACAATCTCTAAGAGAAAGTCGATAGATAATGTAGGTTCCCCGTGAGAATGAAACAAGTCCTTTTAAGAGACACTTGAGTAGCTTGGGAAGTTGTAGTGTAGTGCGTCACTGGGTCCATGACGTCTTGTCTTCAATACCGGTGTTACCTTAGTAACAACCAGTAGCATATGTATTGAACCCGGTTTCTGCCCTAAGGTTGAATAATTGGAGGGCTATTTATTTTCACCCTTTTCACATTCATTTCTTTTTCATTCTTGAACCCTTTCAGTGCTTACCGAGACTTCATTACTAGAACCTTGTTGGGTTTATTCCAGTTCTAGCTCTATCTCAGTCCGCACTCTTCCCATTTCTCAATTTTCTCCTTTTTTCATCATACCTAAAAGGACTCTACACTATCTAGTGGATTGTCCCTGGGTAGATCCCTCCGGCTCTGGCGGGATCGTTGGAACGAATACCTAACCTAACCATCCTTATATCACCATACATAAAGTAAATTTGGTCGGTCTTTTTGGTATTGTTCATCTGCCATTGGAACCAATTGAAAACCATTTGAAAATCAATCCAGATACTTGTGATATATTATCAAAGCATTTTGTACCTGAATTGTTTTTGATATTTTAGAAAAAGGCTCCCCCTCAACATGTTCATCGTATGTTTGAAATCATTTTGGCACATTGAGGCAAGAGGAAGAATTCACTTCTTTGATCAGTATTTTCTAAAAATATCTACATCACATTCCCGATCAAATACTGTTAAAGACATTTTTTGGGAAAGGATGTGGTTTTTCAAAAAGTTGCTCCCCCTCAATATGTGCATCGAGATTCGAAAGTGTTTTGCACATATCAGGGAAAACCTGCACTTAGAAACAAATCAATAACGTTTCAATCCTTTTTTGTTTGATATAGATGCTCCCCCTTAACATGTGCATGGAAAATTTGAAATCGTTTGGCACATGTAGGGAGGAGAGCTTGCTAAGCACTTACAAACCATTTGTCGAATTATCAGTTTAAAACCAATTTAAATCACAAATTCTCCCCCGATCACAATTTTCAAATAATTTGAGATTTGTGATCTCTATAGATTTTGTAAGATATTTTGAGAACTTTTGAGGAGAATAGTGACTTGCTTTTTGAAAAAAACTTTTTAACTGATAAGGATCGGATTTTGAGACTTTAAACTCCATTGATCAATCATGCATAAATATCTTTTGAAAACATAACATTAGCCAAGGTCTTGAATCAATTGTATAAACCATTGTTCTTTTGATTTTCCAAAAGTAGACCTTGCTCTTTTACGTGCCAATTGTTTGAAATCGTTTGGCACATGTAGGGAGGAGAGCTTGCTAAGCACTTACAAACCATTTGTCGAATTATCAGTTTAAAACCAATTTATATCACAAATTCTCCCCCGATCACAATTTTCAAATAATTTGAGATTTGTGATCTCTATAGATTTTGTAAGATATTTTGAGAACTTTTGAGGAGAATAGTGACTTGCTTTTTGAAAAAAACATTTTAACTGATAAGGATCGGATTTTGAGACTTTAAACTCCATTGATCAATCATGCATAAATATCTTTTGAAAACATAACATTAGCCAAGGTCTTGAATCAATTGTATAAACCATTGTTCTTTTGATTTTCCAAAAGTAGACCTTGCTCTTTTACGTGCCAATTGTTTGAAAAATAACCTTTTTGGTTGAATTGAAATCATTCTCCCCCTCAATCAATGACATAAGTTGTTGATTGAGAGATAGAGATTTTGACAGATGATAAGCCCGGATGATTTTTCAAAAATAGAGTCCGAGGTATTTTTAAAGCAATTTTGTTTTCATAAGATGACAAATATTTTTCAGAAGAATCATTAGAAGGAAAAATATTTGGAAAGGAAATATTTGTCTTTTTGGTGACAAACATTTGTTTTAAGAATCAGAGCATGAGATTTGAAAAATAAGATTAAGCATGGCTCTGTTCTGTCTTTTTAAAACGGGTTACGGCCTGAAATGACAATAAACCACCATTTTTCTCCGTCTCATATATATATATATATATTTTTTTTTTTAAAGCAATTTATGTACATTTGAAGAACATCTAAAAACCCGTGACATTCTTTGAAAGTCAACACAAAGTCTGTAGATGTTATCGAATTAAGAAAAACATGACAAAATAACAATATTTTTGGGATTTTTTAAGATTTTCTAATTTTTTATGGATTTTGAAAATTTTATATTTTTCTATTTTCTTTTGTGGGTTTTGAAATTTTGTATTTTGCTTTTTGAATAAATATATACAAGAGATAGATGAAGAAAAACCTTTACTCCTCGTCTTCCTCTTGAAGACGTTTGAGTGTTTCCGGTTGTAGACTCTTTAGACCAAGTCGTGGAAGGATGAACTCAAAACGTTCTATAGGAAGAGCTTTGGTGAAGATGTCTGCTAACTTGTATTCAGTCCTCACAAAATAGAGTTCTACTACACCTTTTTCCACTTGTTCCCGAATGAAATGATGTCGAATGTCGATGTGCTTTGCTCTTGAATGTTGAACGTTGTTGCAAGAGAGAGCAATGGCACTTTTGTTATCACAATACAGAGGGATTTTGTTGAATTCAAAGCCATAGTCAGATAATTGGGATCTCATCCACAGGATTTGAGCACAACAAGATGACATGGCTATGTATTCAGCCTCTGTAGAGGATATAGAAGTACTCATTTGTTTCTTTGAAGACCACCTCACAAGCTTATCACCCAAAAACTGAGCACCTCCAGACGTACTTCGACATGTATCTTGACATCACGCATGGTCAGCATCTGCATAGGCTGTTAGTGACATACCGGTGTCCTTCGGGTACCAAAGACCCATGTTGATGGTTCCTTGGAGATACCGAAAGACCCGTTTAACCGCTTCAAGGTGCCTTTTGGTAGGCTTAGCCTGGTATCTAGCACACATGCATACAGCGAACAGAATATCAGGTCTACTGGCTGTGAGGTACATCAGGGATCCAATCATACTTCAAAATTTCGTTTGATCTTCCATGATCCCTGAGTGGTCCTCATCCAGTTTGGTACGCTCAACCATGGGAGTGTCAACGGTGTCACAAGTGTCAAATCCAAATTTCTTTAAAATTTCATTTGCATATTTAGATTGATTGATAAAAATGCCTCCGGGACTTTGTGAAATTTGTAATCCAAAGAAAAATGACATTTGTCCCATCATTGACATTTGAAATTTGGAGCCCATCTCCTGAGAAAAGCGGTCACATTCATTGGGGTCAGTCGAGGCAAAAATAATATCATCAACATAGATTTGAACGTGAATTAAATGTTTGCCTGACTTTCTGGTGAATAATGTCGGATCAACTGCTCCTTTGCTGAATCCTGTAGATAGAAGAAACTTTGATAGCGTATCATACCATGCCCTTGGAGCTTGCCTCAAACCGTAAAGAGCCTTCTTCAAGCGATAGACATGAGTAGGATGCTCTGGATTCACAAAACCTTCAGGTTGGCTGACGTATACGACTTCTTTAAGATCTCCGTTAAGAAAATCCGTCTTTACATCCATCTGATAGACTACCATGTTCTTGCTTGCAGCATTAGCCAGGAAGATTCTGATTGCCTCGATACGTGCAACTGGAGCAAATGATTCTTCAAAGTCAATACCCTCCTCTTGACGGTATCCTTTTGCAACCAATCGAACCTTGTTCTTTAATACATCACCATGCTCATCAAGTTTTACTTTGAAGATCCACTTTAGAGCAATGATCATAGCACAGTCAGGAGCAGGTACTAATTCCCATACATCTAGTCGATCGAACTCATGAATTTCTTCTTGCATGGCATTGAACCAGCTGTCTTCATTCATTGCAGTTTTAACGTCTTTTGGTTCGACCTTGGATAGTACGGAGTTGAAGAAGCACCATAAGGCATCAGTTGCAAGTTGTTTACGAGTGGATACTGGACGAGAGGGATTTCCAATGATGTTGTCCAATGGATGATCATGTGTCCATTTTCCAAGGTGTTCGTATGGTTGTTGTTGAGGAACTGAAGTAGCAGAGTCGATTTCTCCTGATGAAGATGGTTCTGATGATGATTCAGGAGTAAATATGTTCTCAAAGGGAGCATTTTCGAGAGTAGCAAAGGGGTTATCTCCATCATAGGTGCCAGAAACAATTCCATGATGTACACTTGATGATTGAGGAATTGAAGATGATACAGAGTGATCAGCAACAGGCGCTTCTTGACTCAATGACATAGAAACTGAGGGATTATCTACGTTGACAGGGATAGGAGCAGCCTCTGTTGATGGATTTGACAGATCATTAGCAATTGGCTCATAGTTTTCATCAAACATTGGATCAAACAATTTCTTCAACTCATCTTCTGAAGGTGGTACATATGGAGTTGCTGGTGAGGGATTTAGTACAAGAGTAGAACTGATGGGACTACTTGATGAAGGTTGTGATGCGGGTCCAGAACTGAATTGTCCTGGAGCCATTTGACTGGTCAGCTCATCGAACATAACGTGAATTGTTTCCATGATATTTCGGGTTCTTTTGTTGTAGATTCGGTATCCTTTTCTGTTTGGTGCATATCCTACAAATACTCCAATGTCCGCTTTAGCTTTCAGTTTGCCTAAATCTTGACCCTCATTAGTTGGATAACACAATGCACCAAACACACGAAGGAATGATAGATCAGGTTTTCGATTGTGGAAAAGTTCATATGGAGATTTTCCATGAGATGTGTGAATTAGGGATCGATTTTGAGTGTAGCATGCAGTGGCAATGGCTTCAGCCCAGAGAAACATTGGAACCTTTGAGTAAATTAGCATTGTTCTTGCGGCTTCCACAAGAGTTCGATTTCGTCTTTCAACTACACCGTTCTGTTGAGGAGTTCGTGGAACACTTCTTTGATGACTGATTCCAACACTTTCATAAAACTCACTAAGTTCTTTATTGACAAACTCAGTTCCATTGTCTGTTCGGATGATTCTGACAGTTTTGTTAAGTCGAACCTGCAGCTGTTTGATAAGTTTAATGATGATATCTGGAGTTTCATCCTTTGTCCTTAAGAACTTAACCCAAGTAAATCGAGAGTAATCATCAACCACAACTAACACATATTTCTTCCCATTAATAGTCTGCACTCTCATGGGTCCACATAAATCCATGTGAATGGTATGAAGAACTTCCATAACTGAGTTTGTAGGTTTGGGTTTGTGGGCATACTTCTTGCTTTTTCCCAATTGACATGCTGAACAAAGATGATCCTTTTCATACTTTAGTCTAGGTAAGCCTCTTACTAAGTCCTTTCTGGAAAGATCATTTATGGTGCCGAAGTTCAAGTGATTGAGACGACGATGCCATAGCCATGACTTTGTTTTCGAAGCCTTTGACAACAAGCAAATTGGAGAAGACTTCATCATATCTTCGATAGAGATGGTGTATAGATTTGAACCCCGTGTTCCTCTTAAAAGTTCCACACCATCAAGTTCTCTAACGAAACAAGTATATCTTCTCCTGCCTTTGCTTTTTAGCCTTCTTAGCTCGAGTTTTGGCATTAACAGTTTTAGTTGGGTATTTAACAGCATTAATCAAATCATTCACATCACATACATGATTAGTAACAGAAACCAAGCAATCATCATTACATGTTTTGCCAAAAGTAGCAGAATTCGAATTAATTACAGTACGCTTATAGCTAATACTAGAATCAACACGATTCATTTTATTCAACTCAAACTTAATGTTCCTAGGGTGGTCTTCTACTCTTTTTCATTGCACACTCTTAGCTTGCGAGGTCCTATCTTGCTTTGAATTGCCTGGAGGTTTTGACCCGCTTGCTTTTGTATCACTGATTACTCCTGTAGAGGGAATTATGGGAACATTAGTTGGTTGGGCTACCTTTTGCATTCCTGAACTAGAAGTGCAAGGATCTGAACTACTTGAAGGCACTTTAGAGTTCACTTTCTTAACACTGGGTATAGAATGGGTTGCATACTTAGCACTAGGCATAGAACAAGGCATCACAGTTTTATCTTTCTCACATAAGGATTTAGGACATGTTGCTCTTAAACATTCTAACAGCTCTTGAGATCGTTTGGCCTGAATGTAAGCAAACCTAATTTCACTATCAAGTGACTTATTTATGAAATCCTCTTCTACAATCTCACGGAGACTTTCTAGACTATCCTTAAGGTGAGCGAAATAGTTATGAAACACAAGTTCGTTATTTCTAAGATGAGGAGGAATGTATTTAACAGTCACAGTATATTTAGAGTCTGCAGATGGCTTTGATGCAACATTCTCATTAAAGACAAGTGACATTTTCCCTTTTACCTGACTCCTCAGATTCTCAATTTCCTTTTGTAAAGACGTTATTTTTTCGTTGTTCTTGTCACGAGTGACTTTCATTGAATCATATAACTCTTTAAAGTGTCGTTTAACTTTTTCATTTTCTTCTAGAAAATTCTCATTTTCCTTTTGTAAAGCATTAACCAAGTTTTGAAGATGAAAAGTTTGAGAACACTGAGAATCTAAAGGAGGAGGCATTTGGGAGCCAGTCACATTGTTCTTTTCACCCTTTAATTGTGAAATTTGGGCTTTCAACTTTCTGATCGTGCTACAGTGAGCTTGAATCTGTTCGTCACGTTTGTTTATTTCAAAAACTGCATCAAACTCTGGAACATTTGAGGATGTCTTGATGTTTGAGGTTTTGACATTTTCTTTGAGATGTTGATATTTTAGTTGCAAATCAAAATGTTCAACTTCAAGCTTAGAAAGATGTTTTGCCAAATTATCGTGATCATCCTAATCAATTTTCTCATTTAATTCTGAGTTTTTGTTTTCAAGCTCAATGACACGATCATGGGAAACTTTCAAAGCAACAGTTAATTCATGAAATTGAGAAGCAGTAATAGAATGCTTAGTAACAGTATAAAACACATCTTGAGCCACACAACTTAATACTAAGTTCTCATTTAAGATATGCAGATTCTTCCTTTCAATTTCATTATATTTGAGTTCCCGTTCATAATCATTAACCTCAACTATCATTGCATCAAATTCCTTTTCCATTTCTTTAATATATGAGTCTATCCCCTTTTGAAGACTCTCAAATTGACCTTTTAATTGTTTAAAGAAAGGCATGACCTCAGTTAAATAACATTCTTTAGTTTGCTCAAAACCCCTCTCCCCTTCAGTTATCCCAGTAGGTGTGATCCTTTTCTTACAAGTCTTCTCAAAATCAACAAATAGTTGATAAACAACATACAGGCTAATTAAGGTCTTGCTCTTAGTGGGAATAGATCTAGGAACTAAGTGCATTGGTGTATTCGATACACAGTTGCTGGAGGCATTTTCCTAAGGGGAGTGTTTGTTTTAACAAGTGTCCTAGCTTTTTGCATATCTATGTCCTTTTTCCAAAAAACTTGTTCTGGGGTTAATAGAGTTTGAGGCTTAAACTTCTTCAGGGAAATCCAATTTTCTTTAGTGTAATCATGGGGTTTGTACGTTATGTTTTGCTTTTTACACTCATGATCCTTTAGCTTCTTATTCATTTTCTCCCTAGTGACTTCATCTAATTGCCTATCTTCCTCAGGGTGCACTCAGCGCAACTAGGTTTCTGCCTAGGCTTAAGGATTTCATTACCATCATATATTACCTTCTGAGCTTCTCTAGCCACTTTACCATATTCAAGATTGGGTTCCTTTACGAGGGGAATGCTATGCTTATCGCTGAAAACTCTATGCTTAGTGATCATGTGAGCAGTCTGAATGGTATTTCCTTGTACGTACAACTTATTTTCAAGCTTGTTTTTCAAAGTTTTCAGATTGGAAAAGTCATTCAAAAGTTTTGATTCCTTAGCATTAAATTCTTGTTTAAGCACTTTAACATTATTTTCGAGTTCTTGTTTTTGCTTAACAGTTTTAGAAAGCTTTTCTTGTAAGGAGTTTAACTCTTGTTTTAACATTTCTTCTCTAAAATTACTTTTTCTAATAATTGTACGCATTTGGTCATCCATTTCCTGCTCACGGGTAGTTAACTCAAACTTAGCACATTGTTCATAAATAGCAACTTGTTCTTTATTGGCATTAAGTTCAGAGATAACAGAATCATCAGGGGCACATGGAGTGTATTCATAAAAAACATAGTCATCATTGACTGCAGAAGATGCATCACTTGGTACAATCTCACTTTCACTTTGTATCACATATTGACAAGGATATAAAAATCGTTAGGCGCCAGTGAGGCGGTCGGGTAGGGCCTAGCGATTAATCGGTTAGGCGGGGATTAATCGGGGATTAATCGGATTAGAATTTTTATACACAAAATTGTAATTTTAGATATTGTATTATATTATATGTATGAGATATGCATAGTGCATCCAAGTTAAAATATTTCAAGTGTTAAAATATAAACATAATATATAATTATTCAAAGTTCAAAGTCAAACAGAGATATTATTCGGTTTGTTGACCATTTTTAAGCGAGCTTTGACCGATTTTATTCGATTAATCGGTTTGTTGACCAATTTTTAAACGGTTTTGTCTAAATTTTAAGTGATTTTGTTGACCGATTTTTAAGCAATTTTGTCTGATTAGACCGATTTTGTTCGATTAATCAGTTTGTTGACCGATTTTTAAGCGATCTTTGACCAAACCGATTAAATAGGCCGATTATGATAAATCAAGGCGCTTACTGAGCGATCAGCGATTATACGGGGATTAATCAGCCGCCTGGACCGATTTTTACAACAGAGCATATTGATCATATGGGACAATATTACTATTACCCACATTATCCATATCTGATTCATTGGTTACATGTGATTGTACTTTGTCATGCATCTCTTGCTCATCAACTTCATCGTATAGTTTTAATACCTCATAGATGATTGATTCTTTGGAAGGACCAGCCTGCTGTGGTGATGAAACCTTTGGAGAGACCATTGGTGAAATGCTAGCCATGAAGATTGTCTGGGCAGTAGGTTCATCATCGACATCAAAGTCAAATGCATCACAATCAGCAACTTGAAAGGCATTTTGATGATTGTGACCTATTTCCTGAATTGGCTGCTCATCCACATCAGCATCATAGGTTTTGGCATGTCCATCCGCAAGAAACAACAACTCTTCTTCATCCAAAACCGCTCCACTGTCCTGAGCTTGCACCAGCAGCATCTTATCCCTGAAGTACTCTGCATTATGAGGGCGATTTGGAGATGTGCAGTTCCTTGCAATGTGTCCATCACCACCACAGTTGTAGCACTTGATTGGCTTTACCTGTCCTTGATTGGCATTCCTTCCACGATTCTGATTAGCCACATATCCTCCACCTACTCCACCTTTTCCTTGTTCATACTGCCTTCCTTGAACTGGTTGCACCATAATCTTTCCATCTCTGACAAGAGCATGATTTTGTAGATTGGATGCAGTTCTGATTTCATTGTTAGTGTGTAGACTGTTGGTGTGTGGAGTGAGGTTCAAGTTTTGCTTAACCATAAGAGCCAGTTGATTGATGAAATGTTCCATGACTGCATCAGCATTAGGTTGCTTGAACCTTGGATCGGGAATGAGTTTGTGACTACCATTTCCAGTAGGTATGACTTGTGAAGCTTTGGTAGTAATCCCTACATTGGTGTAGAATATTGTTGAGTCATTAGATGAGCTTGCCTCTCCCTGTTTAGATTTGAACTGTTCAAGAATCATTCATTCAAACATAGCATGTCTCTCATGCTGAAGCAGGAATGCATACAATTGCTCATAGTTAGTGTCCCTCAAACCCTTAGTTAACTTGACTGAAGTGACAAATTTGTGCCATTCGGGATTCATGTTGTTCACAAACTTCGAGTTTAGCTGAATATTCGGCATAGTCATTTTAATATTCCTCATGTCATTCACAAGCTTGTGGAACCTCACGTAATATTCTGTGACACTTTCCCCTGGTTTCATCTTAAAGTGCTCAAAGTCATCATACAGTTGTGATTCTCTGTCTTCTTTAGTTAATTCAGAACCAGAGAGAAGCATCTTGACATTGTCCCAAACTTCCTTGGCTTCAGTGTTGTGATTGATTAACGTGTAGATGTCTTTTGGAAGACCCTGAAGTATAATGTTTGAAGCCCTGATATCAGCATCATATCTCTTTTTCTCCTTATCACTGAGCTCATCATACGTCTTTGGTATGTCCAATCCTAAGATCACTGTACCATCCGCAGCAGTTTTAAGCATGTCTCTTGTAGTCTCAATCAGATAAGGTCCTTCATCAATTGATTTGAGAATGTCAAACCCATTTTCCTTTCCCAAACAGTACAACCTAATTCTTTGAGCCCATGTGTCATAATCAGTTCTGTCAAGCATAGGTGGACGAGTATCTGATCCAGCTGCTTGAACGTCCTCAGCTATAGTAGAAATGATAGTAGGTACGTTGTTAGACATGATTCCAGATTCTACGGGATTTTACTATTCTTTGATTAAACCGGGAAATAGATTCTTTCACGGGATTTTACAAAATCAAAAGAACAACCTTAAAAATGTAGCACGAAGAAGTGACAAGTCTCAATAGACAAGTCGCTAAACAGTCAACTCGCTTTGGTATCAACTCGCTAAACAGTCAACTCGCTTAAAAGACAAGTCACTTCAAACTCAAGTCGCTTAAAGAAACAACTCGCTTAAAACCCAAGTCGCATAAAGAGTCAACTCGCTAAATAGCCAAGTCGCATACAGAGACAACTCGCTTAACAACCAAGTCGCATAAACCAACTCGCTGCCAATACAACTCGCTTAATAGCCAAGTCGCTTTAAAACCCAAGTCGCTTAAAGAATCAACTCGCTTAATAGCCAAGTCGCATAAACCAACTCGCTTCCAATAACAAAGCAACTCGCTTCCTAGAAACTCAACTCCGTGGCGCAACTCGCTTCGTACAATATTCAAAAACAACCACTTTATCAATCAAAAACAACCCAACCACGATGATTCAAGCCTTCCAATTCAAAACCTAAACACATATGAAGATCCTAAACACAAAAGTACAATCAAAATTCAAACTTTAACACTAGAAATTGACCAAATGATTCAAACTCTTCTAAACACTTATAACCCCAAAAACCTTATGAAATCCACCAAAACAAAGAGCATGAAAGATGAGTGATCAAACCATGGCTCTTGATACCAATTGTAACTTATAGGATTTCACAAACACATTAAACCACAATCATATTGGGGCGTATACAAGTTTTTAGAGAGAGAAAGTTTTAGTGAGAGAAAGGGAAGAGATTAGGAACTATGTGAAACAAAGAAAAATGGTATTGAAGCTCCAACCCTCTACCTTGGGAGGTAGAGGGTATTTATAGTTTTCTTACAAGACTCGCCTCCTACGGGCTGTGGATCAGGCATACAGTGGGTAAAGACCCGTCCATCCTTCACGGTGTTACTTAACTAAATACTAACTAATATTAAATGACTACGACTACGAGCTTTCTAACGATTACATATACTTGAGGTGACCGACACTTTAATGACTGGATTTTCTAAATCCTAACAAAACAAAATACAACACAAACAATGGTGATGTAAATTTTTTCATGTTTTATATGTATGTCGTGGCATATACATGTATGTACATGGTTTGTTCTTTAATTTTTCTTGCAAATCATTACATATAAGCTGTACTTTAGTTAAATCTATGTTAAGAACATCAAGAAAGTACAAGAGATTTTAAGAAAAGTTGACTTACAATATTTGATAAAAAAAAGTGAAGATTTGGAACGCAAGAACAACCCAAATGATGTGTTATGACCCAAGATAACTATTATGAAGACCCAATTATGTTTCCTTAGATTCATGAAAAAACTATGGATTTAGGGGTGTTTGTGGGTTCGACGAGGCAAAGAGAAAAGAAAGAAATGAGAGAAATTTTGCTAGTTGTGTTTACAAGTGTGTGTGAATCAAACTAGTGAAATGGTCTTATAAATTGATATATAGTAATATGGTTAGTGGCTAGATGTAATGGTATATAACATGTTGGTTGAATTTAAGAAAATAACAAAAGACGGAGGTAAGTACGTAAGTGTGTATGTAAGCACTTAATAAGAAAACAAATTGTGTAAGTATGTAAGTGGTGATATAAATGATAGGATAAAAAATAAATTAGTATAAGTGTGCGTGTGTACTAGGCTCGGAAAAAGTCAAAGGGGGAGGGAAAATATTTGATTTTCTAAATTTTGTGTATTGTGGTGTTTATTGTGTTATTTAATGCAAAGGTGACGTGTCGGTTAGGCGTTTTCATGCACACGTAAGTAAAAATGAAAATTATAAGCTTTTTTATGCAAAAGTTATGAAAATAAATTTATTGATGTTGTAATGTATTAAATTAATGCGAACCATTGTTAGTTTGGTGTCGGTACGCGTTTGGGCTTATTTTTCACAGTAAGCGAGATAACTTCTTGATTTTGAGTTAGATAAGCTCGTAAATGTTCAAAATTAATAATTAAAGTTTTCTGATTAAATAATAGTCTGGAAAATTGTCGGTTGTCACAGTCTCTCCCTGTTAGACTTGGAATTCAGTTTGTGTTACCTGGTGGTGGTGGTGAGGTGTCGGGGAAAAGATGGGGGCACTCACAACGGATTTGATTTTTATGTTTTGGGTTCTACTCATATTTTACGATCGAAATATTACTTCTTCTAAGGTATTTGACCTTCCTAATGAGGGTTTTCATTTGGTTCTTCCATTAGACATAATTGATCATCCATATGAACCTTCTATAGTGGTGACTTCGTTGAATCGTGGGTTAGTCCTTTCTTATGATTAGATACCTGGTACGTAGTATAAGAGTTGTCTGTTCATAAGGATATTTTAGGTTGTATGCTATTGGTCTGTCCCTTTTTGATAATCTGATGAGGTACAATGATTCTAGGTACAAGTTCAATATGATGACGTTTCTAGCCTTAACTTCATGAAGATTTACATCTTCGTTATTGCAGGCACATCTAAATTTATTCGGTCTTAATCCAATATATGGTCTAAACCCTAGTGACACAAAATACAACCTGCTTTGATGTAAAGTATATAAGTGCATGATGGCTGGTCTTTAAGATTGGTTCCAGAATTGTGCATTTTTCTTCTCAGAGGCACGAATAAAAAATTTGTTCGCAACCTTTATTTGAGTAAAGTATTTATACGAATTTGACCAAATCAATATTTCAAGTAACACAAATTTCTTTTTATGAAATTAATAGTTATGTAAAATGATGCGACCTCGAAAGATTTATAATTTAGTAAAACGGGCTTTTAAACATGGTGTAGATAAAGGCAATTTCATAAAAGTTGACGTTTAGACATTCTTTAATATACAAAAGTTTGATAAAGTTTGGCTAGAAGAATTTTAACCCATCAAAATAATTATTTCAAAAAGATATATCACTATGAGTTTTATAATTGATATAAACGCATTTTTAAAGAAAAGTCCTTAAAAGTGAAAACACCAAGGAAGAAGGTGTAGTCGGGTATGTACGTCTACATAAATTTTAGATACCTTAGGACAGAGTCTGGTTGCCAAGGCTTGGTCGGGTTCGATGATTAATACAGGCCAAGCTCATAGATACAAGCATTCAACTTACTTAGGCAGTACTAGAATGTATCATGATTTAAATTGTTGTACTAGTGGCATGAAATGAATAAATCAACTGGATACCATGTCGAGAGATGCTTTCCTTGTCTATAAGTGAAAGTTGGGTATCAATAGCCGTTCAGTTTGTTAAGACCTTTTGGTATTTCGGTGTGGAAATGGATCATCTAAAAATGGATTTTGAGTCTGACTTATCTAAATTTCCTTAGGGCACAATGTCATAAGGGTAACTGTAAATCGATAATCCAATTCAATAAATTTACTACCAATAAGGGAATCTCATTATAGGGAACGAAGAGGGTAAATTGTACATTGATGAAACAGTGTCAAGGTATGGTATATTGTTATCTATGGTCTTAGACAGAGGTGCTTCATTCAATTCTAAAGTTTGTTTTAGTGAGAAATGGTATTATAATAAATCTTATGACCCAAACAAGCTAGTACTCCCAAGGAAATAGGAAATGATTAGACGACTATTCCAAGATAGCGGTTTGTATTACCCCGTAAGGTCTTAAGACTTCTGTTGGGTTATAAGTCAACTTATTGTATGTTTCTAGATATCGTTAAAAGTTTGTTGGTCATTGTTTACTTCCATCGGGGGGAGGGGGTTTCTCCTTGTAGATGTTATGGAAGGTTGTTCCTAGTACGGCTAGTGATGTAACCCGATTCATCGATCGAGTACAAGGTGTAAGGGTGAAGGTGACTGTGACATGATAAGACTGTGATGCAAATGCGTTATGCATAAATGCGATTGTTTATGATGTGCAACGCTTATGTACTCACACTTTTTGTGACTCTCGATAATCAAGTATAAATCAGTCTGAACATGACTCTATTATAACTACTCCCAGTTTCGCAAAATTCATCTCTAAGTCGAACATAGGTGATCAGGCTATGTCTCACTATCTCTAAGATGAACATAGGTGATCGGTCTATATTCAACTGAGGTTCAATGAATTTTGAAATACTCGGTTATACTAGTAATATGTCATTTGCTTTTAAAAGTTGTTTTTGGTCTTCAGCTATAGTCTAGCCCTACTAATGCAACCTAGTTCGCTATAACTATAGATCTGATACCAATCTGTAACACCCCTAAATATGTATCGCAGCGTAAAGGTAGTCAAGGTCGTTACTTTATATAAACAAAGTTACAAGTTATATTGTACAACCTCTAAATTAGAAATTTTAAAAATTTTCCATTCGATAAATGAAAACAAAGTTGAAACAAGATATCCTAAGGTTTTAAGTTACATAAATATTTTTAAAACATTATCAAATGATAATATAATGCTTCAAAGTTTTCAAAATTCCATGTGACTCAAATGCTCCAAAGGCAAGGTATCGCCTTATGGACTAGAGAAATATATGCTAAAATGGTCCATATAAAGTTGGTGAGTTCATAGGTTTTTATGAATAACAACGTAGAGTAAAATTAATGCGGATTCAAAAGAGAGGGCTTTGTGACTGATCTGTGCAAAACCGTCAAGTTTTCTCACGCAAGCTGACCACTTGTGAATGGCCAACTGTAAGAGACTTAAAACCGTTTAAGCACAAATGCAATGAAGATCTGGGGAGTATAGGGTTTCCCCGGGTCGTTATGTCCCAGCGAGCTATGCAATGGATCACCAAACGTATAGTGATCGAGGGATTTGAACGGAAAAGAGGGATTTGAATTATTATAACTAAGGAAAAAGGAAACAAATTACAGGGGCTTAAATGCAAATTAAAGAAAATTAAAAAGATAAAAAATATTAAATAAACGCTATCACTATTTTTAAAATGATTTTTTTGATTTTATGTTTTTATAAAACTGAATTAAAAACTACGCGACGTACAAATGAAAATGTGAAACTTACACACTATAAACCCTAAAAATATGAAAATGACATTTTTACAATCCTAATGATAAAAGAAAATATTTAGAAAAAGAAAATTATTTTTATAACTATTTAATTAATTATTATTAATTATAAACTAATTTTAACTATTTAATAATTACCTAAAATACAAGAAAATATGAAATAAAGCTAGAAAAATAAAATTTTGACTTGGAAAAGTCTAAAATAACAAAAGAGAATTTTCAAAACTATTTTTGTATTTTTCTGATTATTTTTCTATTTTTTATGAATTAAAAACTATTTAAAACTAATTAAATTACTTAAAAATACAAATTTAACTAAGAAAAATCTGGAAAAATATTTTTTTGTCTTTTTATATTTATCTTAACTTAAGAAAAATGAAAAATTATTTTTTTGAAACTTTTCTTAATTATTTGTATTAAATGCTAATTAAAAAGGCTTAAAAACTAATTAAAATGAAGAAAAATACTAAACAGGCCTAGAAAATCTGAAAAATTCAAGATAAGCTTAAAATAATGTTAGGAATCTGGGAAAAATATAAAAAACAGGGGTTGTGTGCAAGAAAATGAGGCTGCAGTAATAATGTGCTTATTAATAAGCACTCCAAATAAGCTAAAATGGCTAAATGACCACCAAACTGATACAAAAGCTAAAATATGCTAAAAGAACCTAAATGCAACTAAAAACAACAACACTTAACCTCTGAATAGCCCTCTGCAAAGATTTGATGATTTGAGCAATTTGAGCTAAAAATAGTTTCTGGGGGGCTACTTTGGGCTTAAAAATAAGCAACTAGATAAGCTGAAACTGAAAACCAGAAGAAGGGACTTGAAGGAGACCTGGCCAAGAACTTGCAAACCAAAATACAGACCTAGAAAAGCTCTTAAGAGCTTTGTGCAAAGGCTGCAAGACCCCTGTGCAGACTCAGTCAATACTGAGTCAGTGCACAGGGCACATACACCCATTTTGCCAAGCAGTTTTGAGGGTTATAAAAAAATCACAAAAATCTATAAAAATGACCATAAGAAATTAGATCAGTGGAAGTTTTTAAAACCACAAGATTCACTTAGATTGGCTCAGAAATGAGTCCAAGAAAAATCACCCTATTTGGTTCAAAACTGGATTTTGTGCAATTTGACTTTTTAAGCAATTATGAAAAGTTGACTATCTTGAACTTTGATCTAGATTTAAGGACTGCAATTGATGTTAAGTGATGAAATAAGGCTAATGCAATCTACCCCTATGTATTTTAAACACAAAATGAGATTTTGTCTTTGCAAAATTCCAACAGACAAGCTGTAAGGACAGATGGATTGTGAATTTGACTTTTAAGATTTAAAGGTGCATAAATAAGACAGATAAGAGCTAGAATGAACTAAACAAGCATGGAACCACAAGTTTTAACTACTGCATAAGCCTACATCACATATCAAGCTGCAAATCCAAACACTACTTAAATAATCTGATTTGAACTCTAAATTAGCTAAACACTGATCCAACTTGTATAACTGATTAAACTGAGTGACAATGACCTAATTACAACTATTTAAACATGTTTACACTAATGGTGACCACAGATACAGAGACAAGCATGAAATGCAAAATGGCTTGAAAATTGAAAAATGAAATACTCACTTTCAGATGACCAGCTGATTTCTCAGGCTAAACCAGAACTATAACTAACCTAATCTAGTCTAATCCAACCCATATCCATGCTCTGCATCATCCATACCATAACCAAATCCAATTAAGCATCAACAGTTGACTTTTGTTGACCATGAATGAAAATGGCTTGAAAATTAAATGTAAGCTTTTCAAAAGCTATATAAAGCTTAAGTGAGCTGAGTTGAATGATAAAATAAGCTTTTGGAAGCTTTGATATAAGAACATGAGTTGAGATTCTCAACAGTAAAACTTAAAAACATAAAACTTTAACTCAACTTGCATTAACACTTGAAAATGGTCTTAATACACTATAATAACTTACTTTGATACAATTTAACTTGAAATTACAACATTTGGCTTAAACTAAAACTTTTAACTTAAAAACGACATACATTTTAATTTAAAAACTAACTACTTGCCATTTTCTTGCAACTCTTCTCTCATTTATATGCAAAACATCTCTCCTCCTTGTTCTGAGCAGATCCCACTTGGTTTTACAACCCTTGGATGAGTTGAGTGAATCTCAGCCTTCCATTTCTTTTTGGCGGGAAAATTGTATTTGAGCAGTGGGTGAGATTGAGTGTGATGAGGGGGAATGCAATTAATGTTATTTGGAGGGATGTTGAGGTGGAGTGAAAAGGTTGGTGAAGATGAGCTGGAGGAGGGGGGATGGAGTGTTGCAGAGGTGAAGCAGAAGCAGTTGGGAAGACAGTGTTTTTGGCGCGTGTTTTAGTTTGACTGGGGTAGGGTTGACTGGTGTAATATTATAAGGTAGGGGTCAAAAGGCAAAGGGTCCAAATGGTTTGTTGGCTGGGGTCCAAAGTAGTTTGTGACAAGGGTCCAATAGCATAAGCTTATTAATAAACAAGGACTTGTTTTGCCAATTCTGAAAATTGAGGGACCAGACTTGCCAATTCTGCAAAGTTGTTCCAAGGGACCATAAGTGACAAGTTTTAATAATACAAGGACCAAACTTGACATTTTCAAAATTCCAAGGACTAATTTTTGCCAAATTTGAAACTTGGAGGACCAAACTTGTAATTTCTCAAAACTTCTGATATTTTTCACCAAAGGACTAATTTTGACAACTTATGATTTTAAAAGGACCTTTGGTGATTTTTCTTTTGAAATTAAGTGCTCAGGGACTATTTCTGACAATTTTTGAAACTTGGGGGACTGAAACTGCCAATTATGCAAACTTTGCTCATTTTTCATCTGATTTTGAACATTTTGCATCTGAAACATATAAAATGCAATTTTGAAATATTTTCAGTATTTTGATGCATTTCTGAGCATTTTTAAACATTTTGCAGTTCAGATTGACCCAAAAATGATGAGTATTTACACACTCATCAGTGACCATTGTGTCACTCACAATGTCATGAAAATAAATGTTTTCCTTTAAGTAAATTAGTATTGTGTACTACAAGGTTTTCGAAAGTGATTATTGTACGCATACAATATCATGTAAAGTATTTAGTGACTACTGCTTCACTCACATTGTCAGGAAAGTATTAGTGATCATTGTAACGAATACAATGTCAGGGAAAGTATTACGATTGCAATAAGTCTCATAACACCGAAGCTACGACAGTTAATTATACAAATAAGTGAACATGGTATAAAGGCCCAGTAAGTGTTTAACCCTCGACACTTAGATTCCAACATTGTATACGTTCGTTTCCCTATCCGGTCAACCCGAACAGCGAAATTACCCCAATAGATCTATTTATAACACTCGCGCTTCTCGCAAGAACTAATGGTTCATGATAGTGGACATAGTGGGTTATCGATACTTAGGCTAATTCGTAACAGTTTAAAAGAGTACTTATTTCCGAAGTGAAAGCAAGCATGTTCTCACCCCAAGTTTGTAAAACAAGTATTAAAAGAGTAAAAATGGGGCTATAAACTCACATAAATATTTTAAGTACTTTTGTCTATGAGAAAATAACTGAGTATGTAACAAATAAATGAGTAACGTGTTCGAGTAACCGAATGAGTATTTAAGTAAGGCAGGTAATGTTTTTGAGTAAACAAATCATGTATTTAAGTAAAACGAGAAATAAATTTAAGTAAAACGAGCATGTATTTTAACCACAAAAATATTTCAAAGCAAGTAGAGTAAGGGTCATGAACTCTGATCTGCGCTAAACAGTCAAGTCTAAAAAGACTTGAAACAGCTCAGACACAAATACACTTAAGTCCTGGAGAATAGATTGAATTCCCGGGTCGTTTAGTCCCAAGGAGACTCAATGGTGTGTTAAACACAAACTCAGAGGATAGAATGATCACTAAGGATAGTGATCTGTAAAGGTTTTGATTAGAAATTACACTACTGATTGATTTTGAATGGAATTGGACACAGAATTGGAAAGCACAACAACCAGATCAAAGAAACGTAAACGCAAGTTTTGGAAACTACGTATACGCACAAAATAAAAAGTGAAAACTAAGAAATAAAAGGCCTAAAAATATAAAAATGACATTTTTGGAATCCTAAAAATAAAAGAAAATTATTAGAAAAAGAAAATAATTTTTAACACTATTTAATTAATTATTATTAATTAAAAACTATTTTAACTACTTAATAAATAATCTAAAATAGAAGAAAATAGGAAATAAGGCTAGAAAAATAAACTTATGATTCTGAAAAATCTAAAATACTATAAAACTAATTTTAAAACTAAAAATATATTTTTCACACTTTTTATCTAATTATTATTAATTAATAACTATTTAAAATACACTTAAATACTAGAAAATAGAAAATTAACTTGGAAAAATAAAATTTTAACTTGGAAAAATCTAAAATATGATAAAACTAATTTTAAAACAGAAAATATATTTTTTAGACTTTTTAATTATTTATTACTAATTATTTATTATTTATTAACTATTTATAATTATAATAAATACTAAAAAGATAGAGAAAAATCTAAAACTTTTTCTAAAAATCCTATAAGATGACAGAAACCTAAGAAAACTATAAAAACAAGATTTGCTTATTAATAAGTTGAAAAGAAAAATCAAAAAGCTAAAAACCTTAAATAAACACTATCACTGATTTAAACTTGGACTTTTTCTGGATTTTCTTTTTGAAAACTACTTTACTAATGATATTATGAAACTTTAATAAAGACAAAAAATTTATAAAACACAAATAAGCTGTTTTGAAAGCTTATTGCTCCAACAATTGGGTTAATGGCTTATTTGGGTGAAATAAGCTCAAATAAGCTTAAACACTGAAACCAAAGCTAGAACAAGATGGAATAAGGTACAAACTACTGAAATGAAGCTAAAGAATGAAAAGAAACACACTGATAAGCTAGTAATAGGCAAATAAGCACTTGACTTATATAATGAAAAACAGAAAATGGGACACACTTCAAGCTTGTAGCAGCCCTAGCTAACAAGCTCCAAACTGAAAAATAAAACTTGACAACTCAAGAAGACCAGGTTGGCTTTCCAAAGAACTAGAGAACTCAAGAATTGGACAAGTAATAAGCTCAGTGTGAGCTTTTCAATTTGGTGCCAAGAACTGTGCACAGGGCAGTTTTGTGAAACAGGTACCACTAAGAAGCAGTCTAAAAAGCACTTAAAAAGCCAAGAAACTAAGAGCTATCATTTTTGTATTTTTCTACACCAACCAAACTTTGATTCCCCAAGAGCTTATAGACTGAATCCTACTAATGAACCCACAATGAAATTCCCAAGTTTATTCAAAAACGACCTTTTGAAATTTTGACTTTTTGAGAAAAACCAAAAGGTTGACCAAAGTGAGATTTAAACTGATCTTAAGCACTGATGATGTTATGTTAAGGTGTTTTAAGACTGATTATAGCAAGAGTAACAACTTTTGAACACAATATCAAAATCTTGGATCATGAACTGTCAACAGTAAGCACATATGAATGATTCCTTGAAATTTTGACTTTTTTTGCTATTGAGAACTTGTTTTATTGACTGAGATTAGTTACTTAGACCTGTTTAGACAGTTTTCCAACAAAGCCAAAGTCCAAAGAACCTTTAAACACACTAAACCAAACACACCTTTTGGCTAACTGTTATGAACTTTTTCAAATCAAAACACAATTATAAACCAAAAACTTGATTGCAGACCTTATATAATCTGTTTATATAACTAATGAATCATTAAACAACACCTTATTACCACAGTAACTAACAAATGATTAAGAAGTAGCTTTTACTGTTATAACTAAGATTTTATAAGCTTAAACTTTTGAAAGAACAACCACTAGATTTCAATGTTTAAAAACACTTAACTATGGCTAATTAACACAAAGATACAGAAATTAGAACTATAGAACACTTGCAACACTAAAAAGCCAAATTAGACAAAAAGCTTACAAATGGTTTTGAGGCACAAACTGAGAACTAGGCAATGAGAACCAATCCTAAATGCTCTCCACAGAGCTCTAAACCAAGGCCATCCAAGATACACCTTGCTCCAGCTGTGAATACTTCCATAGATCCCTTTTTTATTTTTCAAGTATTTAATTGGATTTTTGGTGAATTTTCTGATTTTTCTTCTAAATTGAATTTTAGAATTTCTAAAAGCTTGAAATAGCTTTCTAGGAGCTTAAGTGACCTATCTCAGTCCATATAATCAACAAACAACAACATTGGAAACATATGAGAATTTGCTTAAACTTGAGATTTTGCATAAACTGAAATACACTTTAAAACTTGGAATTACTTATCAAAAGAGGTTCAAATACACTTGAGAAACTTAAATAAGGTACTTTGAAATAAAAACATACATTGAAAAGCTTGAATTAAAGAAAAACGACTAAAAATAATAAAATTACACTAGATAACTTTTTTCTTCCCTGTATCTCTCCCTCTTTATAGACTTTAAGCATTCCATGATATCCTCTGAATCTTTCCCACCACACTAGAGCCCTTGGATCACTCAGAATCATCAGAACCGTCCACATGTATTTTGGCGCCAAAAAATTCAATGAGCAGGTTTTGAGCTTTAATGAATTTGGTTAAGTTAATTAAAGCTTTTGGAGTGTAGAGAAGGTGGGGGGAACATGGTATGGGAGGGCATGTTGAAAAAGTTGGAAAACCACTCTGGTTTTTGAATATCTGGGATGGGAGAGACATAGCTACAGTGCTTCTGGTTTTCTTGGGCGCGTTTTCTTCCTCATTTGACTTTGGTTGACTGAAGTTAATAACAAAGGGGGTCCAAGGTCAAGGTTCAAGTGGGTCAAAATGTAATTTGACCTGGCTCAAGGGTCAAGAGATTGGGTTAGCAGCTTGTGTTGGATTGGATTGGGCTTAAGATTGGGCTTTGGATATTATAAGTTGATCCGTTTGGTTTGTGTAGTAAACAAGGACCAAAAATGCAATTTTGCCAAACTCCAAGGACTGATCTTGCCATTATTCCAAACTTCTCACAAGGACCAAATTTGCCATACATTTATAAAACAAGAACCCTTTTTGCATTAAATCCATTTTTTAAAGTCCAAGGACTATTTTTGCAATTTTCCAAAGTTAAGGGACCTTTCTTGCCAATTGACCAAAGAATCATTCAAGGATCATTTTAAACAACTTAGAATACTTCAGGGACCTTGAATGATAAATTTCCACATTTTTGAATTTCCAGGGACTAGATTTGACAACTTTTAAAACTCGGGGGACTAAAACTGCCAATTTTGCAAACTTTATACATTTTTCATCTGATTTTGATATTTTTGAATTTAAAACACATAAAACACTGATTTGTGATAATTTGATCATTTTGATGTGTTTTTGAGTGTTTTCAGATGATTTTGCAGTTTAGATTACACAAAAATGATGAGTATTTGGACACTCATCAAACTCACATAAAGTAAAGTAGTAATCCGGGAAAAAGAAAGTCAAAGTATATGGGTAACGGCTCCGACACGCGACCTAAGTAAATATGATTCGTCTTAGTATTACACTATGTGCAATGCAATAAATGTAAATGTGTTTTCAAGACTTTGTATCGCCACCGCATGTTTGTGTTTTACTTTTATATGTTAAAAATACTCTTTACGTACAAGTTGTGTAATAGTTTACGTACAAGTTGTGTAATAATATAAGTTTCGGCACTTTATCAAATGTCCCCGTATTAACTAACTTTAATAGTCACGTAATAAAAATTGTCTCGCTTTTATTTTAAGTATTTAAAATAATACTCTTTTAAAGTTTATAATCGTCTTTTTTTCGGGTTTCTTCTTTTTGTCAGGTTTCGTCTTTTTTTTGGGTTTCATCATTTTGTCGGGTATTGAAAATAATGTTAATACAAATAAGCCGTAAAAACGTTTATTTATATTTTACGATCTTCTAATGCTTTGTCGATAACAAACGTAAAATCATTTTAACAAAACAAATAAAATACGTAAATGGTTTGAGCCAATAGTTTTCTAACACACTTACATTTTCACATAAAACACTAAAACAAGTATAAGTGATTTTTATGAGTTAGTAATACATATGTACAACAACTAGTGTTTACATATTGGGCAAATATATACATAACTAGTATGTATTATAATGGGTATTACAATTGGGTAGAAATTTAAGTATTTGACCCATTGACCAAATACATTGAATGTAGTTGGGTACAACCCAAAGTCCATGACACATACCCATGGAGCTTGACCCATAACCCATTGCATGACATCATGCTTATGTCATATATGAATAATATCCATGACCCATGGTTTTAATCCATGGCCCATAGTTTTAATCCATGAACCATGGACTAGATGCATTGCATCTTATAGATACATTGTATCTACTTTGATATCCATGATCCATAACCCATGACCCAAAACCCATGGGCAAAAGGGAGCGTCCCATGGATCCCCATTATTACACTGGACGGAACCCTCAAGTGAGGGATCCGTGAGATCCGTGGAACAGTAGTTGTTTTTCTTCTATAAATAGTGAGCCACTTCTTCCTTTTGGGTTGCCACTCCCACACATGCTTTCCCCAAGTATTGTAACCTTCTAACCACAGATCCTAAGGGATCTTTCTACGTAGTTTGTCTTTTGTTTTTGTGTGATTATCTAGGTTCCTCTTAAAGGCGAGATCACCACTTCTTGAAGTCGAGCAAGCTCAAGTCCATGAGTTGCCATGCTTCGTCATCATCAAGACTACTGAGGTTATCTTGTTGATACTTCTTTCTTCCTCCATAGAAGTGTTGTGCCGAAGGCATTAGTGAAGGATGCCGAAAGAGTCAAGACGAAAGCATTAGTGAAAGGTGCTTAAACGTCTGTGTCAAAAGCATTAGTGAAGAATTCTAAAGAAGTCAAGATGAAGGCATTAGTGAAAGGTGCCAAGCATTCGTGTCAAGGGCATTAGTGAAAGATGCCTAGGAGTCAAATCAAGTGGCATTAGTGAAGGATGCCAAAGTCGTATAATCGATGAGGTGCATCGTTATACAAATATTGATAGTTTGTTTCCAAGGATATTGATATCCTTGATGTTGTTGTAATAAGGAGTGGGTCTCATTTGGGGTTAGGTGTTGTGTAGTGTTGGGTAGTAGTTCCTCCATTGAAATGGAACTCGGTACTTAGCCTAGTACCGGATAAAGGGTAGACGACGTTGTGGTAGGTGTGGTTCTCCTTGGTGAAGGAACCCGGTGGTTAGCCTAGTACCGGAAAAAGAGTAGGCGACGTTGTGAAGGCTTCTCCGCCATAAGGAGTTGGTGTCGTGTAGTGATTACGAACTCTCGAGTAGGTGACTCGGGGAGTGGAGTAGGGCAAGGAAGGTGTCCTTGTAGCCGAACCACTATAAATACGCTTGTCGTGATTATGTGTTTCTTACTCTTTATCTTTCATTACACATTTATATATCTATCTATCAATGTCCAACATACACATCCAAATAGATTGACATAAGTCGATCTAAATATTTTAAAACAAAGTTTTAATTGGTAAAACTATTCAACCCCCCTTCTAGTTTTCCACAAATAATAACCATTTCATTACTTATAAAAGTTTAGTTTCGTCTATTTGTTGTGTTTATAAAAAAATATAAATTTTCACCGTTTATAAAATTCTAACTAGACGGTTTCATTTTTATATTGTCATTTTAGAAACATAGTTTAAGTAGTAAGTTTCTAGCAAAAATTCGGCATGACCCTTTCGATTATTCTTACTTTACCAATTTTACCTACCTCATTTTTAGTAGTTCGAAACTATTTCAAAGTTTATAAAAATGTATTTTAGCTAATAGTGTAACTTCAAAATAGCCCGAACTTCAAAATAGTTTTTGTCGTAACTTCAAAATAGGTTTCTCATTTTAAGTCCGTTTTTAGTGGCTCAAGCGACCACATTTAGCTTAAAGTTTCTAGTTTCTATTTCTTTATCCGATTGTTGAAAATAGCAAGTTCATTTTGCTGTTTCTACTGTTTCGGGACAGCAAGTTCGCAAACTATATATTTCGTCATTTAAACTACATTTTCAACCGCAATCCATAACAACATGCTAAAACTAATCCCTTCCGCCGATTATCACTATTTTCTGAACAACACAACAACTTAAAACTATCCTAGTTTCCCCTCCACTGATTTGATAGCAACATAAACATATCAACTTACAAAATAAACCGCAAAACTCAACCGCAAATAACTTTGTACATATAACTTAAACAAAAGACAACACAAATAATGGTGATACAAATCTTTTCATGTTTTATATATGTATGTCGTGGCATGTACATGGTTTATTCTTTAAATTTTCTTGCAAATCATTACATATAAGTTGTACTTTAGTTAAATCCATGTCAAGAACATCAAGAAAGTATAAGAAATATTAAGAAAAGTTGACTTACAGTATTTGATAAAAAAAAAGTGAAGATTTTGAATGCAAGAACAACCCAAATGATGTGTTATGACCCAAGATAACTCTTCTAACGACCCAATTAAGCTTCCTTATACCCAATATATTCAAGATTCAAGCAAAAACTATGGATTTAGGGGTGTTTCTGGGTTCGACGAGGCAAAGAGAAAAGAAAGAAATGAGAGAAATTTTGCTAGTTGTGTTTGCAAGTGTCTGTGAATCAAACTATTGAAATGATCTTATAAATTGATATGTATTAATATGGTCAGTGGCTAGATGTAATGGTACATAACATATTGGTACAATCTAGGAAAATAACAAAAGATGGAGGTAAGCATGTAAGTGTGTATGTAAGTGCTTTTTTTTTTTTTTTTTTTTTTGGGTAAAGGGTTTATACCCGGTGAAATAAAAGTAAGGTTTGCGCATTCCCCGGATGCGCAAACCTTACTTTTATTTCACCGGGTATAAACCCTTTACCCAAAAAAAAAGCACTTAATAAGAAAACAAATCGTGTAAGTTTGTAAGTGGTGATATAAGTGATAGGTTAAAAATCAAATTATTGTAAGTGTGTGTGTGTACTAGGCTCGAAAAAAGTCAAAGGGGGAGGGAAAATATTTGATTTTCCAAATTTTGTGTACTGTGTTATTTAATGCAAAGGGGACGGGTCTGTTGGGCGTTTTCATGCACACCTAAGTAAAAATAAAAATTGTAAGCGTTATTATGCAAAAGTTATGAAAATAAGTTTATTGATGTTGTAATGTACTAATTTAACGCGAATTATAGTTAGTTTGGTGTCGGTACGCGTTCGGGCTTGTTTTTCACAGTAAGCGAGATAACTTCTCGTTTTTTAGTTAGATAAGCTCGTAAATGCTCAAAAATTAATAATTCAAGTTTTCTGATTAAATAATAGTCTGAAAAATTGTCGGTTGTCACAGTAGCTCAACTTATTAATACCACGGATTGGAGTAATGTGCTTAGGAGGTTATCGAGAGTTGGTCTTGAATCAAACCAATTTACAGCTTTGATGTATGTTATTCGAGATGTGACGCTTTCAGATTCTAAGGACGGATAGAGATGGGCTTTAGACTCTTCTGGTTTTTCTATTGCTTCTACCCGAAAACATATTGATGATCATATTCTAAATGGTGGATTCACGTGTGTCCCTATTAAAGTTAACGTCTTTATGTGGAGATTGAGTCTAGATAAACTTCAAACGTTGGTGAATATGGATAGAAAAGGAATTGATGTTGCTTGTATTTTATGTTCAGTGTGTAGTGAGCAAGTAAAGTGTGTTAATCACTTATTCTTCTCGTGCGGGATGTCTTGGGAGCTTTGAGCTCTTTTGGCTGCGTGGTGTGATTTGGATATTCTGGAGGTCTCCAATATTGCAGAGTGGTTGTCGTGGTTAGATGCTTGTCAAGTGTCGAATAAGGCCAGGCTCATTCTTGAAAGGGTTGCAGCTACGTTGTTGTGGTCCATATGGAATTTTCTTAATGCTTTGATCTTTTTGATGTCTAAACCTAAAAAGGCGAATATTTAGGGATTTTATTGTACATCAATCGTTTTTTGGATTTCATATAGAAATCCTAAGTTTAGGTTAAGTTTGATAAGATGGTTAGAAAATTCTATAGATAATAATTGCTTATTTTAATTGTTCCGTTATCTAGCTTTTGCTAGTTTTATAAAATGCCGCCGTTCAAAAAAAAGTGGGCTTCACTATCTAGTTTGGTTTAACATTGCTCTAGAAATCGCAGTAGGACCGAAGTATCTCGTTGTGTTTGGGCATTTCTAACTACTCTAATCAAGTTTTGGTTTAATCGTGTGGTATCGAACTCGAATCATCGAACTACTGATTGTGGGCATTTCTAACTGGTTATTGGGCTTAACAAATTGGAGTCTGAAGTACTCAAGTACATGTTGTGAACAAAAAGTTAAAAACCCAAATTAAAGTTTCAGATACTTGACCCCATTGACATGATTAGATTATTTTTTGACTATTTATCTATTTTTCTACCAGGGAGACCATAATTGAATCATCTTTTGTAGTATGACGGATAAACAACAAACTCGATACATAAAGCCTAATAAATCAATAATAATTATATGACTGCAGCGCCATAAGTTCCTCACATATGTGAAAGCTCCTTCCACATTTTATTTCACAGGAAATAAATATTAACCCATTTTAGACATAAATATATTACACTGTCTATTTTAGACATAAATATATTCAAGATTTGTCTATAAAACAAAAATGATTAAAGTGAATAGTCAAGAAATTGAAATGTTAAAAAACTTAAAAAGAAAATGTTAAAACAATTAATTATGAGCAATTTCAACTACGATGAGATTTGTCTAAATATAACATTTACAGACCAATTTCTAATTTTATTGCTCCTTCAAAATAATTTATTAGTTCTAATTTTATGATCACACATGATTGAATCTTATACACTTGAGAAATTGATGTGATACAAAATGAAAGGAAAGTGGTTGACATGGTACAAATAAAAAGTCAATTTCAACTACAACTATCTGCCGCTAGGATGACAATTTGGGTCGGGTTTGGGTTGGCAAGTTCGAGTTAACAGTTTGGTGGGTCAGAAAACCCCAACCCGAACCTGGCACATTTAAATTATCGGCTCAGCTATGTCAACCATAACTTGTTTACACATAACCTAAACTTGACCCATTTAACCCGTATATATACTTGGGTTAGCGGGTTAAATAGGTTACACGAGTTGAATAGGTTAAACGGGGTTTCGGGTTGACCAAATTAATCCGTTTTTAACCCGCATAATAAAATGTAAATAGTTGTTTAAGTAAAAAATCTTAAACGGGTTGGCGGGTTGGCCCGCTTAATTTATTTGCAACCCGAACATGACCTGTTTAATAAATAGGTTAGTAAGGTCGACACAAACACGAATCGAAATCTATTATAAACTCAACCCGAACCTGTTGATTTACGTTTCGATTTCAGGTCAAGTTTCGTGTCGGGTCAGAAATTGTCACCCCTATCTGCAGCTATAAAATCCCGTTGCTATGTACGGGGTATTCGTCTATACTAAAAAAAATAAAAAATAAATAAATAATTGGAAAAGTGAAAAGTAAAAATTTAAAACTAATTCAGGAAACTAATTTGTTCTTTTGCTTAAATGAAAGGTTAGAAACTAATTTAGGAAAATTAATACTAATGTATCTCATTTCTTAAATATTGAAATTAGCTATTAAAATTTGTTTTTTTTTCTTAAAATTATTATATGTTACAATAATTTACAGTTACTGTGGAAAACTAGAAGGGGGTTGAATAGTTTTACCGATTAAAACTTTATTTTAAACTATTTAGATCGACTTATGTCAATCTATTTAGATGTGTATGTTGGATGTTGATAGATAAGTACGTAAATAAGTAATGCAAAGGTAAAGAGTAAGAAACACAAAACCACGACACGAGTATTTATAGTGGTTCGGCTACAAGGACACCTTCCTTGCCCTACTCCACTCCCCGAGTCACCTACTCGAGAGTTCGTTATCACTACACAACACAAGCTCCTTCTGGCGGAAAAACCTTCACAACGTCGCCTACTCTTTATCCGGTACAAGGCTAGACACCGGGTTCTTCCACGAGGTAGAACCAAACCTATCACAACGTTGCCTACCCTTTATCCAGTACAAGGCTAGATATCGAGTTTCATTACAAAGGAGGAACTACTACCCAACACTACACAACACCTATCCCAAAGGAGACACCATCCTTATTACAACATCATCAAAGATATCAATATCTTTGGACACAACCTATCTATGTTTGTACATCGATGTACCATATCTATACTTCTAGAGAGGAGGAAAGAACTATCAACAAGAGAACTTCAGTAGTCTTGATGATGACGAAGCTAGGAACTCATGTACTTGAGCTTGCTCGACTTCAAGAGGTGGTGATCTTGCCTTTAAGAGGAACCTAGAAGATCACACAAAAACAAAACTACATAGAAAGATCCTTTGGATCTGAGGTTAGAGAGTTTACAATACTAGGAGAAAGTATGTGTAGAAGTAACCACTTACAATGAAGAAATGACTCACTATTTATAGACAAAAATTCACTACTGTCCCACGGATCCCTTGCTTGAGGGATCCGTAGGACGCTCCCCCTAAATGGGTTATGGGTCATGGATCATGGGTCATAGACTTTGGTGCATGGGTATCCAAATAGATACAATGTATCTAGATTATGCAATGCATCTAGTCAATAGGTCATGGGTTATGGATAATACCCATTATGACTTCATGCATGATGTCATGCAAAGGGTCATGGGTTATGGATCATGGTCCATGGGTTATACTCAACTACATTCAATGTGTCTAGTCAATGGGTCAAATACTTAGACTTTTACCCATTACATTACCCATTATAATATATACTAAGTATGTGTAGGTACATGTCCATATATGTAAACACTAGTTGTTATACATATGCATTTCTATAAAATGTAAACACTATTACTTGTTAAGTGTTTTATATGAAAATGTAAGTGTGTTAGTAAACTATTGGCTCAAACCATTTACGTATTTTATTTGTTTTGTTAAAATGATTTTACGTTTGTTATCAACAAAACATTAGAAGATCGTAAAATATAAATAAACGTTTTTACGGCTTATTTGTATTAACAGTTACATTTTGACTTTTTTACGTTGTATGAATAAATGTTATACGAAACACCTAACAAAAATATCACAATCATAATTATGTGCCGCGATAATTTTTTTTTTTGCTATGCACAAGTACTCGTCTAGTTGTACTTAATGAAGAGGAATGTAACATGTACCACATTGGAAACTCATAAGAAGGAGGGAAGAGAGAAGAGAAAGAGGAACCTCTTGGCTTGGCTTAGGCTTAGGTAGGAGTGTTAACGATTCTAGCCGAGTCGAGTTTTGCCCTAAACGAGCTAGGCTCGTTTATTAACTACTCGGCTCGAGCTCGAATAAAATTTTATAAATTGGCTCGAGCTCGAGCTCGAGCTCGAATATTTATTTGTTGTTTGAGTTCGAGCTCGAAGCTCGTTAAAAATTATTAACTTTTTATTTTGTAATCCTACAATAAAGTAACTTTCAAGCTTAAGATGCTCGTATAGAAGATCAAACTTGATAGGCTCGTTTATTAACTCAAGCTCAAGCTCGAAAGCTCGTTTACAATTATAAAAATTGTTCTAATGATTAAACTAAAGTTTATGTAACTTATAATAAACACTATTTTGCATTTGAAGTAAAAAAAATGTATAACAATCATACTTATATTTTTTATAATTTCAAGTAAATGTGGTTCTTTATGAAAATGAAGTGGGTCTTTCTTTTATAGTGTCCATCTATTTTCATTTTTTTTATTATTTTTACTGTGGGATATTTTTCATCTTTTATCTTATTAGGCAATATACAACTACTATACAAATTTTCAAAACATAGATTTTATATTTTTACATTTTCTATTTTAATTAATTGAGAAGAGTTATTTTACATACCAAACTTCTCACATACCAAGGGACTCATCCCCACACTTCATCTAAGGCTGGAAGGCAAGGAGGCTACCCACTCACCTTACACCTGAGCGCCACGTCAGCTTTCTCTCTCCTCTCTCTTCAACTTACTTCCACTCACCTTTCTGTAGACAAGGCACGCACTTTCACTCACCTTAACTTTTATTTTTATTTCTTTTTAATACAACAAAACACAAGTAGGTGAGTTATTACAAATTCAAAATTCAAATTTAAATTCAGATACTAAAGTGTAACGAATACAAAATTCAAATTTAAATTCAGATACTAAAGTGTAACGAATACAAAATTCAAATTCAAATTCAAATTCAAAAATTTCCCTATATATATCCACACTCACAAGCCACACACATACACACATAAAATTTCTTACCAAATTCTCTGAATAATTTCTAAAAAAGACTTCGGCCAACAATTTCCCGAGCAAAAAGACTTCGGCCAACATTAATGAAGATGAACTTTTAAGAGAATTGGAGGAAGCTACTCTTGAGGAGGAAGTAGAAAGGGAGCAAGCAAAAAGAGAACGAGTCGAAACGGAGGAAGCCGAAAGGGAGCGACTTATGCTCCAAGATGAACAGGTATAGATAGAGATGGAGGAAGATGCTCATAGGGAGCAAGCAGAAAGGGAGGAAAAAGAACGTCGGGACAGAGAATTTGATGCTTTGTATGCAGAGTGGGATGAGAGCAGATTTGAAGGTTCGTCTTCGTATGCTTACGACGATGGTTACGACTCCAACAACTCTCAAACCTGGGATCACTCGGATTATCATTAGTTGTTTTAATACATGTATTTTTTTTATGTATTGTGATTTAATTTCCTATGTAACGTAGTCTCCTTTTTTATGTAATGAATAAAAGTTTGTCCACTACTTTCGTGCTTCATACTCTCAAATTAATATACAAATTATACATATATATATATATATATATATATATATATATATATATATATATATATATATTAATGGGGTAGTGGCGATTTTTTTTAAACAAACGGATATAAATTTTTGCACACTTATCAACTAGGTGACCGAGTCACCTTAATTTGCCTAGAATTGTGAGACTCGCGCGTGAGGGTACAAGGCCGACAAGGTGAGTCGCGAGTGAGTGAGGGTAAGGTGACTGAGTCACGGTCCCTTGCCCTCCAGCCTAAAAAAAAATCAATGGCTGAGATTAAAAACATTTTAATATTTCACCTATTTTTTATAAGTTAAATATCTCTTAAGCCGTTAATCGTTAAACGAAAATAATTACATCGTCTCGACGAGCATTTAATTATCTTTCTATAGACGGACACTTTGATATACTTACGAAAATAGAAAAAAATAGTTTTTTACGTCTTTTCGTCTTTTTCGAATTTTTTCGAAACTGAAATTTGCATGAAAAAATCACATGTGATTAAAAACTAATTTAAATATCACTTGTGACATTAGTGTTAAATCATTTATGATAAGTAATATCACATGTGATATTCAAATTAGTGTTTAATCACATGTAATTTTTTCATGCAAATTTCAGTAACGTAAAAAAAATGAAAAAGACATAAAACAAAACATGAAAAACACGGATTTTTTTTTTTGAAAGTATATCAAAGTGTTTATCTATAGAAAGATAATTAAATGTTCGTCGTAATGGTATATTTTTTTCGCTTAACGATTAACGGTTTGAAAGATAATAATATCTGGAAAAAAAATGGGGTTTTTTAAATTGTTGGAATTAATCTCATCCATTAGATAAAATAAAGATGTATGAAAGATGGAGGGCGGAGATTGATCCCTTGGTATGTAAAAAAATATTTGGCATGTAAATGATCTTTACTCTAATTATAATTCTTAATTAAAAATATGATTTGTTTTTTCATTAACTTATGCTAACAAGTTTACTAATTAAACTAAATAACAAAGTTAGCCAAAGAAATAAATTTGATGCTCAAAGAATAAAATAGCTGATTAATTAAGGTTCATAAAGAACACATAATTGATATATTTGTATCATCTATAATTTCTTAGTATATGTTTTACCTTTTTCTATATAAATGAATTTTGAATGAGTATAGTCAAGTATATAATTTTCTAAGCTCGATTCATGTAATTGGTCGAGGAAATTTTGTTATTCGAGCTAGAGTCAAGATCATAAATTATTTAATGAGCTTAAGTAAATTAGGAATTTTTTGAGTCGTTAACCAAATCAGTTATATGTATGTGTATTTATGTATCTTCATGTGTGTCTTATAAATGTATGTGTGTATCATATGTATGAATGTATGTATGTGCTTGTAAGTATAAATGCTCATATGAGAGACATTGTATGTGTATGCATAAACATGTTTGTTTTCACATGTAATGGATTATAATCAATAAACCATTATCATAAATATATCAACTAGTTAACATGATTTAAACGAGTAGAAGAGTTAGTTCATAACTAAACGCAGAATAAGAGTTTCTACAAGAATATTACCAACATCAATCTCCGTGTTTCATCATCAGATTGATAGAAGATGATAACGTTGTTTATGTTCTATTGTCTAAGAACCATGGATAACGTTGTTTATGTTCTATCTTCTAATAACCATGGACCAATTGTTTTTAGCACCCTCACAATGAGTTTATGCATATGTATATATCAAATATGCATGTGTCTTTATATACAAATAGTGGTCGCACTTATGTATATCATATGTGTGTGTCCATACATATTTGGCTTCCATACGTACGTGTCCTATGTGTCTATACATATTTGAGTATCATATATATGTGTCACATGTGATAATGTTGGGTTTTAGGTTCCTATGAAAGGAATTATTCTAAGTATGGAACTACGGCCAACTTAAAGGAAGCCACGGCTAGAAGAAAGGAATCCACTGCTATATTAAACCACGGCTAGTAGTCTCATGTAACCACTGCTAATGTAATATAAGCACTGCTAGTTAGATATGTCGGTTTAATGTTTTGTATTAGATAAATATGGAAAAGATATTTATCTTGTAGGTTACGTATTGTATATTGTAAAGGACTCCTTAGCCTATAAAAGGAGGTCCTAGGTTAGAGTTAGATATACGTGTTTTTGATATATCTAAAGTCGATACACTTCAAGGTTGTAAAACCCTAATACTATTCAGAGTATTCGTATTAATAATATTGAGGTGTTTAGTGATTATTACTGTTATTCTTCTTAAGGTTAAACATTAAATTCAGCGTAGTGTTTAACAGTTTGTTTATATTAAATCAGCTTCTATATTAGATCGTTTGCTCAACTGTGATCAAAAAGTGGTATCAGAGCTTGTGATCTAGAAGTTGTGATCAAGAAGAAGTTAAGATAACTCAAATTCAAGAACCTTAAAGATGTCTGACAAAACTCACATGATTACTGATTCCAAGGTACCCATGCTGAAACATGGAGAGTTTCAAGTTTGGAAGATGCGAATGAGGCAATACATTCGCATGATTGACTACGCAATTTGGGAGGTTGTTGAGAATGGTGATACTCTACCTAAGAAGGGTGATGATGGAAAGGTTATCAATATTGTTAGTGAAGTTGACAAGGCTAAAAGGAAGCTGGAGATAAAGGCTCACAATATTCTCAGTATGAGAATACCTAATGAGTTTGCTTTGGACTTTCAAGAGTATGAGACTGCAAAGGAGCTTATGGATGCTATTGAAACAAGATATGCTGGTAATGATGCTACCAAGAAATCCAGAAAGAATATGCTCAAACATCAACTTGAAAACTTCACTGCCCTTAATGGAGAGAATCTTGATGGAACCTACAACAGATTGCAGAAGCTTATAAGTCAACTAAAATTGGTTGACTACAAAATAGCTCAAGAAGATGTCAATCTTAAGTTTATCATAAGCTTGTCACCAGACTGGGCTGTGCATACAGTTGTGTGGAGAAATAAAGATGATTTTGAAAAGATGACTCTTGAAAATCTCTACAATAACTTGAAGGTTTATGAGTCTGAGAAGAACATTGCTTGCTCATCCTCATCTACATAGAACATTGATTTTGTGTCTACAAACCATAAAAGTTCTCAAGAAGCATCCACTGCTGCTTATGGTGTTTCCACTACTATTGCTAATAATACCACTGTTAGTGATAACATTAGTGATGGTGCCATATGTGCTTTCCTAGCTGATCTAACAACCAGTGTTACTGTGCTAAATCAGGATCTGGATCAAATTGATCCTGATGATCTTGAAGAAATCAATATTCAGTGGCAAATGGCAATGCTAACATTGCAAGCTAGGAGGTTTCTAAGGAGAACTGGAAGACAGGTCAAGTATGATGGTCAAAGAAAGGCAGGGTTTGACAAAATCAAGATGGAGTGCTACAACTGCAAGAAGAAGGGGCACTTTGCAAGGGAGTGTAGGGCTCCTAAGAGGATGAATGAGAACTTCAAGAAGACAACTAAAGAACTAGTACCTTCGTCTTCTGCATTGGTTGCTCAGGATGGACTTGGTGATTATGACTGGAGTGATCAAATTAAAGAAGGTCCCAATGCTGCTTTCCTGGCTAGTGAAGCTTCAAAAGAGCATAACTTTGCTCTCATGGCCTATGCTTCATCTTCAGGATCAGATTCTGAGGTATCTAATGATTCAAAAAGTTCTAATTGTTCTTTTAAATCTTGTCAGGATAACTTAGAATCACTAAAAGCAATTAATGAGAGTCTGAGAAAAGAGGTAGATAGTCTTGCTTTAGATAACTTAGGTTATAAATTTGGTCTTGAGAATGTAGAAGAGAAACTTAACTTTTGCATAAAATGTGAGTTTGAGTATGTAGATAAGATAAACATACTAGGTGGTGAAATTGAACTTAAGGATAGAGAGATTAAGATGCTTAAACGGAAACTTGAAGAAGCAGAAAGTGTAAAACATCAAGCCCTAGAAGAGAAAGAGAAACATATAGTTAGGGTTGCTAAAACAAAATTTGCTTCTAATTTGGTACATAAATCTATAGGGTGTCATTTAGCAGTGAGTTTAGTTTCAACAAACCTGTAGGTGAGATTTGGAAGTCTGAATCACCTAAGATAGGTTCTGATAGGTCATCTGATGGTCCAATTATTGAAGATCGGGAATCAGATTCTGAGGAAAATAGATCTGAATCAACACAGTCTGAGAAGTTAGAAAATGTTAAACATGTTGATTCTAAACAAGCCAACCTTATGCCTAGATTTGGAGCACCAATTTCTAGGAAAGTTGTAGACTACAATGAGATTCCTAGGGATCAGATGAAGAGTTTCAAACCTAGGGGCAATCAAAGAAACTTCAATGGCTTAATCTCAAATAGATTAGGGGAGGAGTTTCAATGTGTCAAAAAGGCTTGTTTTAAATGTGGTAGTTTTGAGCATCTACAAAGAAACTGTTATAAAAATCAACCACAAGTATGGAATCATTGGAGGAGGGTGAATCATAAAAACTTTTCAAAGAACACCATCCCACACCCAAACAAAAACATGGTTCCAAAAGCAGTGGTAATGAAGAATGGTAAAACAAAATCAATAATCATTGCTGCAACCAAATGGGTTCCAACCACTACTAAGCAAAATGTTTCCACTGCTAAGCAGAATATCACTACTGAAACAAAAGAAGTTTTAACTATACCAAAGGTGATAACAGACACAGTGGTTGGAAGCCATTTCTATGTTGTAAAGGCCTCAGCCAGCTGGCAGTGGAAACCAAAAACAAAGGTTTTACACAATGCCAGCTGTGCATCAATGGATCTGAAGAAATTTGACTATGTTGATGCACAGGGCAGACCCAAGTCAGTATTGGCTTGGGTCCACAAAAGGAACTAATTTGTTTAATTTCATGTGCAGGGCAATCTACATGATGAGCTAAAAGATAAAGGAATTTTTGGTAGTGGTTGCTCTGGGCACATGACATGGTGTGGGAGCAACCTTGAGGATTTTGAAGCATTTGATGGAGGATATGTGGCATTTGGCAATGATCCAAAGGGAGGAAACATTCTTGGTAGAGGAACAATCAGAACAGGAAAATTGGACTTTGAAAAAGTCTATCTGGTACAGGGACTGAAGTACAATCTTTTCAGTGTTTCCCAAATGTGTGATAAAAGAAATTGGGTACTTTTTGGGGAATCTAAATGTGTGGTGTTATCTCCTGATTTTAAAATGCCTGATAATAAGTTTGTGCAGCTTAGGGTTCCTAGGAAGGATAACATATATTCTTTTGATATGAAAGATGTCATTCCTAATAGGTCTTTAACCTATTTGTTTGCTAAGGCATTAGTAGACGAGTCAAAATTATGGCATAGAAGGCTAGGTCACCTAAACTTTAATACAATCAATAAATTGGTGAAAGGGAACTTAGTTAGAGGACTACCTTCTAAGGTTTTTGAATGTAAAGATTTTTGTGTGGCTTGTCAAAAAGGTAAACAACATAGAGCCTCTTGTAAGACCAAGACTGTGAACACCATTTCTCAACCACTATTTATGTTACACATGGACTTGTTTGGTCCCGCATTTGTTAAGAGTTTGAATCATAAGCAGTATTGCCTAGTTATCACTGATGATTATAGCAGATTTTCTTGGGTTTACTTTCTGGCACTTAAGAGTGAAACAAGTGAGATTCTTAAGAATTTCATCACTAAGATAGAAAATAGAGTGAACCATAAGGTCAAAGTAATCAGATGTGATAATGGAACTAAGTTTAAAAATGATGTCATGAATAAGTTCTGTGTGGATAAGGGTATTGAAAGACAGTTTAGTGTTGCAAGGATACCTCAACAAAATGGTGTGGCTGAGAGGAAAAATAGAACACTAATTGAGGCTGCAAGAACAATGTTATCTTAATCTAAGTTACCAACTACCTTTTGGGCTGAAGCTGTAGGAACTGTACGTTATGTGCAGAATAGAAGCAAGGTAGTAAAGCCTCATAACAAGACCCCCTATGAGCTGTTACATGGTAGGAGGCCTATGATAGATTTCCTAAAACCTTTTGGGTGTCTTGTTACTATCTTAAATACCATAAACCACCTAGGCAAGTTTGAGGAAAAGGCAGATTAGGGATGCTTTATCGGCTATTCTTTCAATAGCAAGGCCTTTAGAGTATACAATAGGAGGACCAGAATTGTAGAAGAAAACTTAAATGTTAAGTTTAGTGAAGAGACTCCTAGTGTTGAGACAAAAGAACCAGAGTGGCGGTTTAATATTGATATGCTAACAAAGTCTATGAATTATGAGCCTATCAATGCATGTACATCCACTAATTTTGATGCATGTACACTAAAGGATTCTGATGAAGGAACAAATTCTAAGGAAGATGAACCTCCAAAGGAATTTTACTTGGTTGAAAAGTGGAAAGTTGGTTCTGTCTCGCCCATCATTGAAAAGAAGAGTCCCACTGATGATGATGGTTTGGATTCAGGCAGCAAGGGTGATCATCATCAAGATAATGAAGAGTTGGATCATGATAACTCAGTGTCGGTAGAAGAAATTGAAAAGCAGAAGAAAATTTCTGAAAGCATTGCTACCCTAAATGAAAGCACTGCTAAGCCAAAGTCTACCACTGCTAGTTCATGTGAAATCCTTGCTGCAAATTCTGATAGCAGTACTTACTTTGGAATCCCTGCCAAGCCACTATTTGTTGATGATGAGTATCCAACTGATCCTGACATGCCTGCTTTGGAAGAAATAGATACTCCCACTGATGATGAAAACTTGGATGACTATTTCAATGATGCTGATGTTACAAATTTGGATACAGTCATCATAGAGAGTCCAATTCCTACCACTAGAGTTCATAAGAATCATCCCAAAGAACAAATACTTGGAAATTTGAATACACCAGTTCAAACAAGAAGTAAGACTCAGAACACTAAAACCTTTCCTGAACAAGGTTTCTTTGCAAGGTCACTTCACAAAAGGAACAGTCATCAAGACTTGCAGAACTGTTTGTTTTCTTTCTTTCTGTCACAAAAGGAGCCCAAGAGAGTAGAAGAAGCTTTATCAGAAGAAGGATGGGTTGAATCAATGCAAGAGGAGCTGTTGCAGTTCAAGCTTCAAGAGGTGTGGACATTGGTTGACCTACCAAATGGGAAAAGGGCTATTGGAACTAAATGGGTGTTTAGAAACAAAATGGATGAAAGAGGTATAGTGGTAAGGAATAAATCAAGGTTGGTTGCTCAAGGATACACACAAACTGAAGGATTAGATTATGAT
The DNA here is from genome assembly GCA_019973895.1 of Chrysanthemum seticuspe. Classification (NCBI taxonomy): domain Eukaryota; kingdom Viridiplantae; phylum Streptophyta; class Magnoliopsida; order Asterales; family Asteraceae; genus Chrysanthemum; species Chrysanthemum seticuspe. The sequence goes on along the minus strand of BPTQ01000004.1, from coordinate 61,888,191 downwards.
GAAGTATTTGCACCAGTTGCCAGAATTGAAGCTATAAGACTGTTTTTGGCATATGCTTCATACAAAAATTTTGTTGTGTATCAAATGGATGTTAAGAGTGCCTTTTTGTATCGTACTATTGATGAGGAGGTTTATGTATGTCAACCTCCTGGTTTTGAAGATCATGATCATCCCGATAAGGTCTACAGGGTGAAGAAGGCTATGTATGGGTTGCATCAAGCTCCAAGGGCATGGTATGACTGCCTTTCTACTTATTTGATGGACAATGGTTTCAAGAGGGGACTGATTGATAAGACCTTGTTCATAAGGAAGCTCAAGGATGATATATTGCTGGTTCAGGTTTATGTTGATGACATCATCTTTTGCTCAACAAATAAGGAGCTATGCAAAGACTTTGAGAAACTTATGCATGATAAATTTCAGATGAGTTCTATGGGTGAACTCACTTTCTTTTTGGGGCTACAGGTTCAACAAAGGACTAATGGTATCTTCATTAGTCAAGACAAGTATGTAGCAGATATTTTTAAAAAGTTTGGATTCCAGGATGCAAAGAGTGCCAGTACACCCATGGAGACTCAGAAACCACTACTACCAGATGTTGGAAGTCCCAAAGTTGATTTGAAGCTGTATAGATCCATGATTGGATTTTTGATGTATCTCACTGCTTCTAGGCCAGACATTATGTTCTCAGTATGTGTGTGTGCAAGATTTCAAGTCACACCAAACACATCACACATGAATGCTGTGAAGAGAATCTTTAGATATCTTAAGGGTCATCCTAAATTGGGCCTTTGGTATTCTAAGGATTCAGCTTTTGATTTGGTGGCCTATACAGACAGTGATTATGCTGGAGCTAGTTTGGATAGAAAGTCTACTACTGGAGGATGTCAGTTTTTGGGAAGCAGGTTAATCTCATGGCAGTGTAAAAAGCAAACAATTGTGGCCAATTCTACCATTGAAGCTGAGTATGTGGCTGTTGCTAGTTGCTGTGGTCAAGTCCTTTGGATTCAGAATCAATTGTTGGACTTTGGGTACAATTTTATGCATACTAAGATTTACATTGACATTAACAGTACAATATGCATCATTAAAAATCCTGTTTTGCATTCTAAAACTAAACATATTGAGATAAGGCATCATTTTATTAGAGATTGTAATGAGAAAAGGTTAATACAAATGGTTAAAATCCATACTGATTTCAATGTTGCTGATCTTCTCACTAAAGCTTTTGATGTGGGGAGGTTTCAGTATCTTGTAGTTAGTATTGGTATGATAAATCTCTAAATCTCAAAAAAAATTTGTAAAAATTTGTAAATTGTATGTACTGTTATTGGTTGATCTTAGTATTGCTAATTTAGTTTTATCTAATGCTTGGTATTTTTCTGTTTCCACTAACTATTTTGTAGATCAATGAAGTAAATCATACACAGTAAGTAGCAATGGACTTAAAAGGAAAACATGGTATTATTATTATAAGATAGAACTGCATCCTAAGACGCAGGATTACAACCATGTCATACACACTACCAGCAGATTACAACACAAGACAACAACTCAAAACAAACATCAAGAGACTACAGCTTCATAACAACCACCTACACCAACTATGGCCTCCTTGCAATGGCCCACTCTGGCATCTTCTTCTGGACCCCTTGTCCACCAATTACATCCCAAACTTTGGGACAATCAAGTCCCCTCACTCTCTCTCTTATGGGATTAGATGAGGAAGATGGACCAGTTGGTGGTGGAGGAACTGTCAGGAGTGCTTGCAAAGGTGGAGCTGGAAGTGGTTCTGGTGGAGGTATCTCAGCAAGGGGAGGCACAACCAATGCTCTGGAAGAGGGTTTATCATCTGTGTCTTCATATGGAGACACATAGCTTGGCATGGAGCTTAAGTCTGAACTGGATTCCTTAATGATAGCTTGTTGTGGTACTGGTTGATTAGTAGAAGGTCCAGCTGGAGCAGGGTTTGTCCTCATGAAAGTGAGAGATGTTTTCCTTGGTGGAAAATAGTTGTTCCATCCTCCTTCAGAAGATTCAGAGGAGGAGATCTCAATGAGGTTACTTGGAGTGTTACTCATTTTTTATTTTTGGAATGGTTTCTAAAGGAGAGGTTTCTAGTGAGAAGAGTTTTTGGGAATGTGAGAGATATGTGTGGTATGTGTGTGCTTTGCTCTTAAATAGAGCTAAAAAGTAATCAGTGTGATTAATGTGTGGAAGGTATGAGTTGTTGAGGAGTAAATGAAGTCTTTGACTTTGGTGAAAGTTTAAAATGACTTGGAGTTGACCATTTTACTGGGTGTTTAGCACTTTGTTTAAACACTGCCAGTATTTCATATAACCACTTCTTGTTATTCTAACCACTGCTAACCTTAACAATGTTTCAAGTGTCTGGTTTGTGTTTGTGATGTGCAGGTATGAAGGAGCTATTGTAGCTTATGGAGCTTTTTGAGCTGTAGGAGTAGCTGATTAAAAAAAATGTGTGAATCTTTTGTAATCCTTCATATTAATGCATGATATCACTATTTTTGACTTAGATTTTGCTGCAGAGGTCTTAGTCAAAAGCTTGGAGTGCTGGTGAAGTATCCACTGCTAGTACATCTCTAACCACTGCTAGTTGTGGCCAATCTACTGCTAGTGCAATTTTGATTCATGTGGAAACTAGAGGGGCTGTTTTGAAACTTTCTGGAGAAACGTATTTAATCCCCAATTCACTGCTGGATCATTTAATTGATCTTTGAACACTTCCAATTGGCGCTAATCACAAACCCTAACCACTCCCAACTGCTAATTTCACAAATCCCACATCTTTTTCACAATGCCGGCTGAATAGTCCACCACCCACAACCTTGTTGCATATCTCATCAACAACAATCAGTCAGAAGGATTTCATGAGATGGTTGATTTTATCAAACACACTCCTATTCATTATGCTTTATCAGTAGAACCCATCATTCTAAAAACGTATGTTCATCAATTTTGGTAGAATGCTGAAATTCAGGAGAGAGATGGCGCAGAGTTTTTTAGAACTGTGGTTGATGAGAATGAGATTTTAGTTACTGAGGAGGTAATTAGGATGTGTTGAAACTGGAGGATGCTGAAGGGGTTATCAATTTGTCTAATGAGGAGATTTTTGATGGACTGGAGCGAATGGGTTATGAGAAAAGAGGAGATAGGATTAAATTTCATAAAGGTATGTTTTCCCCTCAGTGGAAGTTTTTGATACACACTTTGCTTATGTGTGTAAGCAATAAGACCACAGGTTTTGATGAATTTCCCTCCAAAATAGCAACTGCTATAATCTGTTTATCACAAGGGAGGATTTTTAATTGGTCTAGGATGATCTTTGATGGTTTCATCAAGAACCTAAGAGAAAAGAGAAAGTATTTCTTATATCCTAGGTTTGTACAATTGATTGTGGATAGTCAGATCACTGAATCCATTCCTCATCAAAGGGAGTATAAGGTACTTCATATGTTACCTAAGGTTTTTGCACACATGAGGAAACAAAACCCAAATTTCTCAAGAACTCTTACACCCTTATTCCCTCATATGCTTAACTTGCCTGATATGCCTGAGAATGAAGAGGTACCTGATTCACAACCTACCCAAACCACTGATGCTGAAACCCCTGCTACCACATCTGGACCCACTGCTATCACACCTGAACCCACTGCTGATCCCTTAACTTCAACTTTTGAACCACATAGGATTTTGTTTACTCGGAGGAAGAGGAAAGGCACCATGCTACCTCAGGTTGCTGTTAGTGGTGTAGTTAACGAGGGTGTCACAAGAAGTGGAGGTGACATGAGTGGAAAGGATTTCACTACTGTTTCAGGCTTAGATGCTGAACAGGACAGTGAAAACATAATTAAGACCCAACCACTGGCAAGTTCTAATGTGGAGAGTTCTTTTGAGTTCAACACAGGTGGAGGAATCCCTAGCCAACTAGCTAAATCAGGGTGCATGGATGGTCAGGCTAGGTCTGATGCCATGTTTTCTACACCCCATGATTCACCTCTCGGAGCAGGTTACACAGCTCGAAGTGATGAGGGTAGTTTGGGACATGATAATGAATTGACGGATAATGAAAATGTACATGCTGACTTTTCAAAGGATCCACCTCTCGGACCAATTAACACAGGTCGAAGTGGTGAGGATATTATTGAACAATTGACTGAATTGATGGCTAAATGTACCAAGATGGAAAACACAATCACTGGTCTTCAGGAACTTGCAGTGTTTCAGGCTAGACATATCAGAAGTTTGAAGCACAGGGTATCTGTCTTGGAAAGAATAAGGAGACCTGGAATTTCTACATTAAGGAGAGTTAGAAAGCAGGGCAAGAAGGCCAGCTCCTCAAAGGATTTGAGTTTGGAGGATGTAACCAAACAGGGGAGTAGTGATTGCATAGATTCAGGGGAGGCTTTGAACTTGGATGATGATTTGGATTTGGAGAGTGGGGATCATGGAGATGATTATGTGGTGACTGACAAAGATGGCAAAGAAGCAGTGATTGAATCTTCAAAGGTTTCAATTGAAGAAAAGATGGAGGAAGTGGTGCAGGCAACAACCACTGCTAATGTTGCTGCAACCACTTCCAGTTCAAATGAAACCACTGCTGCAACCACTTATGAGGTAATTCTAAACACTGTTACTTCAGATACACCTATAGCTATTACAACCACTGCAACCATAGTCACAACCACTGTCACACCACCACCCATGTCTAAAGAAGTTGAGAAGGAGGTTGCTGGTACCCTGATTAACTTAAGTAAAACCTCATCAAACCCTGAACCTACTATTGCACCTGTTCCCATTTTTCTTAAACCTACTGGACCTAAACCCTTGGCTAAAAGTTTGAAAATTGGTGAGCCTGTAAAGACTCAAGTGGTTCAACCAGATATTGGAAAGGGGAAAGGTATTGCTGAGCCAGTTATGATGTTTAAGAATAGGCAAGAGCAAATTGCTCATGATGAGGAGCTTTCTAAGAAATTGCAAGCTGAAGAAGTGGAAGCTGCAGAGAGGCAAAAGCAAGAAGAAGAGGAAGCTACTCAAAGATTGATTGAAGAGTGGAATTTGGAACAACCTTTCCTTCAAGCCTCTGAAATGATAAGGACAGAATACACTGCTCTTGAATGGGCACTATTAGATGTTGCTACAAGGTCTAAGGTTTTGGCTAAGAAGGCAAGAAAGATAAGACAGGAGAAAACTCAAGCTAAAAGGAAGAAACCTCCTACTAAGACTGAAATAAGAAATCAAATGATGAAGGTTATCAGACACATGGACATGCATATTGGTGTTAATTTGAGAAAGTGTACATATGAGCAGGTTGAAGAGATTTATCAAGCTTGCAAAAGAAGAAGTGATGACTTCATCCCTATGGATTCTGAGAAAGAAGCTGAGTGGATACAGAATATACAAAAGAGAAAAGCTGTTGTTCAGGAGGAATCTAGTTCAAAGAAACAGAAAGTGGATGAAGAGATGGAGAAAAAAGAAAGACTGAATCAGTATCTTCTGGAGTGTGATCAACCAGAACCTATCAATCCTACTCCAATAAGAGCTATTCATCCTATTGAAGATTGGCAAATAGTCACAGCTAATGATAGAGAGATGATTGAGATTACAAGAGCTGATGGATGGAAAAGCACATACTTCAATTTTGGATGTTTGTTGTTCAGTATGAATAAGGTTGATCTGGAACAACTGTAGAAGGTAATGGAGTTTAGGTATGGAAAGTTTGGGCCAATTGGAGTATTAGCAAAATTTGTGTGGACTTTTATAAAGAACTTGTGCCAGCCCAATCCAGATGATGAATTTTGGGAAGACTGTGAGGTGGTTGAGTGGATGTTGTATCAACCTTGCAGAGTACATGCTGTGCAGACTACAAAGGAGAAGTTCTTCATGTTTATAGATAAAGATTATCCACTGAGCAAGAATGTAGCCAGGAAAATGTTAGAAGCCAAACTTGCTCCACAGGGGACAAAGCCTACTAATCTTATGATTGATCAATTATTCCTGAGAATTGAGAAAATTGCAGATCTACAATGTCCTTTAGCAATAAAGGCCAAGCCTCAAGGAAGATTGAAAAAGAAGGCTAACAGATCAAAGGCTGTGGATTATACTTCTGAGTCAGAGACTGAAGAGGACATTGAAGTACACAAGAAAAGATTGTTGGTTCTTACAAAATTGTCTTCATTAAAGGAGCCAGAGGTTAGTTGTACATTACCTCTTACAGGTCATCATCAAATTATCTCATATACTTTTGAGTTTAATGAAAGTGGAGGATGTTGGAAATTTGAGAGAACCAATGGTGAGAGTTATGGTTTTGTTAAGTTTTCACAAATGCTTTACTACATGGAAAGAGATGATTTGATGAGCATCTAGAAGTTATACAAGAACAGATTTGGAGATGTGGCACCAGATGATTATCATGAGAGGATTGTGTATTATAATTTGAAGATCATATTTGAACCCACTCATGATGAACCAGAATGGAAAGGACTCTTCAATGGCAGTGTTACAAGTTGGTATTTATATCAGTCTTGTGGAGTTCATGTATTAACTATTTCTGGAAATGCTATTCATATGTGTGTAGAAAGTAATTATCCTAAATTGAATAATCATCCAGAAGTTATTACTCAGATGTTACAGCCTCGTGGATTAAAGCTGCATAAACCCTTTGATTATCAAGCTTACATGTTGCTGAGGAAGTTTGAGAAGTTACTACATCCTGATAAGTGTTTGGATACATCCTCCAAGTGAAGACTGTATGGGCTTTAAAAGAAACTTGATGATTTTGGTTGTAAATATCAAGTTTAGGGGAGGATTGTTGGGTTTTAGGTTCCTATGAAAGGAATTATTCTAAGTATGGAACCACGGCCAGCTTAAAGGAAACCACGGCTAGAAGAAAGGAATCCACTGCTATATTAAACCACGGCTAGTAGTCTCATGTAACCACTGCTAATGTAATATAAGCACTGCTAGTTAGATATGTCGGTTTAATGTTTTGTATTAGATAAATATGGAAAAGATATTTATCTTGTAGGTTACGTATTGTATATTGTAAAAGACTCCTTAGCCTATAAAAGGAGGTCCTAGGTTAGAGTTAGATATACATGTTTTTGATATATCTAAAGTCGATACACTTCAAGGTTGTAAAACCCTAATACTATTCAGAGTATTCGTGTTAATAATATTAAGGTTTTTAGTGATTATTATTGTTATTCTTCTTAAGGTTAAACATTAAATTCCGCGTAGTGTTTAACAGTTTGTTTATATTAAGTCAGCTTCTATATTAGATTGTTTGCTCAACTGGGATCAACAGATAACACTTATCTGAATTTCATCGTATGTGTCTTTGCTGTGTTTAAGCGTGAAAATAATAAAAGATAATCGTTTATATACAATATACATACATATGTTGTTTTTCTAATAACAAAAACATCGATATAACTCTCAATGTCACGTGAGTCATACGTAGGGGTGTAAACAAGCCGAGTCGAGTCGAGTACTGTCAAGCTCGAACTCGACTCGATTAGTAAAACTCGAGCTCGAGCTCGTTCGAGCTTTGGATTTCAAGCTCGAGCTCGGCTCGTCATCTCAAACTCGAGCTCGATTATTGCCACTTTTCAAGCTCGAACTCGATGAAAAATGGGCATATCAAGCTCGAATCGACTCGATTTTACGTAACTATATGTATATAAAAGGGTAAAAGTGTAATATCATTGAAGCTCGATAAGGGCTCGTGAGCCTCACGAGCTGAGCATATTCGAGCTCGAACTCGGCTCGAAAGTGTACTCGAGCTCGACTCGTTTATATCGAGTCGATTTCGAGTAGTTTACGAGTCGATTTCGAGTAGTTTTCATTGAAATCATCTAATGATTCATAATTCTTATTTTGTGGTATTTATGATTGAATTTAATTCATATATATTTGATAAATGGTTATTGATACGTGTACAACGCGCGTTCGGGGTCAAAGGAAACTTCCTTTTCTTCGAGCAAGTTTTTCAACCACCTAGGCAGTGAACCTAATCGTTGTAGTGTAGTATTAGGGTAAGCCTCGGGATTGATATCGTTCTTTAGGGAAATAGGAATGCTAGTGAGAAATTACTACGCTAAGGTTGGGGTTGAGGAAGATTATTTTTTTATCTTTTTATATTTTTTTAGAAAATAAGAGGTACGATCTCGGGGTATTAGATTTGGGGAGTGGTACTTCTACCAATTACTCTACTTATCTAATTATCTAATCTAAGGGGTAGTCTATGTCTATTGAAGTGTGCTCGTATGATGATTAAAGATGTGTCTACCTAGATACTATTACTCCCTAGTTATCTTTTATTGATGGTTGAATTGTCATGTCCTTATTCTTAACGCGTTATGTTTTCTAAGGTCGTAGGGTGTGCTTTTATCCCTAACTCTTTGAAGCTACCTAAGGTTAATGACTACGAAATCTCTAGGATTCATAAACTTAACACTAAGGTTATCTTTGGATATTTAGCCTACAATTCCACTAGTAACTATAAGCTAAGGTTCAACAAAGATTAATCAAGCATTAAAAACACAACGATGACTTTAAGCACTCCTAAGCCAATTACAATTAAGATAAGAGGCAACCAATCAATATTCAATAACTAGGTTTCATAGATCTAAGCAAACACACAAGTAAATTAGTCGGACATGTTAAACATGCAAGCATACACACATTCAATCGAACACATAATGAAATCAAGGGAATAAATAACTTATCTCGATGTAAAATAGGGTATTAGAACCCTAAAATACTGTCCTAGACGGACTACAATCGTTTTAGGTTTTTACTTCACAAGTCTACCCTCCCTTAAAGTCTGAAAATTCGAATTCTATATATAGAGTTACAATTACGAAGGCGTCGCCTTTTAATTGTGACGCCGTCAGATCGCCGCCATTAGGGTTTCGTCTTGGCCAAGTCAACTTTGGGACGGTGTCACGTTGTGGTTGTGACGACGTCAGCCTTCAGTCTTGACACCGTCTGAGTCTGGATCTAGGCCGTCTGAGGAGAAAAGTCTTTGTGACGCCCTACTCTTCAAAGCCTGACGCCGTCAAGTGCAAAATAGCAAACTCACTCTTGAGCCGTCACAAAATATAGGGACGGCGTCGCCTTTTGTTTATGACGCCGTCGGGTGCACTTCCAGTAGCTTGAGTGTCTTGATATTGACTTTAGCCATTTTCTTCACATATTCACGCCTTTTCGTCCAAATAAGCATCATTCCAGCATTTTGCCTTCAAGAGACCTAAAAAATGAAAATGAACGAAATTAAGCAGTAACGGATATAAAAGTGAGCAATTAAGGGCTTAAATGACCCCTTAGAAGTGTACGTTTTAAATCCTTATCAGTTATTAAACATATTAGTTACTTTTATATAAAACACTTAACTAGCATAAAATTAATAGTAACAATTATATGATCAATGAATGTGTATCAGTAACAATTTATTTTGCACATTTAACTTAGTAATACTTGTAAGCTTGAATGAAAAAAGAAAAAGAAAAAAATATTTCATTTCACTCCCACATTAGATGAGTGAAACAAAAAGAAAGAAATGTGTGAGGTCTATAAAAATAAAAGCCCAAGCTTACTAGTTTATATTTATGTTTTATATATAAACTACAGTGTGAATTTTTGATGTGAATGAAGGTTAATATATTGTTAGTTTTGGTTTTAAGTTTAACCTATAATACAAATAGTAATTAAAAATTTTAATCAAAATATTTTGAAACTACATATTTAGCTCGATTAGCTCGTTCGACTCATTTAGCTCGAGTAGCTCGTTTGGCTCGAATAACTAAACGAGCATTCGAACGAGCCGAGCTAAATACATGTTTTAAAAGCTCGGCTCGTGAAATTATTCGAGCTCTACATTTTGTTTGAGCTCGAATCGAGCTTAAAAATTATCAATCTCGACTTGAGTTAAGCGAGCTCGAGCTCGAGTAGCACGTTAAAAGCTCGACTTGTTAACACTTCTAGGCTTAGGCTTCTCCCACACACCAGCTTTTTCTCTCACATACACGGCTAATGAACAACAACATACTAGTTTTTTAATCGTTATTACTATCATAAATGTATATGTTAACTACTTATAAAGTATAGATAAAAAACTTTTAATCTCTTAATTTGTTTTATACTTATTCTATCTTTGAAAACTTTAAAAACTTTTAAAAATACAAAATAAAAAAATGGTAACTTTTACTTCAATTAGAAATGTCATTTCAATCAATTTACATATCACCCAGTTTATTTGAATATGCATTATTTCTAATGGGTAACACAAAAAGGAATGATATTTCCTCTTACTACTTATTCTTACTCAAAGGCATCTGACAAGTGTCAAAATTGACGGTTTGGATGCAAAGAAATAATGAGTGAAGAAAAACATATAATATATTGTGTGTGTATAAGTATATGTAGAAATATAATGTAAAAAAATATAGCAAAACTCAAACACAATTATAGTTAGAAAGAAAACAGTTAAATAGGCTAAAAAGGCCAAAAATGTCCCGAGGTGCTTTTTTAATGTAAGCAACTTCATGTATTATTTTATTCAAAAGATTATAATATTATTATAACATTGTAATTTACTATATGTATAACTACGCAAAGAGATGATGTATAGAAGAAAATGATTATACTCGTGGTTCGATTTTTGATGCAGCGCGTGTTTTTAAGATTATGGTGACACGGTTTCATATACGATTTGTGTATGTGTATATGTATATTATCACTAGATGATTACTGGTGCATAGCAACGAGATTTTATAACAACCCAGATAGTTATAGTGATACTTTTGTTATACAAATGTTATACAAAACACTTAATCACAATATCGTTATAAACATATGTCGTTACAAAATCTTGTTGCAATGCACGAGTAAGTATAGTATCTATAATACATATAGAATTTTAAGTAACTAATGTCAAACTTTTCTTTTTGTCGTCAATGTGATTAAATTTGGGATTTAGGCCGGCCAAAATGAGATCAAAAGAAACATTTAACCAACAATTCTTTAGTTTACGTATTCAAAACGAAATTTTCAGAAAAGTTTTGTTAGTTATTTAATGGCTTAAACTATTTGATTTAAAGGTGTTTCTTGTGATATACACAGGTGCATGAGTATTCACATCTCATACATTGAAATAACGAGATTAGGAACCCGCGCGTTGCGGCGGGTTTTTTGCATTTAACTTTTTATGATGTATGGGTTTTGTTATATGCGTGGTTTTTACATATTTGTGCTGTCTTATATGTTTCATGTATCTATTTTAAGTTTACTGTATCCCAATGCTTGCGAAACATAATGTCTTAAAACTTTTTTCCTATATGTTTCATGTGTGAGGCACCGTATCGAGTTCTTGTTCGATACTTGTTTGTGTTTTTTTAAAACCGTAGCCTTTTTTGTACATTTTTAAACTATATGGGGTTTTCTAGCATTTTGTTCTTAAGTTGTTGACTTAAGAGTCTTTAGACCATTCATTTTTTAACCTACCTATTTTTTTTCCTCGCCACATTTTTAAGCGCTAATTTCTAAGCATGGCAGGCAAACCTAATATTCAAGAGATGTTGGCGGCATGTGGTTCGACTGATCTCGCGACTGTCTTTAAGTTTCTGTTTAGCAGTGAGGTTATTAAAGATCGGAGTTTATTGAACCGTTTGGAGGAGGAACGTGGTCAGCTGGAGCGTAAGGTTCAAAAAAGGGAAGGAACGATTATGGAAACACACAGATATGGCCCTTTCGTTGGGCAAGTTGTAGATGGTTTAGGGGGTTTGACGGAGCTGCAACGTGTTGATAGAGAAACTTTGATTGCTTTGGGCGCTCTTTTGGATGCAGTGCGTGGCGGGATAGCTGTGAAGGAAAGGCAAGCTGGGCTGATGGAGCAGAATGAGGGTATGTCTGATTAGGGTAGTTGTGTGTCGCTTTTGTTGGGGGGGTTTTTGAGTTGTTTGGTTGATGGGTAGTTTGCAGGTTTTAGTTGTTGGATTAGGCGTGGTTGGTTAGTGTTATTAGCAATGACTTTATAAACTTATTATGTACAGTAGCTGATGGATGTACCCTTTGGCAGGGTACCATTTTTTTTAGTGTAAGGCACTTTATCTTAGTGTAAGGCACGTTATCTAATGTAAGAAAAGTATTGTAAGTTTCTTTGTGGTAATGGAATATCAGCATCTTTATCCTATATATGTTTGATTGTTTTGTACTTTTATGATGATGGGGTTTGTATTATTTTGTTCCTATTACGCATGTGCCTTAGCCTTTTATCTATCCTGTGTGTCATAAGGTGTTAGTAGTGGTTTAGACTGTCTTGTCAGGTTTCAATTTTGCTGTTCAATTGTGCACGCCTATGTGCGTCTAAACTATTCCATGTTGCTTTTTGGCATAAAACTGTTGGTAGTGGCATGTGAATCATCCCTTTTTTTGTATAAATGTTACCTTCCCTTAGTGTTAGTTTGCGTTTTGTTTTCTTGGATCATACACATGTTGTAGCTGTTATGTTGCGCCCTGCCTGTCTTGCGGAACTTGGTTTTGCATGTGATAGTGATGCCCTCCAGGATCAGATGGTCCTTTTTTTCAAGAGGGAAGTTGTTGTTGCGCGTGAATGGGAGACTATGGTGCGTGGGCGTTGTTTCGAAATAGCTGACCGTATCAGGTATCTTGATGACTTAATCCAAGAGGTGCTTGAGGAACGACGTGATCCAGTGGTGGTGAATTCGGTTACGTTTCTCAGGGAGGTGCGGGAACATGAGCATTTTAAGCAGGTCACGTTTCAGGGAATGCTACGTGAGGCTCATTCTGCTCTTCGAGCTGCAGCGGGTTACATCAATATCATTCGTGCATTGTAATGGTTTAATGTGTTTGTGTTATCGTTTGTATGTTTAGTGGGAGTTTAGCCTGCACCGTGTGGTTTTGAGTGGTAGTGTTTTAGTCGGTCTTCTTTGCTGTTGTTTTGGTTGTTGTGGTACTTGGTTAGTTCTTGATGTGTGATGTGTGTTTGTTTAGTTGTGTTGTCAGGGTTGAATTCCCTTGTCGTTTGACTTGGATTGTATGTGTTGTGTGTAGTTTTTAATAAATATTGTTCTGTTATAGCTATAAAGATTGGGAACCTGCTGGTTGATGCGAGTTATTTTATTTTGCTTGTATACAAAAGTAGATGCACATACCATTATATTCATCCCCAAAAGGTTATAAATGTTTTACAAAAGCTGGTGCCACATTGCAGATGTACTTTTCATGGGATGTAACAGTTTGCTGCAATGCTATACATAATACATACGAACAACATTTAGTTACGTAGGGTTCCTAGATAAGTGTTTACAACACGACTGATGCTAATATAATTATACATAGATGTTGCTAAAGTCTATTTGTTCCAATTGTTGTTGCAAAAGCCATTGCAGTTTTGGGTGTTGCCTACTCTTGTTTCCCTTTTTTGGTGCTTATCTGAGATGCATCCGCTGGTGCTGTGGTGAATTTCAGTTCTCTTTTTGCTGATTTCTTCTGCACATTCGTGTTTTCATTTTGCTTTTTACCTGTTGTGACAGCTTCCTGTGTTGGCAGTGTCAAAGTATCAGTAGTTTGCTCGTGGATACCTTCTTGCTTTTGTGTCGGATTTTCATGTAACTCTTGTGCCATTAGTATGTCAAAAACCGCTTCTTTCACATCTTCTGACTTTTCGGATGGTCCAATAAGAAGCGTAGGCTCTTCAAGGGGTGCAGCAACTGGCGGGATCGCTGTCAATGGTGTTGGGTCTAGGACCTTGTCTAATATGAACTGTACATTCCCTTGTACGCTCTCTTTTGTAAAATGTAAGTGGAAAATATGTTGTGTACCTTCAAGGGAGAGCAGCGACTGTGGATAGTGATATGGGTTTTGGTCTTCAAGTGTAGCCAAATAGCTTGTTGCACTCAAGTATGATCCTTTCTTATTCGGGGCTAAAACAGATTAATATAACTGTTGTTGTTCCATCATCAATCCTCGCTCTAAAACAGTACCTGTGTATCGTGTATTGGAGAGTGAATAGTGTATTCTAGTATTCCTAGGGAAGAAGAAATATTATAGATAAAAGTGAAAGGAACAGTTGGTACCCATAAGTTGGAGTAGGCTGAGAACCATGGTTAATGCATCTTGGTACCGGTAATTCTTCAATAGTTTTAAGAGGACACTCAGAGCATTTTTTGTAGTACCATGGTCTTGTACGATCGATTGATAAAATTGTAGCTTCATTAGTGAACCTGACATACTATTGTGTAATTTGGTTGTTAGCAAAACTTTTTAGAACAGCAATCAATTATAATGTATGTATGTGTATATATATATATATATATATATATATATATATATATATATATATATATATATATATATATATATATATATATATATATATATATATATTTTGTGGTTTACCCTGTATGATTGCGGATTTATGTCCACCAATGTTTTCAACAACACGCGATTCCTGTTCCATATCTTCAAACGTTTGTGGCTCAATAGTTAGTGCAGGAGGTAGATCAAGCATTGTGTCGTACCTGTGTTGGCAATACTCGTTATGCATTAGTATGTATCAATACAAATTTTTTTATACTGTAGTGTGTATTCTACTTACACATTGCGGATTTCGTGTGCTTCCGGGATGTTTGGATTCAGGAAATAGCGTGTTGTAGATGTTCCTGTAAGTTGCATTTCTGCACACGTTTATATAAATTAGGTCTAGACATTTATTTTTAAACATTTATGTTTTTTGTCTTTAAATTATGGATATAAAAAGTGTAATAACATTATTTACCATTAAATCTGTTTGTGACTCTGCAGGACCCAATGGCGATGATCACTGGTTTTTGAAGTGTTTTATATTCTTCTTCGTCAAACTCCATTGCCATTTCATTCCACATTTTAAATTTTATTGTGATCCCGCTGTTGTGCACATGGCAAATGAATAAGGAATGAAAAAAATAAGAAATGTGTTAGTTTGTATTTGTTTTAAACTGTAAAGTTAAACTTACTCCAAGTTCTGCACTTCTATGACCCTCCATCGTGTGATATTTGATGTTGTGCTTCCTGCCTGCCTGACAGTGTCTATTCGCTGAATTGTTCCGATATAATCTGATGGCAAAACATGTACACATTATTATTTGTTGTAAATGCGAGTTATGCTAAGAAAACAAATATATAAGTGAACATGCCTGTGAGTATGGCTGTGCTAACATCTGCTCTTTTTGGAAGCTCATTATGTGCAGCAAATTCAAAATAATATTCTGGGAAATCATCAGCTGGAATAACATCGAAAGTAATTGCATGCCCAAAGATAAGAGATGTTTTGTGGCTAACAGCGCGTTGCCATGTCCTTGCTGGCTCACAACTGAATCCTGCAATTCTGTATGCCATATTTTCTTGCACCTTTCTTTCGAAATACTGAACGTCCTTGGCAGCCATGTTTGCTTGAATATCATTGCCCTAATTGATATTTGATGTTTTTTATAAGTCAATACCAAATATTTTTGTATAAATTTGTGAAATTTTGTTATGAAAAATGTTCATTACATACCTGTTTATCAAGTAGTATGCAACACACACCTGTAGGATCAGTTTTTCTAGGGTTCCTGCCAATCCATTTTCGATAAACTTTAACTTCAGTCATTTTGTTTGAGTCTGTTGGTCTTATGTCTGCTACGTTGATAGGTTATGTTGGTTGCATGTTGGCAAAAATCAGATTGGTGTTGCCTGTTTAAGAAATAAAAAATGATTGCCAGTGGTATTAGTAGCTATGGTAAACTAAAGGTTTATCATAATGAGTAGTTACTATCTATATGCAGTAGCAAATGTAGCAAAAATAAGGAATAAAAAATTGATTACCATATAATAGTGGCAAACAAACTGTGTTTACTCTTATACAATAGATGCTAGATATATCTGATGGATAAAGATAATTGGGTGTGTATGTGCATTAAGTATATTAGATACAATTAAAGGCACTGTGTTAAAGACAGCATGTGTTATCTATTTTGTAATCCTATACAATATGTGATAAGAATAAATGACGGATAAACCTGGTTTGGTTGAATATGTGACAAAAAAATCTTTATACACAATATTTTTTGTAATATTTAGGTTTTGGTTAGGCTGTTGGTTGATGAGTATCTTTAATCCTTCAGCGGATGTTGCGCGTGACAGAGCAACGTATAATTGACCATGGTCAAAAACGGGTTTAGAAAGGTAAACTCCTATCTTGTTGAGCGACTGCCCTTGGCTTTTATTGATGGTCATCGCGTAACATACTCTTAAAGGAAACTGCTTTCTTTTGAAGATAAACGGCATTTGTTCTTCCTTGTTTATTAAGAGAATCCGGGGAATAAAGACATTTTCTGAGATACGTGTGCCTGTGATGATTTTTGCTTCGATGACTTTATTCAACAGTTGAGTGACTATGAGTCTTGTTCCATTGCATAATCCACCAGATAAATTTAAGTTACGCAAGAGCATAACCGGTGTTCCAACTTTTAGTTGCAATTTATGTTGTGGAAAACCTCCAAACGAAAGGCTGTTTAAATACTCTATAGGATACAGTAGCTCGGTTTCCCCACCATCGTTTCTTTTAGGTATTGCTTCATCAGAGCTGAGATAAGTTTTAAGCTCACCTTTAACCATTTCTAACACTTGTGCATTTATCAGATCAGCCGTCTCGTTTTTAGGATACACAATTGCTCTATCTTGTAAAGCTTTAGCTGTTGGGTTTTGCAATGTTTCGTTATCATATATAAAGCTTATTAATTCTAACCTTGAATTGTCAGATTCATGTATGCAAAACTCATCTGGAATATCTACCCATGAACAATTTTCGCTGTCATCATCATCTGGTATGCCTATGTTGCCGTCTCCAACAGTAAGTAGCCATTTTGAAAAGTTGTTTATACTCTCTCTTTCTTCTTCAAGCAGTCCTTCTTTTAGTAATCTCATGTTTTCATGAAGTCTAAATACTTTGAAGTGTCTCCACATATATGATTGCGTGATCGAAGATGAAATAATTTCATTTTTCGACGCCCTTTTCTTAACTGGAAGTGTCTGTCTAAAGTCACCACCCAACATTACAGTTTTCCCTCCGAACAAACAGTTTGGCACATCAAGGATATCCCTAAGGCTGCGATCCAATGCCTCAAAGCACTTGCTATCATTCATTGGGGCTTCGTCCCATATTATGAGATCCGTTTCCTTCAATAAAATTGCCAATTGACTTCCCTTTTTTACGCTATAGATTGATACATCAGTTAGATCCAAAGGTATCTTGAATCTTGAGTGTGCAGTACGTCCACCTGGTAAAAGTAATGATTCAATACCTGAGGATACAACCGCTAATACTATCTTGCCTTCAGAACGTATGGTGCATATTATACTTTTCCAAAGGAATGTCTTTCCTGTGCCTCCATGGCCATATACAAAGATAAGTTGCTGCTTATTCTCTGCTATCGCACCGACAATCAGATCAAATATTATTTGTTGATCTCTGTTCAACTTTGGTATCAGCAACTCTTTTTCTCTCATCAGCATTTCACGGTCGTAGTTCCTTTCTTCCATTAGAAGCCGGTTTTTTAATGCCTTAAGCAGATGTTTAGGCGGCAAAGGAAGACCAAATTCCGGTAACGATTTTGAGTAACTGTTTAAGATTGCCTCTACTTCGCACAAAACGTAGGCTTCTAGGTCTGTGTCATTTCTTTCAATAACTGGAATCCCGAGAGTTTTTGAAATTATGCTCGGGACATCATCTGACATCTGCTTCCAAAAACTTTGCCATAAGTTTTTAGGATTAGATACATCGCAAAAAATTAGAATCTGGACGAACAAAGCCCTTAGTTGTGAAGCAGTTGCGTGGAAAACAACTTCTTCTAACGCTATTCTCCATTCATTATCGTCACCAAGAAAACCCATTGCCTCACATGCTGCCCTATATGTTGGATATACTGTGTTGTTGACCTTTTGTATGTCTTTAAAGGATTTTCAACCTTTTTGATGACATAAGAGCATCCTCTCGTAAAATAAGTCCCCTAAGCTTGGATGTATGTATGTTAGTCTCCCAATTGCTGGTTTATTCAGATTCTGTCGCCTTTGCCAATAGTTACCACCATTATACCATACGAATTCACTTGGGAAGTCTAGATATGTAAGGTGTCGTCCATCTTCCCATCTTGCATTATAGTTTAACCATTCTGTCAGTGTTGTCTTCTTATTGCAAGGGTTGGAAATTATTGAATCAAGGCTATCGTTGGCTCTGAAAGTAACGCGTTGCTTGTTTTCTAGATGTACTGCAAGTATCTGAACAGCTGGGTCTCTACTGTGTATGTCAAAACCGAAGATCCTCCAGCATGCTTCGTGTGGTCCGATGAATCTTGATTCTTGTAAGTTCTTGATTTCGTCAATTCATATTCGTTGCTGTTGTGTGTTAGAAGATGATGCTCCAGCAGCTTTCGTTATGTTGGCAACAACGCGGTCAGTGCCCTTAGAAATATACTTGAAAAGATATTTAATCAACATCGACCATCCACAGTATTCAACATTGGTGTGTGCGTAGTATCACATATATAGTAATCTATTGTATGGGACCACGTACGCATTATCAAGGCGAACGTTGTTTTTCTTTGTAGTTATGCCTGTATCGCGCCTTCTATAATGTACGTATCCATCTCTGTCAACGTATGTCTTTTCAAAATATTGCTTTGGGAATTTCCTGTTACAACTGTCAGCTTCCTGCATACATGGAGCATTCTTGTTGGCTTCTCCACATGGACCATGGATCATAAACTCTGAAATTACTCTATAACCTTCTGGATCTTGTGTTTGGTCTGGTAATTCTGCCGAAATGTATCTGTCCACTTCTTCGTCATTTCGTATTTTTGTTGCCTCTGATATCCAAATTAGTGTATGGCAGTGTGGAAGGCCACGTTTTTGAAACTCGATTGTATACAAAACTGCAGCATAAAGATTTAGAATAATGTTAGTAATTTGGTTTGGGTTTAACTTGTATCAAAAAAAGAGTTTCCTTTTTTTTTCAGATAACAAATTGGCATATACAATAAAGTGGTTTTAGGGAATACCTGCCGTCAGTCTGCCCAGCGCTCTCGTATTTCTGAGAAATTTTATGAAATCTTGTACTTTCTTTTCAAACACAAGGACGACAATGTCAGCTCTATCTACAGCAGTTAGTTCCAAGAAGTCTTCCATATATTCTATAATTTCTAGCCACTTTACGTTGCATGTGAATGTGACAAAGAATGAATGTGAATGTGACAATGTGCCAGCGCATCTAGGAAATGGCTATACATGTATCTCGGACCACCTGTGAAAGATGCTGGTAGTATGATTCTTGAGCCTACATCGTGTCCGTCACGGTCTCCTCTCATAATTGCGTCATACAGGCCTGAAAGATATTCATTTCTAAAGTCATTTTGCTTTTCACGAATAAAATCAAGTCGGCTCTGTTCGACTGCACAATAGGCTGTGACAACATATTGCTGGAAGAGTCGCCCTGCTCTTGGTAGTAAACTGAAACGGTTGACACGATCATGTATCTGGTACGCGTAATAAATTTTCATGGGGATTTTCTTTTGTTTGCAAGAGCTGCCTTGTTCAAGCTTTAGTGGCATATCTTTTTGGTACCCTTCTTCACCATAGACAAATATCAACGGAAATTGAAGGGACATATAACACGAATGTAGCTTGTTTACCCTTTGAGCCGTTCGCGAATGTTGTTGAATAATAATATCAAACTCGGCTACTGCTTCTTGACTTTGTTCATACACTATTGCCCCAACAGTCTCTGTTGTAGGAAGTTCATACTGGCGGGTGCCTGCTACACTATACAGCTTCACTTTAAATTCTGGTATTGTTGCCTCTAAGATTTTATCTCTTGCTATGCGAAACAATTGTACCAGCGCGTTATGGTCATCCAATAACTCGATCAACCCTTCTACGATTTCCCTTTTGAGTCCACTTTTTTTTTCACCACCAAAGTGAAACATACGGTTATCAATTTCATTGTCTGTATCATATATGTAGAGTTGCAGAAAACATGGGCGCTTCCCTTCTTCTGGACAAAGTGACCCAATATTATGGTATATTTGGCCTGAAATGCGGAATACGTAAGGGCATGTTCCTTTGTTAATTGAGTCATCAACTTGTGCTCCAAACGATGTCATGATGAACATTTGGTTGTATGCTCTTATGTTTTCCATGAAGTGGCGGTCTTTGTATAACTTATTGATGTACTCCGGGTATTCTTCATGTTGTTTTATGACCACGCAACCACCTAAGCAGCATTTATGGTATTGAGGTAGCGTACTTTTACACGGGTGTATCAACCTTTCCTCATACCAAAATCTGGCACCACAGTGTTTGCAAATTTGGTCACATTTTCCAAACTGTGCGTATTCCAGAGGTGGTCCTGTATAATTTTAAAATAGAAATAAGAAAGCAATCCAAAAATGAATGAGGTAGAGTGAACAAATAGGTCTAAAATGTGATACCAACCTTTGTTTCTCTTTTGCGTGAAATTATGGTTTTCATTTTCATCTGTAAATATGCTACTTAGTTCTGTGTTGATAGATGTGGCTGTACGGTGACAAAATTGTAACAGTTAAGGATAAGGCAAAGTTGTGCAGACATTTTAAGTTTGTTTACCTATTGGATGGAGTACTTACTTTTAGGATGTTGTTGTGTGTCGTTATAGTTATTATGTGAAGGTTGTCGTTGTTTGCTGTTGTTGTTTCTTTCTTTAACTGCAACAGAAATTTGAAATATGTTTACGTATATGTTAAAAGATCAACCATAAATGGTATAATTTTATCCGGATAGCTGATTTAACTGACCTCTGCATTTCCTGTGTCTCCGAACGTCAGATTTAATCGTTTCTTCCGCAGAACTGCTGAGTAACGGCTGAGCATGTGTGCCTGCAGTTTACAGATATTAAAATGACAATTCCCAAATTCATATGCTTGTAGCAATTATAACCACTAATATACAAACATTTAATAACTCTTAACAATGCTAATTGGTGTATTCCTCGTGTGACATTTGTTAGCATTAAACATGTTATGTAATCCATCGTTAACTATACCGATAAGAACTAATGATTGGTATAGCACTCACTTTCAGGTTCCTGATGCATCATCTTATTGTTATATGGTGTATGCATGTAACGTCCTTTGTTTTGAATGTTGGTACCTGTAACAGAAAGTTAGGCATTTTGTGAGTATGCATGTTGTATTATAAAAAATACATAATAGAAAATATGACAATAAATAGGTGGTAAATATTTTGCAGCATCTGTTTCTTGCTTACTTTGGCTGATGTTATCAAGTTTATGACTGCTTATTCTAGGATGTAAGGAATCCGTTGGTGTGTGGCAATCTATTTGGATACTTGAGAAACCTAAATTTTCTTCAAAGGATAAAAGAATAAAAGGGATGTAATTACTCATATTTAAACTGTTAAATTTATCTTCTAACATGAAATGATGTCGCTTTATGGTTATTTGCACATTTGTTTGGTAACATTTTTTATGCAATGTTTACAAATATATATATAATGTAAATGTAATGTATTAGCAATGTTGCTAGCATAAGATAATAAACAGTATGTGTGGTACTCACTTTCAGGATCCTGTTGAGCTGTCTTGTTCTTATAAGTTGTATGTATGTAACACGCATCATTTTGAATGTTGTTAACTGCAACAGAAAATATGACACATTGTCAGTATGCATGCCGTTATATGATTCAATTCGAGTAGAATGCATAAAAATAGGTAGTAGTTAAAATTAAAAAAACAGATGTTTGTCGCTTACTTTGGCAAGTACTATTGGGTTTATCGGTGGTCATTATAGATTGGAGAGGACCCATTTGCATGTGACAATCTGTGTGAATACTTGGGCAATATAAATCTTCTGCAAAGAATAAAGTAATAAAGCAAGGTAGTTAATCATTGTTAAATTGTCAGTTTCATCTTTTAAGATAAAGAGATGTTGACATATGCCTACTTACGCATCTGCTTGGCTGGTGATGTGCTGTTCTTGCTTTGGCATTCAGTCTGATTATATGTTGTTAACCCTTGGATGGTATTCGTTGGTGGTGCCTTTGCATTTGCAGATGTTGTAAAGTAGATGGAACGTTTCTTTTCATTCGGCATAAGTGGTCTTAAGAAAACGCCTTTCCTTTTCCTTGTCTCATAAGGGTTGTATATTTTTTCAGGTAGTTGTGGATTTTTTAATGTATATGTTGTAGGGGTTGCAGAATGACCATGATCACCATAAGAGATATAAGGATTTCTGAGGTTGTGATTTTGATGTTGGTGGCCATAGCACTCAAGAACATTGTCAGATGAGACATTGTTGGAATTGTACGTTTTAGTAACTAAATCAATACGCTCTTGTGTAGACTAGTTTTCGTTTTCTACGTTATTTTGCTTATAGTTGTTAGGCATACATTTTTTTTATTATTATTAGGGGATATAACACTAACGGCATCAACATTATGACTAACGGCATCAACATTATATGCATTGGCATTACCGGTTTCATTCAATTTAGGTTTATCGTCATAGCACTCAAGAACATTGTCAGATGAGACATTGTTGGAATTGTACGTTTTAGTAAGTAAATCAATACACTGTTGTGTAGACTGGTTTTCGCTTTCTACGTTATTTTGCTTATAGTTGTTACGCACACATATTTTTTTTATATTATTAAGGGATATAACACTAACGGCATCAACATTGGCATTACCGGTTTCATTCAATTTAGGTTTATCGTCATATATTAACTTTCTTTTTGCTTTCATTTTATTTGGCAAACAACAAATGGCTACACATTTAGGCATGTGAAGTATAGAAATAAGGGTTTTAGTCAGTTCCATTTCTGAATAAAAAAACATAAACTTTAGAGCTTTGAACATCATGTGATTTATCGTCTAGTATCTGCAACAACTTTCTACTTAAATACCCTATCGTAATTACAGTTTTTGTATCAGATTACGCATTTAATGGTTACATAATTTGTAGGTACACTGTTACATGCAATTAAGACAAAATGATAAATGGATGGCCGTATTAAATTGAGTAGTTGCTATACCTTACACGGTTGCAGCTGGTGGTTGGAGAGGCGTAAATGCAGATGATCGAGTGTTAGATAGGAGTTATTCGTGAAGTTTCCGGGCTTTTGTTTTTTTTAAGTTTGGAATAATAAGCAGCCAAGGATGAGTCGGTGGCGATGTAAGTCGGGTCTTTTTTACCCGAAACAACAAATAACACATTTTTGTAACACTCGAAACGACAAAAAAAGGAATAAACACTGTTTACTCTCTCACATGATGTCGGGGTTGGGACCGGATCTTTACTGTAGCAAACGACGTCGTTTCCTACATCAATTAAAAAAATTTATAATATATGCAGATTAAACAAATTGGACCATTATTTTAACCAGTGTTTAAATTTTTTCATATGGCTGTTAATTGCTTAAAACTTCCTTGCCAAAGAATTGTGCCACATGCCAACTTTTTAACAAATAAGCTAACTCAAAATTACACAAAATCACCAATCCCTTTTATTTTTCCCAAAACCAAATTCGACACCAGAAATATAGGAAGATTGGAATTAGACTCGAATCCATCAATAAACTCCAATCGAATCCGATAGCAGAATAAAAGATGGAGGAGAATCCAAGCACTAACGATTCCAACGAAAAGCCAGGACTCGCGAGCCGTGTTGGTAACAATGTTGCATCAGCATTTTTTGCATCCCTTGAAAGTTGCTCATGTGTCAATTTAACGACCGCGGATTCTGATGATGAGGACGAGCTCGAGGAAGAAGAATCCAAACATATTGCAATGGCGCACCTTAAATCAACGGCTTCGGAAAGTTCCAAACATTCTCCAGCTCCCGTTGAGAATCTTCCCGTTTGAAACAATGTTTTCTACATTCCGATACATTGTGATAGGTGATTATGTTTGTTAACGTGCATGCTGTATATATTCTGGTTGTTACCATCATGTAATACATTTTTTTAGTAGTGTATATGATCTTTTATTTCTCTTTTCCCATTCAGAATCATCATTTTCTTATATAAATTTGGTTATTGTTTGTTGATCTAAAGGTTGATTAAACGTCTAGTTTCTGCAAATTATGAAAATATATAACAATACAAAAAACAAAAACGAAAAATTATAAATTAAATCAAAATGATTTGTAATGCAATATAATAACCTAACATATTGGAAATCATAACGACGTAAAATCACATAAGGCCATTAAGAAAAATAGCTAACTCGATTGCTCAAACATTAAACATATATTTGTGTAACAACTAACAAGCTAGTATTATCTCGTTAGAGCAGTTTTCAAGTGTTAGGGTGTGTTTGTTTTATTAAGATATTTTAGGTCTGAATTTGACTATCATATCTTAACAGTAAGAGATGATTAAAAAATTTAAATCTGAACGAAATAATATTGTTTGTTTTTGTATAATTGTCTGAATGATTTTAAGCGCTCGTTTCTGCAATTTATTTATTAAATCAATGCAATGCGATAATAAGTAATTTATGTAAATATGAAACAAGACTTTTTATCATAAATATAACATAATTAATAAACCATCAAATATATTATATTAACACAAGTCTTCAATCTCTTATCGAGTAAGAGGCAATAAGACAAGCCTCTCACCTCTTATTTAATAAGATGTTATATGTTTGACCTGATCTGACTCAAAAGATAAAAACAAACAACACTAATGTCTGACCATCTCTTACTGCCTCTGACTCGGTAAGTGTAAGAGACTAGTAAGACATTTTTTTCAAAAAACAAACACACCCTTAGTTAATCAAGTTTTTAAGTAGTTCGTGCAATACTAACCCAATAGTGAAGGATGTGTAGCGAAAAGTAAAGATAAATCATGTTTTTATTTTTTGTTAACCATGATTTTTTTATCTTCTCTCTTTAATCATGGTGTTATGTGATTTACCTTTCATCTTTGCAGTGACACCGGTTGATGAGGTACGAGGTGACTCTCCCTCTAAAAAAAGTTATCTAGTACCTATCTTTGAAATTTACTTTGTGCTATCCTTGATGGTTTATATTTTGTTCACGATTATGGTCTATGGCGATTTAAATGGCAAAAAAACCTGAACTTGATGGGGAAATCCGAAACTCAAATTTTTTGAGGCGGGGCGGAGCATGCGTATCAGGTTACGGGGCGGGTTTCGGGTCATTAACGGAGATTTTTATCGGGTTCAGAGCAGGGAGCGGGGCATAACATCCCCAACCCGCTCGACCCTGAAATATATATACATATAGATCAATTATATTCCTATATATTATTACGCAATAAAAACATGATTCTTGTATTTTTATAGTTTTGTATCTTCGCAAGATTAATTGTAACTAGAAAACTTTTTTGTGTCATATTCTTAAAAGTGGTGATTGGGATGCCTAATTGATATGTTTAATTTTGAAATGATTAAATAATTAAGCACAAAATTAATGATATGAGTAAGGCATCCAAATCATTTCCTTATTTTTAAAATAAGTTTTGCTCGATGGTTTATCATTATTTATGTTATTTTTTTTTGAAAACTTATCAAGGCTAATACTTAATATATTATTAGTGAGTTTTTAATTCTTCATTCATTGCATATAATTATAGAGAAAAGTTGTAGATTCAAAATTATCTAAAAATTAAATATAACAATTCTGCCCATCCATTTTTTGACTAAAATAAATAAATAAACTTTCACAATTTTTTTAAAAATTAAATATCCCGTAAACGGTTAATCGTTACGCAAAACGAATCATACCATCGCGACGAGAAATAAACCATTTTTCTATACAAGGGCACTTCGATATACTTTCGAAAAACTTTTTTCTTTCGATTTTTTTTCAGGTACTTCTGGAAAAATCACATGTGTTTTGTATCATAAATCACATATAATTTATGAAATCATGTGATTTTTCCAGAAGTAACTAAAAAGAAATAAAAAAAAAAGTTCGTCGAAAATATATCGAAGTGCCCGTCTACTGAAAGAAAATACTTCTCTTGATGGTGTATTTTTTTTTTCATTTAACGATTTATCGTTTGAAAGATAATTTATTTTTTAAAAAGAGATGAAAAGTGGGTTTTTTTTTTTTTGATGAAAAAATAAGTGGCCATGATTAGTTCATTGGATCTATAACTAATTTTGGTTTTATATTGATCTCAACTTTATAATCATATTGCTAAAATATGTTGTAAAAATAATAATAAATGGTGAACATCGTCTATTTGATAGAGCATCGCGCCCAAAAAGACGCTCCGATAAAATCCTCAATTAGAATTGGAGTGGGTTTGAGGCTTGGTTTGCTAACTGAGTTTGAGGATAGGAATGACCGCCCCACATCAAATCCGCCCCATTACCATTCTTAATTTCGTGTGAATTTTGTAAAGACAAACTGACCAACTTATTTTTGGTTTACCCTTTATCACCATCATATTCATACTTATTAAAAGTGGTCGTGATTTGACTCTGGAATGTGATAACCACTGATATGGTGCCTTTCACATTTTTTATACTTTACAATATGTCTTTAAAGAAGGGAAAAAAACAAAAATTCACGACGTTATATGGGCATTGTCATTTCGTTAATGGTGTCAAATCATGGCTTTTCTACTTATTTATTGCTCGGTACATTAAAAAAAAGTGTCACATGTGATAATTTTATTTATCTTTGAAACAACGTTTGCAAAAAGAAGATTAATTTAATGAACTTTCCTCTGTTCCATGTTCTTAAGATGAGATTTAATATATAAAGTTCTATTAAGTCATCATTACGAAGAAGTGTTGAGATACTATATAGACTACTCAAGTATTCTTCGGAAAGAAAAATGTTTTGCTATATTAAAGCAAGAGGGACTCATTATACAATGGGACAAGATATTCTCATCCCCTAGTTTTTATATTCTCACTCCTCTTACTTTTTTGCATTTTTTTTATTTTTATAATTTTGTTTTATCAAAAAATTATAAATCTGAAAATGCGAAACAAGAAATATAAAGTTTAATAAGTCAAACGCTTAAAACTGTCAAAAATACGGAACAGAAACTGACAGAACACTGTGTTATACTGAAACAAATGGGGGACAAAAGAAATAAAAGTACAAACCCTCCCTAGTAGGGAGGGTGGGAATAGTAAATCCTTTATACAAAACGGATGTCATAGCTTTAAAATATGTTCAGATGTTCTTTTAATTATGATGTTACTCGAGGCTTCAATAGCCAAATGATTGGTTATTTTGGCTTTTCTTTTTTTCCTTTTTTTTTATAAAAAAATGTAGTATATAACAATCTATAATAAAGACTAATATTTTGATGAAAAATGTCAATCAAACCTAAAAGACTAATTTTTTGATGAAAAATGTCAATCAAACCTAGGTTGAAGTTTTAATGAATAATGTTTTTAAAGTGTAAGACTGATTTTCAAAAGGTTTTTACTTTCATAAACAACGTACTTGTGATGAACAATGCTTTTATCTTTGATGAACAAGGCAAATGTGATGAAGAAGGTTCTTTTTACATTGATGAACGACATAATTGTGATAAACAAAGCTTTTAACTTTGACGACCAACATGATTGAAGGTTATGGGAAGCATGGAAAGTGATTCAGACTAATATGCATCAATCTTAGTTTGAATGTTTCATCAATCATGGTTTAAACGTTCATCAATCATGGTTTGAATGTTTATCAATCATAGTGTTAATGTTTATCAATCACGGTATAAATGTTTATCAATCATGGTTTGAATATTCATCAATCATTGCTTGAATGTTCATCAATCATGGTGTTAATGTTCATCATTTATGGTCTGAATAATCATAAAAACATGTTCATCAATTCGAATGTTCATCAGTTCGAATGTCCATTGGTTCGGATATTCATCAATAGTCTGCCCAAATATTTAAACAAAAAAAATAAAAAAAATGACTACTTAAAAAAACAGCTCGGAGTTAATTTTATCTATTTAATAAGATATACATATCAAGATAACCCGATTGAAGGGAGAAAAAAAATGAAAATTGTTTCAATATTGAATTGATAACATTTTTTAATAAAAAAAAATCACATGTAAGAAATCACCAGAAATACTTTTATGAAAAATAACATAAAAGACGAAACTGCCCTTCTACTATTATTAATTAAAAGTTTGCCACCTTTAATCTTCTAATCCAACGACCGATGATACTTTTATACTTTTTATTTTTTAACTCTAGGATTGCGACCAGCGTATTGAAAAGAACATTAGCTAAAATAAACCAAACAGATTTCGACTACTAGCATTTGATTAAGCTGGATTAAAGTTAAAGTAGTAGTTGTCCACTAGCATACTTTGGACTTTGAACTTTGGAGTGGACCATACGGAAATAACGGCACATGCGATCATAACATGACCCATGACCATTTTGGTCAACTTTCGTAGGGTTACAATCTTTTTGCTTCACTTAAATCCTTCTCCTATTGTGTTAACATCAAATTAAATCACAACTAAGACAATTTGAAAACGAAACCTTTGTCGGTGTTTACTTGTATGAATTTACAGAGTTGATAATCGTGAAAGTAAAAGTGAGAGTGACTTCTTTGTCGAAATTGTTTGGTTTTAACAAGTATCGGTGAGTCTTTCATGCTCTCGAGTTGAGCTTAAGCATGCATTAAGAAAGCTTGTTAAGCTAGTGACCGAGTTTGAGTTGAACTTTAACACTGTGTGACAAAGCTCAAAATCACTTGCATCCTTGGCTTTCTTTTATTTGTGATCACATAAAGGTCTCTTGGATACCGCAAAGGTGTAGATATATGAATAATTTTTTTGAAATACGCAAGAAATTCACGGGACATAAAACTAGTAAGAAATGTATGCCAATAGTACTTGATATTCCATTCGGATTATATATCTGAATCAATATTTTAAGATGTAATTTAGTGATAAATTCACAATCAATCGATGAAAACTTTCATTTAGATAATATGTTTAGTTCTATAGATGTGTCCCGTCTATGTTTGTAAAAAAAAGAAGTTATAATTTAGTAATTTTGTAAATCATTTTCATTCATGGGCCATTTTTTGTATTGTTTTTTATTGATTTTGATTATGATATACTCACGGCGGCTCACACGACTAAACTATTGTCCACTTGTAAAATACAAATAAAGATGTGGAGTAATCATACTAAAAATAGTCTAATCGAATTCAATTTAAATTTGTCTCGTATATTTAAAGAAACTTTACGGATGAAGATTAGTATTAAAATTGTTTAGGCATTTAAGTTGGTTGTCGGAGAAAAGTTGAGTTTTCATTGAAAATTAGATTCGAAGGGCGTCCATTATAATAATCATTCTAAAGTTTTATAATATTGTTATGATATTAATTTATAAAATTTTTTGTTTTATAAACATATATCCCACTATATATAGAGTAAAGATTATTTACATACCAAATATTTTTTTTACATATTAAGGTATCAATCTCCACCTATCTTCTTTATTTGATGATAAGATTAATCCCAACAATTTAAAAAACACACTTTCATTTTTTTTTTCCTTTAAATATTAATATCTTTCAAACCGTTAATAGATAGGCACTTTGACATACTTTCTTCAAAAAAAATTTCTTCGTGTTTTTCACTTTTTTTTATTTTTATTTTTTTTACATTACTGAAATTTGCATTAAAAAATCAAATGTGATTAAACACTAATTTGAATATCACATGTGATATTAGATATCATATGTGATTTAACACTAATTTAATATCACATGTGATATTCAAATTAGTGTTTAATCACATTTGATTTTGTATGCAAATTTCAGTTTCGAAAAAAAAAACCGAAAAACATGAGAAAAGTTTTTTTTTTCCGAAAGTATATCAAAGTGTCCGTCTATAGAAAGATAATTAAATGCTCGTCGTGATGGTGTAATTATTTCGCTTAACGATCAACGGTTTAAAAGATATTCAAATTATAAAAAATATGTGAAATATTAAAATGCTTTTAATTTCAGCAATTGATTTTTTTTAGATGAAGAGTGGTGATGAGTCCCTTGATATGTGAGAAAAAGTTTAATATGTAAAATAACTCTCCTCCTATATATAAACATTTTCAAGGTTTATAAACATCGCACATAATTTAAACGCATTAAATCATAAAAAAAGTTCAAAATTTTAGACTTCTTCATATACACAAGTTTAAAATATATGTTTACTATTATTTACAAGTCTTTAGAGTTTAGATTATTTTCATAGTTTTATAAACTTTTTAATAAACCAGTATAGTGGATAAGTTAAATAAGAATCAAAAAGTCATCGGATTTTAGATACTAACCTACCGGATTTTTAGTACTAGCTACATATTACTTTTGATTTTTAATTTCATTTGTTGATGCAAAAGTTGGACGTTCCTTGTTTGGAGCACCGGATTCTACACCAATTGAGGATTGTTGCTTGAAACCTGCGCACTAAAAGACAAAAGACACCGTTAGGCTTACCGTGGGATTGTTTCCCACGATTATCCTCCGGCGTGAGAGTAAGTAATCGGTTTAGGGTTTAAGGAGAGTTAGGGTTTGTAGATCGTACCTTAAACGAGGGATGTGATTCCCTTTATATAGGCACGGAATCCTTGTTGGTTCCGTGTTCCTCAACCTTCGGCGTATCCCGCCTAAATCGGTTGAGGAATGATTATCTCCTTGATTAGAAGATATCCCATATCTATTCCGTAAATAGATTCGTATCTGGGCCGCTGTGGGCCTAAACGCTTATCAGCGTAGCCCACATCGTGTTGGGCTTTATCAATATTGGGCTTTGGGACGGGTTCGTAACCCGGATGTAGAGTATACGTCATCATCATTAAAGAAGATGGCTGGACATTTAGAGCTCACTAAACAATAAACATGATAAAGATGATTAACCATTGTATGTTTGATGAAATGGCTAGAGGGAGCTAGGCAGTAGTGTGAGTTAGGGTGTGAGTTTATATTATAAATTAGAAGTTAAAAGGTTATGTTTTTATAAAGTTGTTTGTTGGATTAGTTGAAGCTTAAATTTGTTAATGTAAAATTGTATTAAAATACATCAAATTAAATTCAAGTATATTTTTTTTTTGCGTGATAGTCTACTATATTTTTGAAAAGTAGGTAATTTGATAAACTATAAGCTTTCGTGAACTTATTTCAACGGGTTTAGACTTATAAAAGCTAATTTGTAAATGTTCAAGCCCAATAAGTCTCCCCGCGTTAAACACAACCTAAGTTTAATTGAAATAATGAAACGTAAATTATGTACTGTAAAAATGATATGTTATTGTATTTGTATTTAACACGAGCATTTGACAAATTCAACGGCAGGTTGGGGTCTTGGGGATAGTAAATATTTGGTTGACTAAGAATCTTTTGAGTTGGGACCACATGCCTACCTGTAATTCCTACTAGGATACTCCCTTCCCAAAACTGAATTTTTATATTACAAAATTTACCCTTATACTATACTCTACTTGAAGTTTTAGCACATTATGTCATTGCTTCCAATTATTTAATCTGATTTCAGTAATGCAATAGCTTGAAAAACATTAATGCAAACAAGTACTAAGCGTTTTTGCCATACTTAATAAATTGTATGCGCATTTAACAGGATCAATGTTATATGGGAAGTGATTGGCACACTTCAAAATTTTATTAGGACACTCCACTGTATGCAGTAGTCAGTTATATTTTAAGCATAATCTGTTTTAACTGCTTGTACAGTGAGTCTCCCAATAAATTTTTGAAGTGCACCAATCACTTCTCATGTCGTATAGATTTTTGAAGTGCGCCAACAAATTTTTGAAATGCATTTATCTTTTACAGCTCAACTATTATAACACTTCTATAACTTGTATAGCACCTAGTGCTCTTGCCAGTGAAGGAGGGATTTGGAGAGAAATATGTCATCAATTCAATCCCAAATCTTGACTAAAGATCACTAATACATGTGCTAATTATATGTGGATAAGTCTTTAAAGAATGGTCATTCGTCAATCAAAAAAGGTGTAACTAGTCAGGATTTTCTTGCCAATTTAGACTTTTTCGAGAAATATGTTAGAAAACTTGATGTAACAATGTATATGTTGCTAAAGGATGAGACAATATATCAACAACCGTTTACCAGCTAGCAAAATCATATATACTTTTCGATTTTTTTTCTACATAACTTTTAAGGCTGTGAGCGGTTGATCCGGTCGGTTGTGCTCGGTTTCCATCGGTCGACACCATTGTGGGTGTTGGGTGATGATTGGTCGAGGTTCCCATTTCACGTGAACTAGGTTGCTTCGGCATCCGACTTGGAAACACACTACTTGACAAAAAATTTGTATCGTTTGGCAAAAAAAAAAAAAAAAAAAAAAAAAAAAAAAAAAACTTTTTTTAAAAAACTTTACCACTTTTACAACATTATAAGTACCAACCTCAAACACATTTCTAAACACACAATTCAAACAACTTCTCATCAATATTCATCATGTCACAAAAAAAGACTCCCACATCAAAAAACCGACGATCCCGACTTCCCCAAAATTCCCCGAATTTGAATTTCTCACCGGATCCACCGTTTGATTAAACCGGTGTAACACCACCACAAAATCGGGGTATTCGTTTTCGTGCACCTGATTTTGAATATCAAACACGACTACCACAACCCAATCAAAATCAAAACCCATTTTACGTCAATCGTCCATATGTGCCACCGGGTCGTCCTAATATCAATTATAACCAATCACCAAGCAGGTCGTCATATCATCCTAACATGGATTTCTCGCAATCTTCCCAACCAAATCAATCGTTTTCACCGCTTCATGGTGTTATTTTTTATATGGATTTTGAAGATTTTATAAAATACCCTCCTCAAAACTATTCGTCTCAACAATACCCTCCTCAAAACTATCCGTCTCAACAATACCTTACTCAAAACTATCCGAGTCAAGATGCTTCATTGGGGCAAGGTTCGGGGCACGTTTCATACCACGGTTCTATTCGTCTTGAAGACGATGTTGAAGAGACGTCACCCGTCAAACCAAAGAAGGGTTCAAAACGGGCTACAAAGGAGAAGGGCAATAATGTTGCAAACAAAAAGGCTGAACTATGGATAACGGAGGAAGAGGTCGCGCTTTGTAAAGCTTGGATACACGTGTCGGAAAATTCCGCGAGAGGGAACACTATCAACCAGAATGGGTTTTCGGAAGAGGTGATAGCATACTTTGAACAAGAAACTGGTTTACAAAGAACTTACGACTCCATCACGACCAAATGGAAGGGTATGATTCGTTCTAGGGTTGGTTTCTTTTGTGCAATTATGGATAATATCAAGAAGAATCACGGAAGCGGTGAGAATGACGAAGACGACTATGAAAAAGCTTGTAAAGAATACCGTGTGATTCACAAGCATGAGTTTACATTGAAGGAATGTTGGAAAGTTTTGAGGAAGCATTCTGCTTGGAAAACTGTTGAGATGCCTTCTTTCACTCCGAATAGTCGGAAGAAACCCAAGACTTCGGAAACCACCCCGGGGTCAACAAGAGGTCCTTTTAATCCCCAAGACGTGGATGATTATGAAGAGGACGAGACTCGAGAATCACGACCAAAAGGTCGTGACGCATCCAAGAAGAAAGCACTCGCCTCCTCTCATGAGCCACTTAAATCATTTGTTAGTTCGATGGCCAAGAACCTTTTCAAGTTCAGGCCATCAAGTAAGGAAAAAAAATAAAAATGTGGAAGAGGAATACTTAAAGTTGAAGCAAAAATAGTTGGAGCTGCAAGAGGCAACGACAAGGCAAGCCAAGGAGTTCAAAAGGGAGAAACTTGAGATCTAACGTCAGCAACTTGCATTGGCAGAACAATCAAACCGGACACAAGACTTAATTTTCTACAATACACCCCTCAACCCAAATATGCCCGCACGACAACTACAAGAACTTCAATAACTTAAGGCAACAATTAAGGCACGACACAACTTAGATTATTAGTTTCAGTTTTTAATAAGTATTGTA
Source organism: Chrysanthemum seticuspe (assembly GCA_019973895.1). NCBI lineage: Eukaryota > Viridiplantae > Streptophyta > Magnoliopsida > Asterales > Asteraceae > Chrysanthemum > Chrysanthemum seticuspe. The sequence continues at coordinate 61,854,093 of BPTQ01000004.1, read as the reverse complement.
ATGTTTACGTTTTATTAGTTTAAGTTTTTAATTATTGTTGTAATGTTTAAGTATTTTTATTAATGAAGTTTAATTTTGCTGTTAAAAATATTTGAAAAAAAATACAAAACTAGGTCACCACTGTGGCAACTAGGTTGTCGGAAAGAGAAAACTGATGTGGCACAGGTGACCCAGTTCACCACTGTGCATAGCCTAACAAAAAGATTTATATAGCAATTTTAGCAAAGTTGTTTATGAAAGTTAGATGATTTCGATAGTTATGAACAAATGCTACAAGAGTTCTCAATAAATGAATGTATAATTAATAATGATATGTTATGATATAAAGAAATGTTGTCACTTGTGATACTTTGTCATGAAAACCTCATTTGTCATGAACTTCCTATTGCTCAACTAGAACAAACCTAACTTCATTTATATGCAAGTGTTCTGTTTTTCTTTCCTTCCTTGCTATATAAATAGAGGTACATTTTATTACTTTGTTGCCATGAATATAATCAAGTATTTTGCTCATGAAGAAGCAGATAGAAGAAAGGTCTTCTCAATGTTTGTTGAGGCAATGATCCCAACCTTTATCTCAATTGGAAAATTTTAAAAATGATTATGAAGCCTACTTTTTTTTCTTTCCGGCTATAAATCCAAGTATGCTCTTTTAGTTGGTTGGTAGAACTCAAAATCAAGTTTTTCTTATATTTTTTTCGTATAATTTGTTGAAGAAGTTTTTATTTTGTTATATTGTATTTTGAATGATAAAAATACAGGATAACGACTTCAACAAAATATACGGAAATATACAAATCGACATGGTTTTAGATCGTAGCAATAAACTTAGAACGAATACTTGTGTTTGTTGCTGGAGAAAAATATATATAATTTCATATTCGTTGTTACTTTTTCAGTCGAGATGCAGGTAGGGATGATTCCGATTGTTATAGTCATTATTTTGTGGTGTTGGTGTTTGCTTCGTTAAACGTTTTTTGAAGTTCATGCCATTCTTCACCTTTTATACAATGTACTTCCTAAATCTTAGTATATATATATAGTGGGCGGGTATCTTTAAACACGTATTTATAAACCATTTCAATATGTGTACAAGGATATGGTGTAGTGGTGTTTTTAACCAAACCCCGCAAAACCCTAATCAAATCCAAAACCTCAAAAATTCTAGAAACCACTCCAAACACCCCACAAACCCTAAAGTCAAGACTCAAAAATGGGAAAACTTTATATGGGATTTTTCTATTGTTGCGCGAACGCATGCCATTATCCGAATACCTGATCCTGAACCAATGCGGGTTAAAAAATCACTTGATATTGGACCTCAGGAGATTATGTTTCCCATGATTGAGAGTCAAAAAATAGTGAAAAAGGTGGTTTCATATTGTAGATACCCCCTGAATGGAATCCGAGTAGGTGCTCATCATGTGGTTAGAGCTTCCGGTTATGGGATTGATAATGGATATTTGAGTAGCATTGATGATGAGCTTTTTATCATTTGTGAGGTGGAATCTAAAGAAGGAGTTAAGAAGATTGAGGAGATTGCAGTGGTTGATGGTGTTGACTGTGTGCATATGGGACCGACGGATTTGAGCACGAGTATGGGGTATTTGGGGGGTTGTGGGAATAAGAAAGTGAAGGATATGATGAGGACAGCGGAAAAGGGTGTCTTGAAGACGACTAGAAAGGGGAAGGATAAGGTTAGTGGTGGTGGGACGTATTTGGGTGGTATTGAAACGCCTTTTGATACGTCAAGGGATATGAGGCCACATGGGTATCATATGATTTCAATAGCATTGGATATAGTGATATTCAAGGATGTGTTTGTTGAAGATGTGAAGATGTTCCAAGTGAAAAGCAGTTTCCAATGATGAAGATCTTGATAGTATTGAAATTGATAAAGATGGTGAAGAGAAGTATTGGATTGAATGAATGAAACATGATTCGTGTTTCGTTTTATATCTTGAAATAAATAGTGATCATTTTGATCCCTATTTTCCCTTCAAATAATAAAAATGCAACTGTTGTAATTCGATTAAATAAACTATTCTACACGTATAAAAACATCTCTTAATTTAAACAAAAAAAACAAAATTACATTTCATAAACTAAATAACTATTAAACCATACAATAATAAAAAAAAAAAATTGGGTTGTTTATGCTTTTGTCATCTCGGCATCAGGATTCATTGGCTTAGATTCGGGCAGTGCTGATTATGTTGTAGGATATGAAGGTCTAACATCCGAAAACTGGGTAGACATGGGTTCGGATTCAACTCCTCCTACGAATGGGCTTTCGACTTCCATAACAGAGGCCCGGGGAGGAGAATGTGTACATCAACTTCAAGATAAACAGCCTTGAATATTGCTCTTAGCCCGCCATCCACTAGTCGAGCTTCACTTAAATCACTACCAAGTGACATCCACATGTTGCAATAACCAAGATAATTGTATAAACTATCACTTTTAAATTAGGGTTAAAGAGAAAAGTTCATTTAGAGATTGTAATTTTGATGAAAACTAAGGGACACATCTCCACCATCAGATGTTAAAACGTTGTGCATTTGAAAAGTGCAGTAAAGGAAGTGAAAAATAAGAAGTGAAATTAAAAGCAAGTATATGGATCTTTTTGAAATATTAGTAAATGACGAGTTTATGAGTTTTGATTATTAGACCAAACAAGTGAGAAAAAAATCACTTAAACCCATGGCTAAAGGAAATAAAAACAAAGTTATAACTTGTCGCATTACATTCACATTCACGTCCTAACTATTGAGTTACCATCGTAAAAACATACTCGTTTCGTCCCAAAATTATTATCCCAGACAAAAATCACATACTTTAAGAAAAATGCGATCACTAGATTCTATAACCAATCAAATTTCATCTTTACCTTTTGAGAGCATTTTGACTGATAATTGGAAATAGACAATTATTTCGAGATATAGTAGTAAAATAAAAAAAATGAACAACAACAGAGCGAGTAACAGACACTACTAATTTACTAATATGTGTCGTATCAATTTTGTAAGGTATATGCCTTTATGATCTTTTTCTTTTTTAATTTTAAATATATACACAAATACAAGATGTTACTAGACGGTTACTCGTTTATAGCGGCGACGGTGTATAGTAACGTTAATTTGTGTGTGTAATTTTTTTTATGTATATATGAATGTTGAGTAACTGAAAGTGATAAAGTTTGTGGTATAATGATTAATTATTTAAATATTTAATAAATTGTGTTGTGTTATGAATATTATTATGTGGATGCCCATATTGTAACAATTCGCATTTTCAGGATTTCTATCAATTCTCAAATTTTTACTATTCATCTCGAGAAATTACTATTCACTTTTACTATTCACTTTCACTATTCATCCCGTAAAATTTTTATTTCACATTCTCGTAAGTTAAATTATTTTAGTAATATCCTGAGAGTTTGATAATCGTTAGATCATCTTCGCAAAAGTTATTAAGAAAATATCGTTTTAAAGTTTCGTTTTGGTCGGAACACCATTTAAACATCACGCGCCTAACGAAAATCAACTCTGAAAATTTTCCTCACATCAGATTAATTTTTAGATCACTCATAATTAATTAGAGAATTTTTAAGATTTAATTTAAATGTTACCAAATAAACCCTGAGCCATGTGAGACTAAACTTACGTTTTAAACAATTCTACTTAGACCCAGACTTAACCATTCCTGCACTGTGTTTTCTAAGATGTTTTGACACTTTTACATTTTTTGGAAAAGTCAAACATATTTCCCTCCTCCTTTGACCATAAAGAAATTAACCTTGTACGTTCTACATTTTTACTTAAATCGCATAACTTTTAGACTTCACGTATAACTGTTAAGTTATCCCACGTATAACGAAAACAACATTTTGACATCTCATATCACTTTTAGACTAAATTTAGTATACTTTAAATAAATTCATGGTCATTTCCCTGAAATTTCATTCTTTTCTGATAAATTGCGAATTACGCGTTTTTGACCCGTGTTTCCAGCTTTAAGCAGCGTTTTTGCACCCAATGAAACTTATCAACCATTTTATATTTTTAGATGGAATATAATGATGAGTTTCATCATTCCTACAAGTTTCGTATTTTTACGATACCCGATTTTACGTTTTATGGCTTAACAACTTACGGTTGGCATTTAACGGGACCAAAACTCACTCCGTAACCAAGATAATACCAAGACTATCTACCTAAGTCATCTTATCTTCGTTTGGCCGACCTTAGGGGGGGGTCATCATCTTGGTGGCTAAATCCTAACCATGCTTCATTTAGATCATTACATGTGTCCTAACTTAACCATGGTTAACATTTAACCCAATATATGGTTAACCAAACTTACCCTCCTATAAATAGCAAGTGAAATGCATCCTAAGAACCCTAATATTCTGATTTGGGTCATTCATATCACAAAACATTCATATCTTCCATACTTTGATCTATAAACTCCAAGTTTATGCAAAGAAGTTTCAAGTAGTAAGTTACTACATCAAATCTCTAGCAAGTTTAAGTGATCTTCTTGAGTTTAGATCCACTCAAGTCACTTAGTACTTCATCACCAACTCTTCAAGATCACAAGGGTGCCAAGGTGTAGAAATCTAGCTCAATTCAAGGTCCTAAGTGTTCAATCAAAGTCTGATCCTTACTAGTTACTCATTTCTTAATTGAAAGCCAAAAGTTGTAAGCAACTAATCACCACCATCATCTCATCTTTATTATTCATAATATTAACAATGTCATGCTATATATATAGTTACTATGTTGATTCATGATGTACATATACTCAATCACATGTTTTAATTCATATATTGTCGTAAAAGTAACATACTAGTAAACTAGTCATATTCTACACGTTTGAAACCATTATAACCAGTCACATATGGACTTTCTAACTTACATACTATGGTAGACAAGATAAAAAGGAAAACTTAGCAATTTGAATCACCTAAAACGAGTACACGAGTCAAAAGATACGTCCAAAAGAAGTTAGCAAAACCAAAACGCCGAAACTGCCAAATTGAATCTGTTAAGGGTCTGTCCGTTTTGAAAGTGGTACTTCTGGTCCGAATCATCAAAAAGTTGAAACACGAAAGTTGTCCAGAACGACGTTTTCCTTCATTTTCAAAGAAGTTCGGACCTTGCAAACGCTTAAATAGGCCATTATTTTTCAAAAACTGAAACTGCCCTATATATAGTCTCACGACTATACTTTTGTCACAACTAAAAGCAAACCAAGAGGCCTAATGGCCATAAGCCAAGACCACGGCCACGGCTAAGGTCAAAGCTGAGTCTCAAGACCATGGTAGTCAAGACCAAAGCCACGGCAAGGCCATGGCTAAAGCCTCAAGGCTTATTTACCCAAGACCGTTAACTAAGGTGTTAAACATGGCAAATCAATACCAACACAAACCAAACGACATAACTTTATATACTTACATTATCTAATGATCATATTTATGAAACGACGAGAACTTGTAAAAACTTGATATTTACTAAAACATGATAAACTTTATGATATAACAATCTTCATTCAAAATCTATGTTTTATCTACTAAGTACTACAAAACTAGGGAGCTTCATGTGGGGGGTTTCATTTGAGTAAAACGTATCGACGAGTTGCTGGATTTACGATTTAAAGTGTCCTAGCTCCTCGAACGTTTACTACATGACCTCTGAATTGTGATGGCCCGAACGGTAGTACGATATATATAAACTAAACACGTTTTCCCAACTAGACCATTTCTATAAACGACATACACAAAAACCATGTACTACATCATGATCAACATAGAGACGTATATAGGTTTGTTATTTCTTTCGCATCATTATTTCAAACCTAAGTCGCGACATCCAATTCTAGGTTGCTCGTAGAAGTTCTCACGGCATATCCATCATTCTCATTATACATTTGATATCATTTACTCTGAGGTGAGTTCATAGCCCCACTTTCTATTACTTAATTATTTTACAAACCCTTGAGGGAAATACATGCTTTATTTTAAATCTAACACATTGCTTTCAAAGTATATGTTTATCTAATTGTCATATTGTCACTAAGTAAGCATCATTTGCCAAATATAAGTCCCTAAATCATGAACCATTAATCACTGGGGAGAGTGAGCACGAATATTGTGAATAGATCTATTGGGATTGACGAATCCCGTTTGTGTTGATCGGGTAGGCAAACAAACGCACTATATTTGAGTAACATTAGGTAAAAACGGCAATTTTACCTATTAAGGCAAGTACCAACAGTTTCTCCAATTAATATTGGAACACGTTAACGCCTTGGTTTCATGAGCTTGGTGACAAACAAAAGCGGGTTCAAGTATCATGTACTTGAGGCAGCCGTACCAAACAATAATAACTGTTTTGTTTTCAAACATTTGGTGTGAGTCTAACTAACTCACACTACCAACATAATGTGTTCAACCATCAAACAAACTCTATGAATTTCACTCAACCTTTGTGTTGACAGTTTTAAGCATGTATTTCAGGTCCATAATGTCGGAAGCTGGCACGGAAGAGCAAGGACTAGATCAAGAAGGCTATAAATATTTTATCATTCACAAAACATCAAAGACTTTATATTGATGTACTTTGTAAACAATGGAACCAACTGGGACCTATTTTGTAAACTCTCATATATTTAAATAATTTGAATGATAAATCCTTTTTAAAACGACTCCATTAGAGTTCGTTTTCTATTGTTATGACTGTTGTGCCATGAAGTAACACCCAGTTTGAATTCCGCTGCGTATCACGAAATTGGAGGTGTTACACATATAACCCATAAGAAGCCCATGGCCCAATTAGCTGTTAGGGTTTTACCCTAATGTTTATCTTATATATACTCTTTTGTATCTCATACATTATGATCAATGGAGAATACTTTTCATTCCCTCAATTCTTGTTTATAACACGTTATCAGCACGCTCTAATAATGTGGTTTTCGATTCATAATTGTACTCATCGAACCGTTCTACTTAATAATGGATTCAGGTACGTTCCCAACCTTGCACCTATTAATCGCACTTGTTTATTGCTAGTATATGCCATTGAGTATGTGTATGCCAAATTAGTTACTTTTATATAAATATTGTAAAGTGATTAAAACCAATGAAGGGAAAACCTTTTATTAGTTGAACAAAAAGATAAAAAGAAGCCAAGAAAGTAATTCATATGTAATGGTTTATGATAAACATTTGGTTTTACATGATCTCTGAAAATTATCAATTTTCTTATATACGACGCTCAAGCTGTTATTGCTTTTGTCAAAGGATTGTCTTGTATCTTTTATACTTGAGTTTACTTAACCATATTATTTACTATGTGTTCTCGAGTTCTTGTATGATATAAGTTAATTTGTATACAAAACTTTTGATAAATACAAAGCCAGTGATATCATATATTGTTTATGTTGATCTACACAAATGTTATGGACCTTTAGATAATCTATATATTGTTGGTCATATTTCTCTAGGTAGACAAAGTAACCGAGGATAATTCAAAGAGAATCAAAAAGAAAGAAAAAAAAATGCAAGTACATATATAGTAGTTTTAATAATAACGTACTTCGAATGGATTTGCTAACGAGTAAAAAGAAAAATAATTATCAGTTTCTTTGTAGTTGTTGTACTTCTTTTACCTAATATACAACTAGATGTTAGTTTTTGCAACATAATTTGTTAGCTACGTGGGTATACATGGATTAATTTTAATTTTTTTCTTTATCTATTTTTTTGTTCCTTTTTGGTGAAAGTGAAGAATTGTCCGACACATATAAATTAAAAGTCATATATAAGTATTCGGGTATTTATACTTATGATCACTTGTTAACAAACATTATCATCTATAATGGTTTACACATTATTGTTATTGTGGTACATATGGGTTTAATTTTTAGTCTTATACGTCATGAACACATGCAGGATAAACACTTCATATAGTTGTTGGGACATGTTAATTAAATTATTATTCACTTTACTTTAGCATTATTTTATGAGTTTTGTTTGATATGTTGTATTAACTCACATGTGTTGTTACGATATCGTCTATCATCATAACTGATTTTATCAAGTAGATGAAACGTACACTTAAAAAAATTTGGCTGGTAAGATGATATTTATATAGTTGGAGCTATGCATATGATATTTATTTATAAAGTTTGGCTATGAATTAACACAATACTTGCTCTACTTTGTATACGTCTTTCTACATTTTATCCGTTAATTATATGTAACATAATTTGAGTTTACGTGTTGGATCTAAGATGCTAGAGCTTATGTCTAAAACTAAAAAATATAGTCTTCAGATAATTATCTTTCATAATGCTATTGAGTGGTTTTGTGCAAATCAGTGCCCTTACATATTGGTATATATTATAAGTCTTGATTACATTACTAAATAAGGTTGTAGATATCATAAGAACTTACATATTGGTATATATTATAAGTTGAGGAATATGACTGAATATATTTAAAGTAATGAAACAAATTATCTAAGAGAATTAAAGATGTTACGTATATATGTGTGCGCTTTGCATTTGCCATATGTGGTTAAACTTGTTCACTTTAATTATTTATGAGTTTGATTATTAGTTGAACAATATTTGAAACCAAAATCACTATCTAATTTCTATTATCTGGTATATAACTTGTTTTATAAAGTGATTTATGACGTCAAGTTTTGCGTATACGTTCTCATATTGGCATGATCTTCCACTAGCTTTAGTTAATTTATTTAAAGTCTCATAGCAATTACCATCTAATATTTACATTGATATGCAATAAAAAGATATATGGTTTGCATATACTTGTGTGCTAATTGAAGTTGGTATTATTTGAGTTTCTTCAACAATCATTGAATCATACACATGTGAAAATAGTCACTAACACATAATTAACAAAGTAAGTAATGCATCTAGCAAAACAAGCGCAAAGTTGTTTATTTGTGATAATTTCACCAAAATGTTTTGATACCCTTTATGAATAGACATAAATGATATTACCAATTGTTGTAAGATTTTAAGTTGATAATAAACTCGACTATATAGTTACTTAGTTATTTATATATGTGAAGATGAAGTTACTTATGATGATATTTTTTACATTGAATTGATGCTTAATGCTGACAGAAGAAATATTATTAAATCAGTATAATAATATAAGATACCGTCACTTTAATTATGTCACTAAGTCAGTTATACATGCGTTCATTATTTATTATTTGGTTTTATTTGATTACGGGACCCTTTATTGAATGGTTAGTGGTTTATATATATGTTTAGAAAATTATGCAATTTCAATTTTCTTGTTTAATGTAGCTATAAGCTAATGGAGTATGATATTTACACTATGTAAAACCTATGAAAGAGCTCATATATAGGTTCTCCTTATTATTCGACTTTTAGATATAAGTCAAGTGCAGTTGAAGCACGTGTGGTTATAAAGTATAAGTTTATCAGCCAAGATTGTTGTATTAATTGGCATGACCGGTTGGACCATTCCGAGTCAATAATGATGCGAAAAGTATAAAAGAACCATGGGTTCTTCAAGGTTGATTTGTTTGTTATTATTGTACTCAATGGAAGTTAATTGTTTATCTATCACCGCCAAATTAAAGTAAGGAATTTGTCCTATAAGGTTTTGGGAAGAATATAAAGGGGATGTATGTAGGCCTATACATATGCCATGTGGATCATTTTGAATTTTAAAATCGATGCATCATCAAAATGATCATCAAATACGCAACTTAAGGTTAGCGTAATTAGTGGCTCGAATTATAAAATGCGAGCACGGTTTTTCACATTGTATTATTGAGAATGGTGGTGAAAACTTCCAAGTACTGGGCGATTATTGGAATAAGTGTTGAACTTTATGTAGCCCAAGTTCATACGCAAATTGCTTTTGTTGAAACGTTCATAAAACGTCTTCAGTTGATTGCAAAGCCAATAATTATGAGAAAAAAAATCTTAGATTATGGGGCATGTTAGAAAATATGAATTCGCATCATGCCAAGAAGATTAATGAATACCCCCCAATAAAATGGTTTACGGTCACGAACCATATGTTTCCCATTAAAGTTTATGTAAATGTGCGAAACCTGTATTGAAAATCCACCACAACGCACAACAACGGGATGTTGTAATTGATAATTCATTCAAGGGGGAGAATGAGCAGCGAGAGATATGGAATGAATTATAATATAAATGTTGATCCTCAGACCAATGAATATGAACTTGAAAGGACAATTTACATTCCAGATCTAGTAATTGTCAGACTTGTTTAATGACATAAAGAAGTGACTAGATCATATATACACTGCTAGTGCTCCAATTATAATGTATGTCCCAAAATGAAAGCCAATGATTGGTAGTAAGTCTATGGCACGTCTGCAACGTGATAGACTAATCGATTCCAAATAAAAGTCCTCGAATGAATAGATAAAATGGAGCAAGAAAATTCAGATGGTCTACTCGAGGTAATAAAGACCCCATAATAATTCTCCTATAGAGACACTAGACATGAAGGTAATTGAAAAACCCCGGGTACTTGAAAAACTATGAAATATCAATAAATGATATATTCCAATGTCTAATAAAGTGTGGAATCGAAAATATAAATGAATCGACGTCGATGGTGATATTGTATACAATAATACACATGGTAATGATTATGTAAATAAATAATATAGCGCTATAATCATGGTGAGGATCATGGAAGCATACATGCAGGAAGTGCAGATGTATAAATGAATGGCCAAAAGATGTAAAGACACAAAGAACTAATGAAAGATTGAAGTTTCTTGTGATGAGACATGGTTACTGGGACTTGAAGTCCGTACATATAAATGTGTAAAATTATTGGATATGCATTGGTCATTATGAGAGAGCGAAATTAAAGTATTGAAATTATTATATTTAAGGCATAATTGATGGCACACAAATATTTTCGCTAAGACTTTGCATATAGAGACATGATCTCATGTGGTGGATCCAATAATCTATTTAATATTTATAAGTCTGGCGATATGATAACTAATCGATTTGCGTCTAAAAGAAAATGAATAGAGCTCATTTGAAGTGGAGATTCCATGAGGGATATAAAATGCATGAAGCATGTCTCGTGATTTAACATGCTAAAAGCATATAAGAAAGTTTTCAAGAATAACACTTGATCAAGATGAATATATCACTATATAAGTGAAAGGAAATATGGTATTTGTTAAAAATGAGCCATTGAAATAACAAAATTTACCCATGTTAGTTTTAAAGAGATTTATATTTGAATATGGTATAAGTTACATATGTTTTGATGAGGTAAATGTGAATGGAACTCATGAAGAGATTTTCAAGACGGTTGAATACCTTGAAATAAAATACGAAGTTTTGTCTTGTTTTATGAATTAAACATCTTAAAGATGAAATCATTTTTCATAATGAAATCTAAAGAAAGATGTTATATATCTTTATATGGATAAATGACGCTCATGTTTATGAGGTCAATTGATGAAGAAATACCCCTTTACTTTTAAAGATGATGATCACAATATCAATTTACATGTGTAATACTAAAATGTGTATATGTGAAGTACAAGGATGTACTTAAATGAGATGTATGACGTATCTTAATCCTTAAAATGGATATGCGAACAACATGTAGATAGTATTTATTCATGTGATTCTATCAAGACGCATTAAGGTGTATTCACTGATTCAATGAGCTTAAGTGATGTGATCATCAGGGGGAGAGAAGATACGTGTTGCACTCTTTTTCCCTTAACCACGGTTTTGTCCCCATAGGGTTTTTCGGCAAGGTTTTTAATGAGGCAACATCCCCGAGCGTATAAAGGAATTATGTATTTTTTTCCTTCACTAGATTTTTGTCCCACTGGGTTTTGTCTAGTAAGGTTTTAAAGAGGCATAATCCTCAAATAGACATCCAAGGGGGGAGCGTTATGGATAATTATAATATGGATGTCCATATCTTATAGGATACTGATTAGAGGTATTTGAATTATATTAGAAGATTACATATCTTCCATAATGTCTGACCCTCACAATGGTCGATCTTAAACTGGATATGCATTTACAAGTGGAGGAACCGCAAATTCATGGCGTTCAGTTAAGCAGACGATCTCAGCGATTTCATCCAACCATGCAGAAATTCTAACGATACATGAAGAAAGTCAAGAATGTGTTTGGCTAAGAAGTATGATACAACACATACGTAGATGATGTGGAAATTCTTCAGAAAAGTAGGCACCAACAGTTTTGCATGAAGATAACGCAACATGTATTGCTCAACTTAAAGAAGGTTATATCAAGGGCGATAGGACGAAACATATTTTACTAAAATTCTTCTTCACTCGTGACTTACAGAAGAATGGTGATATTAACAAGTTTGTTCAAGCGACAATTTGGCGGATCTATTTACCAAGGCACTTCCTACATCAACATTTAGGAAACTAAGTTACAACACTGGAATATGACGACTCAAAGAGCTCAAGTGATATAGTCATCAGAGGGAGACAATATGCGCTGCACTCTTTTTGTCCTTAGTCATGGTTTTGTCCCATTGGGTTTTCCTGACAAGGTTTTTAATGAGGTAGCATTCTTAAAGCATATTAATAATATGGACATCCAAGATGGAGTGTTATGAATATTATTATGTGGATGCCCATATAACCCATAAGAAGCCCATGGCCCAATTAGCTATTAGAGTTTTACCCTAATGTTTATCTTATATATACCCTTTTGTATCTCATACATTATGATCAATGGAGAATACTTTTCATTCCCTCAATTCTTGTTTATAACATGTGACTTTTATAAATAAAAATATTTAGTCTAGCAACATTACTCATTTTTTAAGTTTTTACGTTTTAAACAACTAATTATAATACCTGTGCACGCACAGGGTTTTGACAAAAAAAAATTATTTTGTATCAATGCTAAATATTATGTCTTTAAAGATAATTATATATAATTATATACTTATGCACGAGTTTTTCATTATTCATTATATCCGTTAGAATTTTGTATAATCAAATTTTGTAAAAAAAAATTTGTTAGATAACTCAAGATTCAACTATATTTACTTGATATAGATGTTGATGTTCCTATTTAAATTTCACTATTGATATTATGATGTACACAAGATGCGAGTTTAGTTGCACATAATAAACGTTGATGAAGTTAAAATATACTCCTTAAAGTTTTTAAAAAAATGTTTTTCTACATATCCTTATATAAATAAATAAAAGTTACATGAGTAGTTGTTATAAGTACAATCACATTTTTTTTCTTTTTTTTCTCATATTATAGTAGCTCATACTTACAATTTGATAATTATATTCTCGTTTTCAATAATTTAGCCGTATTTAATATTCAAATTCGTGTCCACATTTGTCATACTTTTAATATGAAATAAATGAGTCCTTAGTAAACATATATAGTAAAAAAAAATGACATTTATAATCTTATGTATATTTATATGTTGGAATTTTAAAACAACATATATATTGTATTTTTAAGTTATAAAGTATAGGGGGTGTAAAATATAAGGGGGTATTTGTTTAATTTCCAAAGTTATTAAAAAACATGAATACTTATAATATTACACTTAACTCTAGACAATTTTTAAAAATTTAACCACTAAAGTTTTTTTAATTACCCCCTCTTTTTTAAAGTTTTTGTTTTCACAAATTTGACACCTATATTTTTATGTGTTTTTTTTCTCAACCAAATTTATACACCAAATAAACTAAAGGTTGATCAAAATCAATTTAATTTTGACTTTTATTAACCAATCATGTCGCCCGATTTCGCTTACGTGGCAAAATCAACCTCTCCTATTGGTCTTTTTTTTTTTCAGTGAGAGGGTTTTGCAAAAACACTCCGAAATGATGTAATTCTTTTATTATATAAAAGATTACGTTTTCTCTTTCTATCTATTATATGATCACATAATCCTAGCCTAAATTATCACAAGTCAAATGAAAACCAAATACTCTATTATGGAGAAAAGTATTGTATAAGGCCTATAACTTTGCAAGTGAGTAAATATCTAAGGACCATACATATAAAATCACACAAAGAATCACAATCCTTATCAGACTCTTAGTAGGTTAGTATCTATCCATAACATTCGTTACGATTCTTTTGGTACCACTATAAAAACCACAACACCATAACCATAATACCCCTTACTTCACTTTCATCATGGCTAGCATGATCCTTGATGCACCAAAAGATCGTGAACACGTCAAGAAAGTGAACGATGACGACGAAGACGAATGCCCGATAAAAGAAGTCGAGCTAACGGTGCCAAAAACCGATGATCCCACGATCCCAGTACTCACATTTAGAATGTGGGTACTAGGTATAGCTTCATGTGTGATATTATCATTTGTTAACCAGTTTTATTGGTATAGAACTGAGCCATTGTCTATAAGTTCAATAGCTGCACAAGTGGCAACTGTTCCCATTGGTCATTTAATGGCTAGGACAATAACTACACGTGTGTTTTTTAAGGATAAATGGTGTGAGTTTACGATGAATCCTGGTCCTTTTAATATTAAGGAACATGTTATGATTACTATCTTTGCGAATTCGGGTGCTGGTTCGGTTTATGCTACTCATATTTTGAGTTCGGTTAAGCTGTTTTATAAGAAAGAGTTGGCGTTTCTTCCTGCGTTTATTGTTATGCTTACGACTCAGGTAAAAAAAAAAAAGTTTCTTTCTGTTCATGGTTTCTGACCTTTTGGCCGATTATTTTTATGATATGAAATATTAGCCATTGTACTAGGTTTTCATACATATAAGTTTTCACATTATATATGGATTTCTCACTTTTTATGTAATATCATAATTTTTGAAACTTGGTTTCTTAGTGTATTTTGGTCACAAAAAATTATATCTAATGGAACAAATGGTATAGTACTTTTAATGTGACAAGTCTTTTACGGGTTTATATGTAACGGGGCATATTTGAACTTGTGAATGTTGTTATAGGTTTTGGGGTTCGGATGGGCAGGGCTTTTTCGACGGTTTTTGGTGGATCCTGGTGAGATGTGGTGGCCGTCGAACTTGGTTCAGGTCTCCTTGTTTAGGTATGTGTTAATGTTAATTTTGATTAAGTTTAATTAGTAAATTAATTAAATTATATTTCATGTATCTTCTTATTTAAGGTAGATAGTAAATACATTTAAAACAGAATATGTTTAGGAAATTTTTATGATCATGAAAAGTTCCATAACTGTTTTTTGAATGCTCAAAATTAAATGAGTATTAAAGCTTTTGTTTAAATTTTAGAAGTTAATTGATTGATGGAGTACTTATTTTTGAATGAAAAGGTTTTTGATTTATTAATGCGGAATGAGATGAAAAATTAAAAAGTTGATGTCTTAATGTATGAATTAGTTTTTAGAAGATTAATTTAGTGACAGATTTTCTACTATGATGTTATTACTTAATAGTGCAGTATACTCTTTTTGACTTATTTGAAGGCATGGTAAGTGTAAAATTACTCAACTGACTGACTGAGTGTGCGAAGAAAATGAGCCTGGTTAATCTTTGTAAATTTGATCTCATACTAGTGTCTTCACATATTTAGCTTTACCTAGCTAAAAGTGCAAACAACTTTTAAATATTTGTAACTGCGAACAATTTCAAAATACTGTACACGTTTACGTGTAGAATTTGCATAGTAGTGAGTCTAAAATGGTGTGTTACTTGTCTGCAGGTCTTTGCACGAGAAAGAGAAGAGACCAAAGGGTGGCATGACTCGAACACAGTTCTTTGTTATTGTTCTAATCTGCAGTTTCGCTTACTATATCCTCCCAGGATACTTTTTCCAAATACTGACATCAATATCTTGGGTATGTTGGATCAACCCAAAGTCTGTTCTTGTTAACCAGCTCGGGTCAGGCCAAAACGGTCTTGGAATTGGTTCACTTGGGTTTGATTGGTCTACCATTGCATCGTATCTTGGTAGTCCTTTAGCTAGCCCATGGTACGCCACAGCGAATGTGGCTGTTGGGTTCTGTTTGATGATGTTTGTAGTGTCACCCTTAGGTTATTGGTTTAATATCTATAAAGCCAAGAACTTCCCATTTTACTCGATGGAACTATTTAAGGCTGATGGTTCACGTTACAATACTACTGCGGTTATTAATTCAAATTTCCAGCTTGATAAAGTTGCTTATGAAAAACAAGGCCCTTTATACATGAGTACGTTCTTTGCCTTGACATATGGTCTTGGTTTTGCTACACTTACTGCAACGATTGTTCATGTCTTGCTCTTCAATGGACGGTATGCTCAATACTCATGAATCTGAACTTGAATTATAACACGTTGTTTTTCTTTTTTGCATAAATACCAACGTTCTTTTTTTCATTTGCTCCATTTCAGATCAGTGTACTTATTTTGCTTAAATTAAGTCTTTATGTAGTTTTTGCATATGAAGCTAACCCATTAGGTAAAGATTCAAATTTGTATATACATAAAGTTCATATTTTCGTGTAATAATCATCATTTTTGAAAGCCGGTTTTCAAGTTGTTTTTGCTATAAACTGGCCCCAAAGTACAATGATTAAAATGGGGCAAATGTAAAAGTACGTTGGTAATCTCTGCAAAAAATAAATCCTGCTATTATGCTTAGTGACACTTTTTGTATTTTTATGTGATCAGGAATATACTTGATAATATGAAAGGGGTATTCAAAAATTCCAAGGCTAAGAAAGTTGATGTACACACAAGGCTTATGAAGGTCTATAAACCGGTGCCGATGTGGTGGTTTCTTGTTATTCTCTTGTCGAACATAGCTCTTATTTTATTCGCTTGCCAGTATTACGCTGATACTCTTCAGTTGCCATGGTGGGGTGTCTTATTGGCTTGCGGTATCGCTATAGTCTTTACCCTGCCCATTGGTATAATCACTGCCACCACAAACCAGGTATATAAATGTATTGTTTGACCATTTAGCCATTTAGGTCACATTTGTTCGTTTTCAAACTCAAAAATTATAACCAGTTTTGAACAGATTCAATTTTCATTACTTTTCCCTCTGTAGTTTTTGACATTAATTTTAGGTCCATTATCAGTTTTCCAACAAAGTATTGACAAATCATCCGAAAATAGAAGTCGAAAATTGTATCAGATATCTAAAATTACGCCCTTAAGTCATTAGCCATATCTAAATTCCAAAAGATTGTTTGCTGTTTTGGATTAACTGTTTTATTATTGAACAGACACCAGGTTTGAACATCATCACCGAGTATATGATCGGTTATATGTATCCTGGACGCCCCGTTGCAAATATGTGCTTTAAAGTGTATGGATATATCAGCATGATTCAAGCTTTGACTTTTATACAAGACTTCAAACTCGGGCATTATATGAAGATCCCACCTAGAGCAATGTTCATGGCTCAGGTAAGCATATAAAAAATAAGTTCTATTTTAGATAATATCGTTGTTAATGTAACAATACTTACGATGTATTTATTTAAATTTATAGGTCTTAGGAACAGTCATATCTGTCGTTGTGTATCAAGTGACTGCATGGATGCTAATGGGGAGCATCCCTAACCTTTGTAACACAGAACTGCTACCAAAAGATAGTAACTGGAAGTGTCCAATGGACCACGTGTTTTATGACGCTTCTGTCATTTGGGGACTTGTTGGTCCACAAAGAATCTTCGGTAACCTCGGTGTTTACTCAGCAATCAACTGGTTTTTCTTAGTTGGTGCCGTTTTGCCTTTTATTCCTTGGTTAGCTCACAAGTGGTTCCCGAATCAAAGATGGATTAAAATGATACATTTCCCAGTGTTGTTGGGTGCTACTGCAATGATGCCACCTGCTTCTGCTGTTAACTACACGAGTTGGATTCTTGTGGCGTTTCTTTCTGGCTATGTTGTTTTCAAATTCTACCCGAAGGTATGGCAACGATATAACTATATTCTTTCGGGTGGTCTTGATGCTGGAACGGCTTTCATGAGTATCTTTCTATTTTTGGCACTGCAAACGACTGGTGTTTCTATTACTTGGTGGGGGAATAACGGTGAAGGCTGCCCGCTTGCTACATGTCCAACTGCAAAGGGAGTTGTTGTCGCTGATTGTCCTGTTTTCACTTAATTCTTGTTTCATTAGTTAGATCTTATCAATTTGTTTGTTATTACTGGTTTTTCAACTTTTTTAGGTGTTTTTACGTTGACTGGGTCGCTTTTAGCAGATTGGTGGATATAAATATCTTGTTTAGGTGAATTTTATTGATGGATTCAAAGTTAAGTAATTAGTTATCATTGTAATTATGTTATTTTAGTTTTAGTTTTATCTGTTCTATTAATGTCTTTTTTTACTGTTAGTTTTTGAACTCTGAGGTTTTTCGATATTCTTTTTACTGTTAGTTTTTCAACTTTTTCATTAGCGCCACACAAGTACTGAAGCTACTTGATAAGCCAACCAAGTGATTCGAGTTTTGTTATATCAAATCTGAAAAATAAAAGCATGCTTTATGATGAATACTTCACTCATATTTTGATTGTTAGTTAACTTTTACTGTGCAGTATTTTAATTGTTCGTTAACTTTACAGTGCAGTACGAAAAAAGTAACCTACGGTATACTTGTTTTTCCAAAAATTCTTAGGTAATTTTGTCGTTGAGTGCTTTTTGCAAGATCTTGTATGGCTTGTTAAGGCGGATTTTATTCACATCACATTCAAGTAACCAAGCTTACAAGAGTAATTATGTTCTTTTTGCTATTCAAATGAAATTTATTTATTATCGAATTTCAAAGGATTACACTGAATTTATACAATGAACAAATTTGAATTTACAGAAATGTAGAAAAAAAGAGCTTATCGAAAAATTAGAAAAAAGATGATTGTTCATTTAGTACATTCAAGTGAGCCAAAATCTTAGCAGCAACAGATTTCATACCACTATTTCCTCTTTGTGTAATCTCAACTAATGGCATCTGAGCCAATGCTTTATACTTCTGTTTATATTCCACCAACCGAAATATCCTTTCCAACGACACCAAAGCCTTTTCTTGCAACTTTACACACGGCGAACTCAATAACTTGACCATTTTCGCAATCACATCACAGCCTTCCAACACCTTGCTACCCTTCTGCAATAGCTGCCCTTCAACTAAAGTTAACAACGCATCTAGAGCAGCTTCACATGCACCGAAATCTGGTTCATCAAGTACTTTTGCAAGAGGGATTATGGCATTTGCTTCAATAAGACAAAAAGATGACTCGATTGTACATGTTCCAACATGGACTATACAACTTGTGTCGGGTGATGCCATACAACAGCTAAAGAAACTTGTTTTTGTCCCCACGGGTATGCTTAGATTGTTGGAATTTTCTGAAAAATGCTTCAGTGAAATTGCGATATTTTGTTTGGTTTTAGTGCTTCCCGAATCTAGTAGTTTTATAATGATTGGGATAATACCAGTTTCCGCCACTTCTTTTTGGAGTTCTTGATTAGTTGAATGTGTGAACCGACAAAGAGCTCCTGAAGCACTTTCTATCATGAGTTCGGTTTTCTGAAACCGGTTAGACAGGATGGAAACGATCACTTGAAGTGCTCCTGCATCAAGAATCCCTCGAGTCATTTGAGGGTTTTTTGGAAGATTTGAGATGATTTCCATTGCTGCCACACTCTCTTCGATGTCATCAGAAGTCTTTATGATTTTAACCAAAGTCTCAATGCATTTAACACCCACGTGTTCTATGAAAGTTTCATCATCACCATCTTTTGTTAAGGTAGAGAAGAGTTTCACAGCATTTGATCGGACAGTTTGGTTTTCGTGTTCACATAGCTGAACTAGTACTTGGACTGAAGAAATCTGATGAAAGTAAGCATAACTAAGTACTAGTCGACTATGAGAGGCAAAACAGGCGGGTCAAAATGGGTCCAGACGGGTTGACCCGTAACATTATTAGTCTAAAATTTTAAATAATCTGAATAAATTGTTAGTGGTGGTATGATTACAAAAACTATTATATTACAACAATAATATAATCCTTGAATAAAAGGATCCAGAGGGCTCTGTGCTTTAGAAATAAACTTTGGACCTCCAACCCGCGGAGCCAGGATTTTATGTTAAGAAGGGCCACTTAACGTAAAAATTATAGGGAAAATGCCGCTCAATGATGTAACTATGGTTCTTTTTCAAACCATGAGTCAACCTAACACCGTTATGATTAAGAATGAATTAAATTTAAGAAAGCATAGTTTTTTTTGGGTAAATTTATTTTTGTGTTGTATATAATTGTTTAAGCTGTTCGTCTTGAATTTTTAATCAACATATCTATATGGATTAAGGGGGCTGAGTGCAAAAATTATTAAGAAACTAGCTATTGGACCGAATAACTAATGATTCAAATGGGTTGATTAGGGGTGGCTCAGCACCCACTAGTCACCCTACTAGCTCCGCCCCTGAACCCGTTTGACCCGTTACTTCCTGTTAGGGATAATTAGATAAAACACAACCCCCGTCAACCCATTCATAAGTAAGTGGGTTGAAAGTGAAGTTGAAAACGCACCTTCCGTAAAGTATGCCTGATGTTCAAACCAGAAGGGGATTGGCAAACTGCAAGAAATGTTCTAAGAACATTTTGTTGCACATTCGGTCCATTTAATGAAATGAGCGAAAATAATTTAAAAACGTCTTCTTCAGATTCAAGAAAAGGAACCTCTCCATGATCATATTGACAAGAACTTAACGATAATGCCAGATTCATAATTGTGGCTACAACTTTTTCAACCAGGGTCGGGATTGACAAACTGTCACGAAAAAGTATTCCAAACAAAATCTGTGCTGCACCATGTTTGATTATTTTTAATCCATTTTGTGGCACATTAGAAAGTTTTTCAAGGGCTAAAATGGCTGCGGTTTTCATATGTATATCGGCGTGAGAGAGCATGGCAACAAGTGACTCTAACGCGCCAGTATCACAAACCATAACTTTTCCATGATCGGTCATCTCAAGTTCTGATAATGTTTCAGCCATCATCTGTTGAAAGTCTTCAGACCCTGTATTTATTCAACATAAAAAACATTTTGTAAGTTGTGAAAAACTAGCTTTGACCCCTAAAGTTAAACCTGACCCCCTAGATTGTCTTTATATAACAATTGATGGTTATTTACCTGAAGAAAGAAGGCGAAGTAAAGGTCCAAAATAATTAACCTTCGCCATCTGCACAATATTTTCATGAAGAAAAGAAAGAGTCTCCAAAAGCTGTTTGGCATCACTGGCAGCTTGAACATCATCACTACCCGATATGGTCACAAGAAGAAGTATGCAACCTTGACTATTGCCAATTATGTTTCTTGCCATATCGTTGTCTGATAATACCATAAGTAAATGCAATGCCAATTTACTTTCTTCGATATTTCGTGCAAGTGAGCACACAATTAATTTGATGGCATCATCCGTTTTCGCTATGTTTTCCTGCAAGTTACCAATGAGGATTACGAACATTTGAAACTATACGGGATGTCAAGATGTGCATTTAAAATGATCATGCTTTGGATATTCATATAATATTGGGAATAATCAGGCTCAAGATATATGTAATTTAGCAAGTTGTACCTATTCTAAATTTTCAATTCCCGATAATAATTTAAAAAGAGAACATTCAAAGTGTTGCATACTTAGTTCAGGTGGCGATTTTTTTTGGGTAACCATGGTTTCCGACCTTTTGACTGACTAATCCACGAGGTTTGAACCCACCACCACACAGACTCAAACCAGGTAAAGCCCTTCCTTTTCAGTAAGTTGGCGTGGCCACTTCAAAGTTGTTTGCACCTAGCAGGAATTGAACTTGAGACCTCACACATTTTAGACTGATACTCACAAGCTCTCTTGCCACTAGGCCACCCTTGAGTGGTTAGTGCAGGTGGCGATTTCAACCCGTTACTTATAGTGAGTTGATTTTGGTTGTGTTTTTTTTTTTCCCTCAAATGGGCCAAACCGGTGAAAAGTCGTCAAATTTTGTTACAATTATAAAAATTTCATAGTCGTTTAAGACTTTAAGCAAATATATACTCGCAGATCATTATTGTAATATATCATTCTCATAATCATAATTTTCTTTGTTAGAAAACATAAGAAATGAACAAAAATTTGTTTGAAGGTCAATCAAACCCGACCCATTTCAACCAGTACTATGAAAATGACCATGTCAACCTGTGCTAAAAAAATTCTCATTACAGCTAGACCAAATACGGACAGAAATGTGTTTGTCAGACGAACACAACCTGGCATGTTTCAATCTATACTAAAAATGATCCATCTCAATCAGAACCCGCTCTGACCCGTCGTTACCTAGCCTGCCTGACCCTGGTCAACTATAATAAATATATTAAGTGCATACCTTCCGTCCATCATGGTCAGTTGCAAGTATACGAAGTATGACTAGAGCATGGGATCGAATTTTTCTATTCTTAGTAGCAAGAAGTGAAACAAGAACCGGCAAATAGTCCTCCATCATCATCCAATCTTGATGAAGTTCTCTTTCCAAACACAAATCTTTTAATTTCCCTAACGACGCGACAACATCTTCCTCGTCATTGGAAACAATCCTCGACTTCATAGACCCAATGAAAATCATGGTATTCCTGTCTCGCCACTCTTCTATTGACTGACGAAGTGTCTTGTTTGTTCTCAGACCCGACACTTTCAATGGCGTTTTAGTAATTGGACACAAATCATTTTCTTCTGATAACCACTTTACTATCGCGTGTCTCTCAAAACTATGCCCAGATGGCGTTTCAACCGGATCGTCCATCACTTCACCCGTGATCGGACAGTAAAATGATTGAAGAGGTTCCAATGGTTGCCTTCCTAATGAATTTCGTTTACTAAAATACTTCTTTTCTCGCTCTTCTACTGTTGCTAAGATATCAGCTTTTCCCAACAACGCCACAATTTGTTCGGCTTGTAGAGTATTTACGTTTTCCATTTCATTTTTGAAGTCTTCGTACTCTTGTCTCAATACAGACTGTTCGGTTGAGATCCCTACAGCATCCGCAATGGATTTAAGCAAATTATTCGCGTAGGATCTGTCAAGGTTTCTTTCCCTGATACCCAACTCAATTTTCTCATTAAGTTCCAACTCTGTGGATGTTTCACGATACTTTTCTTCAAGCATGAGGTTTGATAAGGCGAAAATCTCTTCACTTAAGCCATTGTTCGAGATCAAAGGAGGAAGAAGCTTTAGAGCAGCACTGATTTCTTTAGTGTGGTTTTCTAAGCTCGTGACAATTTTCTGGGAGTTGAGTAAGAGGTAGATTTTGTTTTTTGTGGTGCATTCAAGAGCGAGTGTGTTGCTACTGGAAATATGTTTGGTAAGAACATGAATGGCACTTTTTAAGGTTTCAGAATCTTCGACGTTGCATTTGGTTAGTTCTGGTAAAATAATTTGTATTTTTCTCAAGTATGACAATAGTTTGTTGAAATTGTGTTTTTGGATGAGGGTGGATTGTGTAGCTTGGATGGTGTCGAGTGTTGTTGAGATAGCAACGCTGACAGTGTCGTTAGAACTCATGATCTAGAAATGTAAGCAGCTGCAGATTTGAGAGCATAACCTGCATTTAGCATTGAAAAATCACATAATTTGCAGTTAATCATTGCTACTTGAAGCTGTGGTGACGTGTTTCGTGTTGGGTAAAATTGATTATAAGAATGATTTTTATTTTTTTTAACTATGTAATTATTTGATTATGATCGTTTAAGGTCACAATAAGTAGTTTTAAACACGCATCCAAACGCCCCCATAAGTTATGATAGCTTGGATGGGGTTAACACAAATGGACAATCCGTACCATGAAACATTACACACATATATCTAGGGGGTGCTTCGGAATGCTTATTATAAAGTGATTATTCAAGAGTAGAATAAGCAAACGATCAGTTTTTATCAAAACACTCAAAATTGCTTATCTCCTTAGAAAGACCTCATAACTGCTTATCACTTCCAAACACACATTTAAATATTTTCTCGACTTAAAAAACCTCAAAAGTGATTATGATCGATAAGTTCAACCTATTGGTACAAAACATGTAAACACGCTACTTTTAATCATTCAAAACCAAACCTGCATATAGCACATACCACGTGGTCGATAAGTTCAACCTATTAGAGCGTGTTTCATGTTTGGCCTTGCGTTATGAGAATAAATATCTTATTAGTGCATTATCATTTTTTAAGTTGCGGATAATCAATTTCCAAATTCGTTTGAGCATGATTATGATGAACTTGCTATTTTGGGTTCAACTAATCTAATCTACTTTTGGATACTCCGTTTAATAGTAGCTACAACAAAACTAATTCTCATAACCGAGTTATCTACTAACAAAAACCTTAAATAATCGAAATTATCAACAATAGAAAAACTAATTCTCATAAGGACACCATCTCCCCTAACCCGGTTTGTTACAGATGATTATCTTATTCCGATAATTCTATATCGCATATTCATTTTTTAAAACACAACGCAAAAGACCATGTTGAGTGTCCACACTCAATCCCACATCGATAAAAAGATAATTTCAAAGTTAACATACAAGCTTGGTGGGCTACTCCTTTTATTGCCGGTTACTTTATATGTGGCCTTACGAGCTTATTTGATTTCTGCTTATATTTCATAAGCCCTAATTTTCTGCTTATTGAGACTTATGGACTTATATAAGTCCATAAGAAGCCGGAAAATTAAGCCGAAATCAAGTAAACTCGTAAGCCCGCGTATGAGCTTAAACCCCCCCCCCCCCCCCCCCAAGTTCCTAACAACCCATCTCAAAGATTCTTAGCAACCAAACAAAACCTTAATGCAACAACCAGATACACATATATACAAAAACTTTATCCACAAATCACAATATAAAAACACATTCATTCATTTCCTTATTATAAACATAAGACTGTAAGTGTTGTCTTATTAAAAATCATGATTCATACCTGATTAAGCTCTGATTAGTTTAATAAGTAAAGATTAAATGCAGTTAATTGCTAACATCTATGAACAAGAGTTAACTAGTGAATGTGATTGGTTTCTTTAAATGTAATCAAGTGTTTGTAGTTTTTAGTAAACCAAGTGGGCTTTGAATTCCATTGACTTAAAAGTCTTTAATGCAACAATTCTTTCATATTTTACGCGGTTTAGACAAGAAGTAGTTAGACTTTTTCCCTCATTTTTTTAACTTTATGTTTTTTACACTTGACTTATCTAACAAGATGGTCTTTGTTCAATATTTTTAGGGCCCGTATGGTTTGTAATTATGAAATGGAATTGGAATTGGTATAGGTATAGGTTTGAAAAATAGTAGGATAAATGATAAATATAATTAAATATAGTATATTGTTTTTTATTCATTTATCATTAATGTTTAAATTATTAATTTAATAAAAAAAGAAGAAAAAGACAAGTAAAAGAGGACAATTGCCCACATAAAAAGGTATCAAGTTTTGAAACCACCCAAATATGTGAGGTTTCAATTTTAGAGGTACGAAACATATACCACATGTTTAAACTACTTACCAAACAACTTATACATATTTCACTCTCATTCCTTAATAACAAATACCCCTAACCAAACGGGCCCTTAGTTTTTACTGATGTTTTAAAACTCGGGTTGGTTTGTCGGTTGAAGTGAAAACTTGTTTGATTACTTAAAGCCGATTTTGATAATAAAAAAAAACCGGTTGAACGAAAACCGAAAACTTGACCGAGTGAATTAAAAAACGTGTCTTTATAATATTGGTTTTTACAACATAATAAACTTTAGGAAAATACCGTTAGAGTCAATGGGTTAAATATTTTCTTTTTTTTTTCCTTACCAATCATGCCTATTTTATAACCACTTAAGGGTGGTCTAGTGGCAAAAAAAACTTGTGACTATCATTTTCAATTCCTGCGAGGTAGAAACAACCTTAAGTGGTCACGCCAACCTCCTGAAAAAGGAAGGCTTTACCTAGTTTGAGTCTGTGTGACGATGGGCTCAAACCCCGTGAATTAATCGGTCAAAAAGGTCGGAAATCATGGTTACCAAAAAAAATCATGCCTATTATATCTTTATAAGATAAAATTAAATATTCTGATTACTAATTATAAAACTGCTTATGTAACCTGTATATTTGCGATAAAAATAAATCAGCTATTTAACTTCATATCCAATCTAAATCTTTTATAAATTAGTTTTATTGATATGTTTTTGATAACTTAATATTTTTAAGTTATAATTATTGTTACAAATAACATTTTTTTCCTCTTATAAACACATGTTTAAGTAAAAAAGCTAAGATATCACAAACACCACCCGTTGACCTGCATATTGTACATCCAAAAACTGATTTTTAAGTACATGTTTGGTATGTGATATTTGACAAAGGGGATAGGGATGATGGTTGAGTTTGGTAGTTTGGTTCATAAAAGTGGGCCCAATTTGTGGGGTTGAAAGCTAAAAATCTACCATCCACAAATCTTAAGCAATGGGTCGGAATTACAATATTTGCATGTACTTTTTTACTATTAGGGGGGGCTCTATCAATATCAACCAGTCATTCTAAATCAATTATTTCTTTTTTCAATTTTATAATAAAAATATATAATTTTAAATTTTATACTCATTTATATAACAAATAATATATAAATCAAATCCAAATCCTAAATCCATATTTAAATCCAAATTCAAATCCAAATCTTAAACCCATCAAGAAACCAAACGGCAGTGTTTAGTTACTAAATGCCATTATAATAGCTTGACTAAGACTTTATAAGTTTGAAGACTTTATGTGATTGGTTAGTCAACCAAATAGTCAAATCATAAGTCAATATATTATGTAAATAGTTTTAGAAAGTTTGATGTGGCTCAAGTACGAAGAGAAAGGACTTAGAATGCAATTAGTTAGCAAACAATGACTAACGGTGTAAGAGATTTAAAGGACTAAACTAACCGTTAAAACACAGAATTACTATTTTACCCTT
Organism: Chrysanthemum seticuspe; assembly: GCA_019973895.1. NCBI lineage: Eukaryota > Viridiplantae > Streptophyta > Magnoliopsida > Asterales > Asteraceae > Chrysanthemum > Chrysanthemum seticuspe. The sequence continues at coordinate 61,827,064 of BPTQ01000004.1, read as the reverse complement.
ATGGCCTAATGAGCTTAGAACTTCAAGGAATTAACCACAAAAACACATGTACGCGTGTGTTTTTGATATGTGGCTCTCTTAGGGATTTTAAGAGGGAACTCATCTCTAGTTCATTCATAAGGCAAAAGTATCGTAAGAATTCTAAGAAAATCAAGTGCAAGGGTTTTGGTATAACCAAGAAAAGTGTTAATGGTGTTCTGGAAGCAACTATAGAAGAAACCAAGTTCTAGTATCCATATTCCCATTCAAGATAAAATCATGTTAAATTCATGTTAATATCAATTTTAAGGGTTTATGATTAATTGAGATTTTATGAAAACCTAACTTTGGATTATGATCAAATATGATTTTAGAAGCTTTGTAATGTTATAATTATGTCATGAATCATGGGGTTAGATTATGGTTATAAGTGTGGTAGAATCATGTTATGAAAATTGAAGTTATAAATTAATATGTTTAGTAAATGGGGTGTTTGGTTCTAACCTTTTGAAGTAAATTGAAGCATGATATAAGTAAATTTCGTCTAGCGAGAAAAGCTGGAAAAACACCAATGCTGAAGCTCATGTCTTTTTAACATCAAAAGCTATATTTGTTATACTAAATCTCATAAATCATCAAACAAGCTAGAAGATTTATTTTTTGCGCATCCAACATCATTGACTATATGGCTTGCATTTCCATATGCTAAAGGGCTACTTTGTAGATGGTACATTGATAGAAGTGTTATGTGAAAATGAAAAAAAAAAAGATGATAAAGAATGATAAAACATGGATGGATTCAACTGATAAAGCATAATAAGCATAATAAAAATGATAAAGCTAAAGGGTTACTTTGTCGTGGTACGTTTTGTCTTAGATGAATTTATTCAACTATATTCAACTGTTTAGATAAATGTATTCAACTGTTTAAAAAGTTAGATGAATCCATTGGTACGAAACATCAATTCCTTGTTGTTGTGTTCATCAATTATGATTAAGTATAACTCTAACAAGGATTGGTATACGGGACCGCCCGAAGGAGGATTTTCCTGAAGAAGATTACGAAGATAAAATCGCACGACGAAAGATAAAATCTTAAGCAGATAATTTTGATGATGTGTTCATCAGTAAATCGCACGATGACAGATAAAATCTTCAGGAGTAGTATGAATGAGGATTTTCCTGAAGAAGATTATGAAGATGATATTAGTAATGTCGGAGCATATGCACAACAAGGTGAACCGAATAAATTTTTCAAACCAATTAAATATAAAGAGCCAAGTAACCTTTTCAATCCGAAAAACTTCGATGATGATAGAAGGCAAAAGATAAGAGCGATAATTGGAGATCATCTAAACAAGGATTGGTATACGGGACCGCCCAAAGACGATGATGATGATCTAGAATGCCTTGAAGATTATTTGGAACTACATTTTTGTGGCGGGTTCATTGACACCTATAGGGAATAATATAGAGAGAGAGGATGTACGATTTAGTTGGGATGCCGTATAACAAACCTCCTAGTATAAAAATTGAGAAATTTCAAGTTACTCGGTATACAATAGGACCTGAAGAGAGTTATATGAAGGTTGATGTCATGGAGGTTGACGAAATACCACAAACTATGTCTAACGTAGCAGTGGTTAGAGCCGCACTTATGGAAGAAATGGACGCAGTTGGACGCGTCCAAAGAGCACCTTAGAAGAAGGCACGAAGTCTAACTCAAAGACTCCTCTAAAGAAAAGTGCTAATCAGGAGACAACCCAGATGTTTTCCTTTCATTTTTAGACATTTTGAACAATCTCTTGTATTTTGTATAGTGTTTTTGGTTTGGTATACTATATATTGGTAATTGCAGGTATAAAAGGTTGAAGGATAGGAAAAAGAACTCAGGTAAGTTCCCACTTAATATTTGAAAATTTGGGGAACACGAAAAAATTGTCTCCAGGGACCAATTATGGCATAGAGCTTGGCTCTGAATTACACCGCATGTCCTTACCTGACAAAAAAACGTTTTTAACTTTTTTCATATATGGCGTAGGAGACTCTTCTGTATGCGCCGTATACACCTTCCAGGCACAATAAATCAACAGATATACCTGCATACGGTGTATTGGATACTCATCCATTACGCCACATATCCTTTCTGTAACAAAAAATATATTTTTTAAGTACCAAACCGTGTAAATTATTTTCGAACTTTGTGGGTGTGTTCCTTGTAAACCCTCACGAGACAATAACTTGTCCATTCGAGACACCGAGGGGTTTAAAGGTTTGTTGCATATGCTAAATGCAATCGTGATTTCTACGAAAGTGAGTTAGGTTATGTTTTTGTTTTTGTTTTTACTCTTATATGTCTATCACGATGCGTGTAATTTTTTGCTAAGTGTATTCAGAAGATACGGATTTTTGCTCATTAAGCTCAACTCAAGACATGTTTCTACAACATGCTTCTTCGTTTATACCGAGCAAATCCAGGGGAGTATTTCATTTCAATTATACATTTTATCTCTTGTTCTTCATTTTCTAAGTACAATAGGGACATTGTACAATTTATGTGGATGATAGAAAGTAGAATTTCACTTTGACTTTTATTTGCCTTCATTTCTAGTTTTCTTAATGTTTTTGTGCCAATTTTATTTTTTGACATGTTTTCTTACCAAAACTAGAATTGTTCATTATCCGAGCATGCATAACACATACTCCAATTGGTGAGATTTAAGACTTTTTCATTTTCTTACATTACATAATTCCACCAAAAATGAGTGTGCCGGTAGTCGATGTAGACTTTAAAATTTGGCCCGTATATCTTTTTAAAACCCATAATAATGAGTATTTCATTGAGTAATCGGTGTGATTAGAATAAGCAATCTAAGAAGGCAATATTTTAGGATTAACCAAAAAATAGGCCATATGCGTAAATTTGTGTGCGTTTATCGACTTGTCACATTGACTTGTCGACCTCCTGTGATAACCGTTTTGTTGCACTAACTTTTAGTGTAAGATACCTTTAGTTAAACCCTTCTGAACCATTCTTTTGATTCTTACCCAACATATGTGTAGTTCGTTACACCATTTCACCTAGCCTACTGTGTAGTCTAGTATCACTAGTTGAGGAATTGTTGGTTACTTAAACCCTTGGTTCAAGAAGGAAGATTTGGAAATTAAGCGCACATGAAAGACTGATCACTTATGATCATTGAAGACCCCCTATAATTCTATTTATTATAAATGATTCATCTCAAGTGGGGGTGGCCTTATTTGTTTCAAGACTTCATTTGATGCAGAAGGGAAAAAAGAGAGTGTATGTTTAAAAAAACTACAATAATTGAAGATGTTGGCCAAAGAATGGATTAGTGTAAATACATCATTCGCCTAAGTTGTTGATCAAAGTGCTAAAAGTAAAAGAAGGCGAATATGAGATTAACACTATAATTACTAATCCATAATTGTCATTTGAGCTCTATTGTCGAAGGACGGGGTTCTTAGCCCGTTTATACTTAATGAATGATTTGAGTTGGTCAAACTTTGAACCAACCATTGAAGGTTGAGTTAGTGAATACATATTTTTATCTATACACTTTAGCACACTAACTCGTTATGATGATCTGATTCTTGCATATTGACACTTCAACTTTGGGTGAACAGTAACCAATGATGACAAGGCTTTTGGTCTAGACTATTGATAACATCAAATAATCCTGAATATTAAGTGTCAATTTCCCCTGATAATGCTCGTATTTTATATCATTTATATGGATTTACGCTTGTTTCCCTCTGTATTTCACTTTCAGGTAAATTACGAGCATTGGAGCTAATGAGACGCGAATTTGGAGAGTTTATTGAAGATATATGATAGTATGCCCATTTTCAAGTAATTACGGCGTAACTCTTCTCTCACATTACACCGTAAAAGAAGCGTGACTCAGAAAACCAAATCAACTGAAGATTACGGCGTAACTCCATCTTAGGATTACGCCGTAACTAATTAGGTCAAATGATGTTCCACGCCGCTGCAAGCTACGCCGTAACTCTTTCCATAATTACGGCGTAACCATGATTTATTGAAGATACAACGTAACTCATTCCAGATGTTACGCCGTAACCAGCTTTTCCAGAGCAAAATACGAAGATATGGATGTTACGGCGTACCTCTCAACTTAAGTTACGCCGTAACTAGATCTGGCCTATAAATACCGCCCAAAATTCTGCATTTCTCATCATTCACTCCACACACAAAAGCAGAGAACGTGGGTATGAGGCTGAAGGCAGATCTTGAGGAGCATACGGAGCCATCTCCAAGGGAGGAATCACTCCCTAACGATAAGCATTAGCAATTTATCATTTCTTTTACTTTCAATTCATGTATTTCATTATGTCAAACATTGAATCGATTGTTTCAGTTAATATGAGCGGCTAAGCACCTCTGGTGCTAGCCTAGTTATGATTCCTTAATTGTTTTGTTTATGTTTACATTGCTTCCGTATAATTGTTTCTAGTGTATGCATGCATAGTTTGTTGGTAGCTACCCTTGTTTCGGTAGTTTTGAATGGCGGTAGTGTCTATTTGCTTAGGAGATATGACCAACTGACCCTAAGTAGGTAGACTAAGTGGGAAGGGTAAGAATTGACCAACTGACGACCCTTATTCGCTTGTGCGATTTGACTAACTGGTCACCTACCGTTTGGATGAACTTAAGAAGTTAGGGATGAGTGTTTAAGATGCTAGCGCCCGGGCACTCATTGTTAAGAATCTTGCATGTAGCGGAACTTAATGACTTGGCTTAGGGGACTAAAAACAACTGGACTTTCAAGGGTAGTAGCTTGATCTCCGGTGGAAACCTTTGCTGATAGGTTTGGACGAACTGACCAAATGTTGTCCTAACGACTTATCACCCCACTTGAAGCAATTGGAAGTAATTAAACGTGAACTTAACATGATAGGAAGAGTAACTAGGTTAGCACACCTCTCCTCTATTGATCACAACCCTTGCCTTTATTCGCTTTCTTTATTTTCTTACTTTAGTAGTTAATCATTTCAATCTTAAAACCAATTAAAATCTGTGACACCTAGACTTAATTAGAATCCGCTCACATAGCTCTTGGGACGACCTCATTTTTACCAAATACTACACTACACACGATCAGGTACACTGCCCGTTAGTGCATTAGGGTAGACCATAGGTATAACGAGACACTTATAAATATTAAAACCTGGTCAGTAAAACCTGCATCAAGTTTTTGGCGCCGCTGTCGGGGAGTGTTGGAATCGCTCCTAACTCGTAAATGGAACGACATTGACGGGATTACATTTTCTATCTTAGTTACCTTAAGCACATGGGCTTGTTATGTCAATATCCCATTGTTGTATGTGTTTGGGTATATAAACCCCTCCATACTTCCATGGAGGGGTGAGTCTCATTTGTGTAATTTCATCCTTTATCAATAAAACTGTCACACCCCCAAATTACCTGTTTTGCAGCGGAATAGAATTCCTGGGGATTGACTGTCATAGCATCACAGTTACAGATATATTGAACGACCTAAAGTGTCGTTTGAAAAGAACATCGTTTAATTTAATAAAACAATCAGAGTTTACAAAGTATAGGTCCCAAAAGTTTATAAAGTTTGCGGAAATATAAATATATTACAAGTCCAAACGATGGTTTTGAAAGAAAGTGCCATAATGTACAATGATGTAAGTCGACGCCGTGACTCAAAAGGTGTTCCTTAACCATGCCATGATGAGTATGCCTTAGTTACCTGAAAATACATTGCTAAAACGGTCAACAATAATGTTGGTGAGAAATCATAGGTTTATGTAAATGTTTTATACGACTACGCAAGTATAGATCTGGTATGACAATCATGTCACATAAAAATGTTACAGGTATGACAATCATGTCACATAAAATGTTACAGGTATGACAATCATGTCACATAAAATGTTACAATTGCTTTAAGCCCATGACACCGAAACTAGACTGTTCATAATGTAGGCCCCAAAAGAGTGTTTGCCAGACAACTCAATAATGTTATTAAATGAAATGCATCCGTATTACTAGTTGGGATTCACCAACCCGGATGGAGGCGTCACCCTCGATAGATCTATCCACTCACCCTCGCTTCTAAGATTAACGGTTCATGTTCAGGTAATGGGGACTTTCAATTGGCAAATGCGATAACTTAAGCAATGTAAATGAATTTAACATACTTGGTATCGTAATAAAATGTTGTGCAATGTATTCTCCCCCGTAGGTTTGAAATGAAGTAAAAACTTGAATAAATCGGGGCTATGAAAACTCACTTGGTAAACTGGTATGATGACAAGAGTGAGTACACCGAGGTATAATGTGATGCTTTAATCTGGACCTATTACGAATGATATGATATGTAATGAGTTATGATGTAATGATATGCATGCATTTCTTATGTTATTTATACCATTTGCGAGTTTTGAAAATAATACTTATCGTCGAAAAATACTCTTTTGACGTCTTGACCATTCAAAAATTACTTTACAAGTATTTACGTCAAAATGTCATCCTACAATGGTTTCGTAATGATTTATGGTGAAATTTTCACTTTTCGTCGTAAAATAATGTTGTCGGAAATTTCATGAAAGTAACAAAAATGGCTTCGAAAAGCCAGTCGTAAAATGGTGTACGTCGCACGTTAGGAAACGAACTCGACGGTTTTGGAAAGCTTGTATCAAAATCTAGAAGTTTCAGTTCAGAAGTTTTCGACATAAAGGTCTCGAACATAAAGATAATAAGGGTTAAAGATGGTGATTTTTGTCCAAAATGTTGTTTAAAAATGAGTTTCGGCAAAGTTTAAGCATCCGTAAATAATTTATTACAACTCCGCTATACAAACGGTTGGTCGTTTTGAAAAATATGCTTGATGATCTCGATTTTATTAAAAGACATCTCGTTACAAAAAGTTCCACATCAACGTTAAAAACAGCCTTCAACATGGTCATTTTAGTTACCGTAACACTTGTCTCGTAAAAGTAATATAGTTTTTCTAAAAATAATAGTTACGGCAATTTTATGAAAACGTGTATATCTTAGTCGTTTCAAATCCGTTTTCTACGTATTATATGTCCTTAGCTTCGTATCAAAGTATACTAATATATTTTTGATGAGTCGAAATAATTTATGAAGCTTAGGACTCGTTTTTGACTCGTACAAAACAAAAACACTTTGCTGAAAATTTCAGAAATTATATATTTCGTCGTCAAACTTGAAAAATTCATAACTTCTTCGTTATAACTCCGTTTTAATCCGTTCAAGCGGCCACGGATTCGTTTTAAAGTATATTTTCTAAATATCAAGGCCAAAATTTCGTGCCTACTGTCGGATTTTCCAGAAAAACAAAATAAGGACAGAACACTTTTATATACTTGTCGAAAATAGTTTTTCTCGTACTAAACCTATTCCAATCCCTTCAAATCAACTCCAAAGCTAATCTAATCCTACCATACACCTTCTTAGGGTGTCATGGGTTCCTAGACATCATCAAGACCAATATATACCAAGGGAATAATTATAGGATGACCTTATATATATCAAACTCTTAAAATCAAAGGTAAAATGGTATAACTAACACAAGTCTTGCATGTTTGCTCAATATATGAAGAAATAAATATGAAATGAAGATGAAATATGTAAAATGATAGTAATATACTTACAAGTAAACTTGATGAGGTGCAAAGAACAAAGGTTTAACCTAAACACTCTAGGTTTTTATTTCAAAACCTTAATAAGAGTGTGATCTAGATTGTAATAACTTGAGCTTGAAAATTTTGTGATGATCCCTAGTATACACCTTATATGGCCGGTTCTTAGATGAAGAACAAGAAGAGAGAAAAACAACTTTGCTTGACTTGAATAATGAGATGAATGAAATGTGATGTGAAATAAGTGAAGTGTTATATGGGATGGAGTATAAATCTATACTATCACAAGAAAATTCACCAAACCAAATAAATGCATACACTCCCCCCCCCCCCCCCCCAAGGCCGGTTTTGGGGGGGATGTATCTCAAAGATATTATTTTTTTTTCTATTAAGTATATTGTATATAATATAAAGATGTAAGCAAAATGTGGTTAAGTACAAGATGTTATACTTGTATATATTGGTGAAACTTGAGTAGTATTGACTACAAATAAGTTTTAATAGGCCAAAGTAAAATATATTGTAGTTATAAAAATTGTAAAAATATGTTTCTTGCAAAAATTTGGGTGAAGTAATAATTATCGTGTAGTTTTGAAGAAAACCGTCGTAATAATATAAATTTAACGATATATATACAAAATAAATTTAGAACATTAGGTAAACTCAAATATTGTTTTTATAAACTAAATGTAAGTATAAAAATATATCGGGATCATTTTTGGAAGTATCGGATTAAATATTCAAAATAATAATTTACGCGATAGCGTTTATTTAATATAAAATTTACGCGTTTAATGTGAAATGCAATGTCATGAATGAACTAACATGATGCAGATGATGCTAATGAAATGTAGACTAAACTTAGTCCATATGAAATGTTCGTGATGATATGATCAGGAATTCGCCGCTAAACCATAAAGGTTACGCGAATTTGGAACACGCAAACCTAGTTTACGATAAATGTTGAAATTGTGAGGCATGAATTGTTTCAAGAAATGACCTGAAAGTACGGGTTGTCACAAAAACACATATAGTTTCTCCATTCTCTCTCTACTTTATCTCACTAACATGAAGATGGTAATCTTCCATCTTCCAAGACCTCCCGATTCACCAAATCACCACATAATCGATCCTAACATTGGTATCAAGAGCAAGGTCGGTTTTATCATTGGTTGATTTTTGGTGATGTATCTTGTCAAAATCCTTATTGTAAATCTGTTTTATCAAAGTTTAACATTTCACTTATGCTTTTATGTTTAACAGATTTCTTACAAGTTTTATTGTGTCCTATGGTCTAAACAGTTCACTAGTTTGTGTCAATATTTGTCCAAACAAGTTTCATATATTCATTATTTTTGTGACTGTTTGGTACCAATACTTGTGAAATATTTGTGGTCAAAGTGGTCACTTTATGAGGTCTAAACTGGTCAAAATAACTTTTGTATGCGTTTTTCTGGGTTTCTTCATGCTGAACAGAACTTTTGGTCGGAAAACTTGCCGGAAAAGTCAACAAAGGGTCAAAACCCTATTTTTACGCCTAAGGAGCCATCTTCGGAGATATTTACGCATAACTGTGAAGTTATGCGTAAGAACAGTTACGTGTAAGGTTTTTACGCATAAGCCTATGCTTACGCATAAGCTTTATGCGTAAGACCATGTTTTCGCATAAACCCATGTTTACGCGTAAGGATTGTTTACGCATAAGGTCTTACGCGTAAGATTCTTACGCCTAAGGGATTCTTGTTTTACGCATAAGACTTTTAAAACATCTTTACGCATAAGTAAAAGAAAAAAAAGATGAATTCAGATTCGACCAAGACCAAAGAATAATTCAATCACATCCTTATCGACTCCACAAACTGTTACAAGACATCAGACTCATCCTAAGAAACCATCATAAATCCTTTCACAAACTGTAACAAGAAAAATGGATAAGGTTTCTAGATCTCAGCTTTCTTTTCTTCGTGTATAGCAAAGAAGTCTAGACCTTTAAAAAAGGTTCAATAAACACGAAAAGAGATCCATCATCGATCTAGCATCAACAAAACCAAACATCAATTTCATCACAAATCTAAACTATATCAACCAAACCCTCTACATCACTTATCAACTCTTGTACAAAGATCTACAAGTCTCGACTGATGAAAGAAAAAAAATTAATTAATTAATTAATTATGAAAGATCTCAGTCGTTCTTTTCGTGGTATATAATTACAACTCATAGACCATTCAAGATCTAATCACGAAAGAAACATATCTTCATCGATCTATGTTGAAGCAAATCTTCTGTGTACTATCCGAAAATTAGTGATAAGATAAAAAACAACTTGTGTTCTTGTCTTCCATTTGATTCGGTTTTATGATTTATTAACATTCGAATACAAACCTACCTGTGAAATACGTGACCAAGATTAAACGGGTAGGTGTGCTCGACTGGATTAATGTGGCAAATTATAGGAGGACTTGTTAGTGCTCGGATTAATCAAGCAACAACATACCATTTGTTGACTGCTCATTGTGACTTAACCGATTGGGACAAGGTGAAGAGATATGTGACTGTGTTTTTTCTTTGTGATTAGGGTTTCAGTGTTGTGAGGATGTGTGTATTAAATACCATACATCTTAGGGTTAAGGTTAACATGGTTGGTGTTGGGCTCAAATTGGGTTTACTCTTTTGATTGGACCAGGTTATTTTTTACTGGATTGATAATTGGGCTTTAATCCAAGATTTGGGATGTCATGATATTACACGTTGTTGGATGTCGTCGTGTGTATGGATGGACCGTATTAACCACAACCAAATAATTAATGTGTGCCATACAAAAATACCAATTTATTGTTAGGCAATATTAATTATTTGGTAGTTAATTGGTTGAAATGGTTATTTTTTTGGTTTGACAAAAAATTTTCACGAGGATACATGATTTTTGACAAGATCGGGAACCATTATCAAGTTCATTTTAAACCGTTAACAAAGGCTAGATTTGGGAATTTAACCGCAAGATGTGATTACGGCTCGAATTCACTATTATTTATTTGAGGTTGAAGTGGATATCACGGGTGCGTGTACTTAGTATCTGAAGATATCGGGGTTGGTTGGATGCATGATTCTTCGAGATCCTTGTTCGAGCTTTAACCGTTACGAATGACAAAGACTTGAGTTATCTAGTTGAACCTGATGTAAGGAGTTACGTTGTTGTGCTCACAGCTTATAACTATCACTTTTAAGGAGTTACGTTGTTGTGCTCAAGTGTCACACTAAGGTGTGGATAATTTGAGAAACTTTAAGTTTACCTTTTTTCGATGGAGTTAAGAAAAAGGGTTCTTCGTCTGACAATAGTGCAAGTTTAAGTCACAAGTTTGGCTTATACTACTTCAGTCTCAAGTTCGTCATATTGGGTTTTCTCCATCAGTAGTCACTACAAAAATCCGTCAGAATAATAATGGGGTCGGTAAAGAGTTAGCTGAGAAGAGTATACACGAGTAGAGAAGTTTTATCAGCAGTTGATTCTCACGAGATATTTATGGTACTTCACATATGTTTCGATGTCTCCAATTCATCATCAACATACGTGGTGTATGATTCTGATTCATTGAAAACATCGGGGGGAAGAGAGTATAGGTGGTGTTTGCTTCCTTTTATGTTTTTGGATTTTTTTCGAAAACCCTCTCCTTTCATGAATTTCTTCAACCAGGGGGAAGAAATGAGACGATCTGTGGTGAAAATTTCTCAAGTTGGTGTTATCGTCTCACTTTCACAGAGTTATCGTGTGTGAAGTTACCTAAATATGATGTTGTGATGCCTCACACACGGTCATTTTATCGAGTAATTGCAGATTCACTGGTAACTATTATTCCGATAGACCGCAACATTCAGGGGGAAGTCGTTTCATTTTGTCTTTCGTGGTTTGTTTGGTGTGAAGCATCTACATATGTGAGAAGATCTTGTTGATTTCTTGCATGTTACCCCCGAACGGATTTCCGCAATAAGTAAGATTTACCTTGTGTGGTTTACTGCTCATCTACAAATTCCGCTGCGTACTGAAAACTTCAAAAGTTAGAGGAAATGTTCACTACATCAAAGTTTCGAATCTGCTGAAGACGGCTGTCAGTTTGGGGGGAAGCTGATTCAGAAACTTCTCCAAAAAGGAGTGTACGGAGAAGCTGCTAAAGACATGCGGCATGAATTGGGGGGAAGTTAATCCAATTTATGCATATTACATCATTTGCCTACAAGTGAAGAAAACGGTTCTCAAGTCAAGGTACAAGAAGAAGACAAAGAGCGTAAACTTTCATCATCCTCAGCACTTGAAGAGCTTATGAAGACCTTTCTTTATTTGTGTTATATATTTGTAGTAAATGTTGTAAGTAATCCCTTATGTCGTCCCATTGGGGGAAGATTGTTGGAATCGCTCCTAACTCGTAAATGGAACGACATTGACGGGATTACATTTTCTATCTTAGTTACCTTAAACACATGGGCTTGTTATGTCAATATCTCATTGTTGTATGTGTTTGGGTATATAAACCCCTCCATACTTCCATGGAGGGGTGAGTCTCATTTGTGTAATTTCATCCTTTATCAATAAAACACACATAGTTTCTCCCTTCTCTCTCTACTTTATCTCACTAACATGAAGATGATAATCTTCCATCTTCCAAGACCTCCCGATTCACCAAATCACCACATAATCGATCCTAACAGGGAGTTATATTAGGATTTTCGTTAAGTCTTTCATTTTTTGTTTTATTTTGAATTTTCTCAATTTCTCACGATCTTTTTCAAGTTTCAGGTACCATGGAAGTTGTTAACATTGATGACCTCACTATGGAGGAATATTTGGCATTGACAAGAGAAGAACAAGGGCCGGGGCTCGTAAGACCGACGATTGGAGCTAATGTCCATTTCGAGATTAAAGAGCAGTTTATGAGGGAGCTTCGTGCTAACCCTTTCTCAGGAAACAGAGACGAAGATGCGTATGAACACGTTGAGAATGTCTTGTACATCGCAAGCCTTTTCAACATTCTTGGTGTTTTTCATGACGCTGTTATGCTCAGTGTGTTCCCCATGACTCTTACTGGGGGAGCAAGAAGATGGATTGAAAGATTGCCCGCCGGGGCAGTTGATACATGGGTCTCCTTAAAAAGCACTTCATCCAAAGATATTGTCCTCCTTCGAAGATATCTAATCAACTCATGGAGATCCATAATTTCAAACAAGATGACGACGAAACGTTGTATCAAGCTTGGGATAGATACAACGATCTCCTCTACAAGTGTCCGACTCATGACCTGAACAACCAGCAAAAGGTCAACATCTTTTACAAAGGTATCAACTGACAAAAAATGACCTGATTAGGAAGCTTAGCAATGAGGTATAAAGAAGAAATGGGGAACATAAGAGCGAATCAACAGCATGCAAGGCCATGTTTTCTGAGAATAAATCCGACGAAGGGTCTAACAGGAATGAAGATGATGATGATGATGCTGATGACAGAAGTGAGTTACGCCGTAACCAGACATCATAATTACAATGTAACTTAGACAAATCTTTCGAGTTGGATGAATCAAGAACGCATATCATTAACGGAGGGTAAAACCTGTGCCCACAATCCCCGTCCAAAAGAAAGAATCACTGGTGCAAGGCTATGGCAATTGATAATGGAAAATGGTATGATCTATGGGCTTCCTGCAACCCTCGTAACGAAATTTGCGATGGAGGGGTTGATAAGGAAAGGGTTAAAGATAACAGATACATGTGGACTGCACTTAACGATGAAGAAAGATTAGCTAAATTCTCAATCAATGAGGAGGAGGAACCACCTATCAAGCACTGTTGCAATCCCATAATGATCACGGAAGACGGGTCCACACGAGCATGGCCAACATGCAATCCTTTTCGTGAATATTGCAACGGGGGTAGTAATATGAAGGACGAAGTATGGATATGCCCTCATGAGTCAGAAAGGCACGACGTTAATTTCGGAGATCTATCCTTCAGTGATTGGTATTCGGTAAGATTTGGGGATGCAATCATTAACACAAGTTTATTAAGGAAATTGAAGCTCAATTATGGAGAACATATTCTTCAAAGAAAATCCGTAGATGAAAAACAAATCAACTATGAGACCTCCTGCAAAGGTATTCCTTCAAGCAACACCGATGACAATGTAGCTCGAAGTCATTGGTGTGAGAAGATAAAAACCCCTGGCGAAGTTTTTTGGGCATCTTGTAACCCGTTTGATGATGAATGTAATGGGGGAAGCAACATAGAGAGGGTTGGGGAAGAAGAATTCTTGTGGACCTCAACCAATGATGCGGAAAGAACAGAATTACCTTGGCTAGACAATTTGGGATTTGACAATTGGGTCAAAATCAAATATGGGAAGGTAGATGCGTTGACTAAGGAAAAGATCTGGAATGGATGTATGAGTAAAGAAGACCCGAGCGAAGAAATTCCAAACGACATAAGTGAAGTAACGGATGAAGAGATCAAAGACTCGACGGGTAATGAGAAAGAAGAGTGCAAACGGGTGCTTGTTGAAGACTCACTCGACGATAAATGATTTAAAGGTACTGAGTCCGATGATGATGACATCGAGGGAATATTGGAATACCTTGAATTACAAGGTGAAGATGGATTCACTGACCCTGACGATGAAGCATATGAGCAAAGAAGGTGCAAACTTCCTGGTATTCCATATAAGAGGCCGCCACCAATTGTAGCTGAAAAGTATGAGTTTACTAGATACCACTTGGGGCCGGACGAAAAGTTTTGTAAAATTCGGAAGATCGAGACGAAGGAATATCTCCGCACCGCTACAAATGTTTCTTGGGTCAGACATAATTTGATGAAGGATATGGAAGAAGTTGGCCAAGTTCGAAGGCCACCATAAAGCCCCGTGGCTTTGTGTCTAGCATAAAGACTCGTAAATAAAGAAAAGTGCTCTTTCGAGAGACAACCCAAATTATCCTTTTTTATTTGTTTTATTTCCATTTCTGTTGGGTTTTGTGTTTTTAACCATTTTTGCACGAAAAACGGATAAAGTTGTTGCAACATGCTGAACGGGGACCTGATATGTCCACATTTACGGCGTAACTCATTCTTATGGTTACGCCGTAACACATCTCTTGCAGTAGTTCTTCCCAGAGCATTACCAATTACGACGTAATTCCATGCAAAGGTTATGCCGTAGCTACACTCATGTAGCGTCTGCCAGGTTTTGCAATAATTACGGGGTAACTCCTTCTAGGAGTTACGACGTAACTATCCTCTGTAAAAATTATTTATTTTTAAAACACAATAACCTTGTATTAGTTTTTAAATGAACTTTGTGTGTATGTTCCCTGTAAGCCCTCACGAGACTACACTCGTCCACTTGGGACACCAAGTGGTTTAAAAGGCTTGTTGCATAAGCTAAATGCAACCGTGATTCCTACGAAAGTGAGTTAGGTTTCTTTTCGTTTTTCTTTTTCTTTTTTTTTTAAATTATGCTTGTTGGTAGTGTGATTTCAGGGATTGAAGTTTGCACGTGGATGCTTATGCGAAGGCACGATTCTTTTCGTGGGCCTTCTTTCTTTTTCGGAGCAAATTTCAGGGAAGTTCTCGCTATAATTCAACTTTCTCTTCACCTTTATTTAACTTTTAGTACAAAAGGGACTTTGTACATCTCAAGTGGGGGCGGGAGTAGAATTATCTCTTGAACTTTATTTTGGCCCTCGTTTTTCTAGTTTATTTTGAAAAATTATGCCATTTTTAAATTTTTGACATGTTTTTCTTAACCTAACTAGATTAGACCTTAGCCGAGCACATTATAACCCTTGATATTATATGGTGAGATTAGCCTTATCCGTTTCCAAATATTTACCCCAAATCCACCAAATTATGAGTGTGCCGGTAGCTTGTAAACTTTAGAACTTGGCCTTTGCATCATTTCGAGACCATAGACGAGGTATGTTGAGTTAGCTTAATGTATTTGGACTTTTCAGTTTAAGAAGGCAATATTATAGGATTATCACCCAAAAAGCCTATCCTTGTGTGTCTATTGATTAGTCACCTCGACTTCTCGACCCCATGTTAAACCCTTTTGTTGCACTCACCTTTAGTGCAAGATACCCCTAGATACACCTATCTGAGCCATTCCTTTCATTTTGTTCACCCAACATATTGTTTCGTTACACCCATACACCTTAGCCTACCATGTAGTCTTTATTTGTGATTTAGAAGTCATTGTTTGCCTAAGTTCAAGGTTCAAGTGGAAAGGTTCAGGAATCACGCTTTCGTCGACGACATATTTTTGAAGATCATTGAAGACCCCCAAATTCTCATATTGTTCATCTCAAGTGGGGGGATGCTATGTTTAGTTGTTAGTTAAAAAAAAAGGTTATAGTTATTGATTGTAAAGTGCGAAGTTATAAGTACTATGTTTATGAGCTCATTATAGATTTAGTATCGAGGAGGCCACCTCGGTCACATTTGAAGAATGGAGTTGGTAATTGTGCCAACAGTTGAAGAAAAGGTAATGTGCCCATCATGACGTCCTCTAATGGCACATCTACCTGGTATATCATGATCCGGTTCCTTAGCTTTGAAACATGAACTTTGGATGAACGGTAAGCGGTGATAACTTGGTTATAGATTTAGACTATTTGCTTGATATTTTTACTTTACACCAATTATATCCCCATGTCTTATCCTACCCTTTAGTCATGAAGCATGTCTAGGTGATGCAGCGAGCAATCTTTGGTGTCTTGGCCATGGATTTGGTCATGTATCATTGATTTTGTCCACTTCGCCGTGACATGTTAGTAATGACAGCTCACCCCTAACCTTTGTCGTGTCTACCTATTTCGCCTTAAAGAATTGTTTAGTCCTTAACTCTAGTGGTGGAAATTTGTGTAACCGCCAAGCTTATGATAGAATACATACTATGACTGTGCGTTGAGTGATCACCCCGAAATTGACACTTAGAATAGTTGAGAGATTTGAGTGTTTTGTTCCCATTTCGTGAGGTGTTCGGCTTTATTTTATTATAGCATAAGGGATTTGTAAACTTATATTTTCTAGGTAATGGGAGATATCTTTTTAGGAATCTATCTAATAACGTATACTTGAGGGCAAGTAGAGTTCAAGTGGGGGGATATTTGATAACATCAAATAGTCCTGAATATTAAGTGTCAATTTCCTCCAATAATGCTCGTAGTTTATATCATTTATATGGATTTACGCCTGTTTTCCTCTGTATTTCACTTTCAAGTAAATTACAAGCATTGGAGCTAATGAGACGCGGATTTGGAGAGTTTATTGAAGATATATGATAGTATGCCCATTTTGAA
The DNA here is from genome assembly GCA_019973895.1 of Chrysanthemum seticuspe. NCBI lineage: Eukaryota > Viridiplantae > Streptophyta > Magnoliopsida > Asterales > Asteraceae > Chrysanthemum > Chrysanthemum seticuspe. The sequence goes on along the minus strand of BPTQ01000004.1, from coordinate 61,810,070 downwards.
GTAATTACGGCGTAACTCTTCTCTCACATTACGCCGTAATAGAAGCGTGACTCAAAAAACCAACTCAACTGAAGATTACGGCGTAACTCCATCTTAGGATTACGCCGTAACTAATTATGTCAAATGATGTTCCACGCCGCTGCAAGCTACGCCGTAACTCTTTCCATAATTACGGCGTAACCATGATTTATTGAAGATACAACGTAACTCATTCCAGATTTTACGCCGTAACCAGCTTTTCCAGAGCAAAATACGAAGATATGGATGTTACAGCGTAACTCTTAACTTAAGTACGCCGTAACTAGATCTGGCCTATAAATACCACCCAAAATTCTGCATTTCTCATCATTCACTCCACACACAAAAGCAGAGAACGTTGGTAGGAGGCTGAAGGCAGATCTTGAGGAGCATACAGAGCCATCTCCAAGGGAGGAATCACTCTCTAATGATAAGAATTAGCAATTTATCATTTCTTTTACTTTCAATTCATGTATTTCATTATGTCAAACATTGAATCGATTATTTCAGTTAATCTGAGCGGCTAAGCACCTCTGGTGCTAGCCTAATTATGATTCCTTAATTGTTTTGTTTATGTTTACATTGCTTCCGTATAATTTTTTCTAGTGTATGCATGCATAGTTTGTTGGTAGCTACCCTTGTTTCGGTAGTTTTGAATGGCGGTAGTGTCTAGTTGCTTAGGAGATATGATCAACTGAGCCTAAGTTGGTAGACTGAGTGGGAAGGGTAAGAATTGACCAACTGACAACCCTTTTTCGCTTGTGCGATTTGACCAACTGATCACCTACCGTTTTGATGAACTTAAGAATTTAGGGATGAGTGTTTAAGATGTTAGCGCCCGGGCACTCATTGTTATGAATCTTGCATGTAGCGGAACTTAATAACTTGGCTTAGGGGACTAAAAACAACTGAACTTTCAAGGGTGATCGTCTCCGCATTAGGTTATTTTTTTAAAAGTATAGCTGAGTCATCAGCTGAGTGGTTCGCCTCTTGTCCACGTGAGTTGTTTACTTCATTTTCCGACCTGGAAAACCAATGACTCTTCAGGTTAGGTTCTCTTTCAACATAGACATCCCGATGACCATGGATCAACTTCGTTCTACGAAACAGAAAGCAAATAAAATCTTCCTTTTAGGGCGTTCGATTCCGCGAAATGGCGACCCGTTTTACCGGAGTATTCCGCTGTGGCTAGCATTGTTAGGAATGCTTCTCACCATCTTAGGCCATTCTTGATGGGCTTGATCTCCGATGGAAACCTTTGCTGATAGGTTAGGACGAACTGACCACATGTTGTCCTAGCGACTTATAACCCCACTTGAAGCAATTGGAAGTAATTAAACGTGAACTTAACATGATAGGATGAGTAACTAGGTTAGCACACTTCTCCTCTATTGATCACAACCCTTGCCTTTATTCGCTTTCTTTATTTTCTTACTTTAGTGGTTAATCATTTCAATCTTAAAACCAATTAAAATCTGGGACACCTAGACTTAATTAGAATCCGCTCACATAGCTCTTGGGACGACCTCGGTTTTACCAAATATTACACTACACACGATCGGGTACACTGTCCGTTAGTGCATTAGGGTAAACCATAGGTATAACGAGACACTTATAAATATTAAAATCTGGTCAGTAAAACCTGCATCAACTATTTTGTTTGTTATTTTCATTTTTAACCATTTTAAATACTAGTCGGGTACTGCGCGTTGCAACGGCGGGTACCCGTGTGATTATATTTTTTGGCGATAGCAAGGCTTTTCCAATGCATTACTTTTAAAGAAGGAAAAAAAAGAATGTCCAACAGAGGTTATTAATTGGAAATTAGTTTGTTTTCTTACTTACGCATTTAGTAACATAATAAAAAGCTTTTATAGCATGGTTCCTACGCGATTATATGTTTTTTATGATGCTAACTTAACACATGGCTATAACTTAATGGAACAACTTTACCGCATAGTGTTTCATTAAAAAAAGGCAGACTTGCATCACGATGCAACGACGATACGAAAACGATGGTCAATGATATAGTTATTCGTTTAGGACGTGTAATATTATATATCGTTAAATCATACAAGGTGTTTTAAAATAGTTGTTTTAGCACCATCTAGTGGTGGCTATATTGCTAAGTTGTGGTGGTAAATGGTGGTCCGTTGCGTGGTCAAAAAAGGTGTGTCACAAATTCTAAAAAGATTGGTTTCTATGATCCGCTTAATGATTTTTAAATTTTATTTAGTGGGTGTTTTAAAAAAGAAATATAAGATAAGATTATTTATGCGTTATTGTATTATACCATATAATATATAAAGTGTACTTTTGAGTGAAGAGTATTTTAATAGTATCGTTATTTAGTGGGTGTTTGAAAGATATAAATGATAAAATGATAAAATGCATTATTGTTTTGTACCATTTGATATATTAATTGTACTTTTGAGTGATGGGGTATTTTAATTATATTATTAATGATTTGTAAATTTCATTAGTGTGTGTTAAAATGAAAAAGAAAAATTAAATGATTTATGTATTATTGTTTTTTACCAAGTGCTATATTAATTGTACTTTTGAGTGAGAGTATTTTAATGATTTCATTAATTCTGACATTAATATACACGAATGTTACAAGTTAGATGATTTATGCATTATTGTTTTGTACCAAGTGCTATATTAATTGTACTTTTAGTTACAAGTTTAGTGAGTTACTTTTATTAGAAATGTTTTTGGTCTTAAAAATTTTTAGACTTCTATATTTAGAATGTCCTAAACACTTTATATAGTAGTATAGATGTATCCCATGTCTATTCCTGCCCTTAGTCGTTACAAATAGTAGTCCTAACCTTTAGCCTACTCGAGTTAAGGAATTGAGCAATCTTAAGTGTCTCACTCATGGATTTAGGTGAGCATTTATGACTTTGTTGCTTTTTCTAGAGTAGTGTTTTTGGTAAATATGACCTAATATGAATGACTTGACCCTAGGCCTTAAATGTATTAACCCTATATTTCATTTGGAAAGTACTTAAACCTTGGCTCTAGTGGTGGAGTTCAGTATACTCGCCAAGCCTATGATAGAATACACGCTACGACTGTGCAATGAGTGATCACCCCAAAAATGAAACATGTAGATTAGCGAATGAATGAGTAAATTTGTTTCCCTTTTGCTGAGGTGTTCGGCTTTGGCATTTCTAGCATAGGTAATTTTCTAGTAACTTGGAAGATAACTTTTTAGAAATTATAATCGTGTCTACTTGAGGGCAAGTAAAAGTCAAGTGGGGGGATATTTGATAACATCAAATAGCTTATACTTTTCTATATCAAATTCCCTTATATTATGCTCCTATTTCTTGTATTCATATAAGATTTAGATACTTAATTGTTTCCTATTTATTTTATAGTATTTATATGAGCATTGAGCGAGGAGATGCAGGATTGAGAAGCTAATCATTTGGAAACGAGAAAATGTTGGAGCAGTTGACATATGAGGTGTATATGACATCTGTTACCTGCGTCGTATCCCTAATCAAAACAAATTAAAGTCAAAGGATAGATACGGCGTAATCCAATCGTAGTGTATGCGTCATATCGCCAGTAAAGGCTCACTGGTTATCCGTATCACAAGACCCATATATGGCGTAACTTATACACATAAGATACAACGTAACTTAAGATAAAAAAGTTAACGAGAGGTGATTCTCCGTAATGGTCACTTAACCTCTGCGCAGTAATGAAAATAACGTATGGAAGGATTCAATCATTTGGGAGTATCCGGCATAATGGGATCGATTCAGCTGCGATGTAATCAAGTCTAAAGTTATGAAAAAATATTTACCGAGAGCACATATGTCGTAACACCTAACTTAGGGTTACGTCGTATCTATGTCAAGGCTAGAAAAACTATAAACATAAACCTTAATTCATTCAGAAAACACACATCTATTCCACATCTCAGTTGTAGAAACGCCTAGGGTTTCATTCAAGGCCATTTTGCAGCAAGATTGAAGGACTTTTCAGGGGAGAATTCACAACCAAACATTATTAACGATAGATCAACATATAGTAATTGTGTCGAACACTATGTTTACTACTTTTTCAGTTTTAATCATTAGTATTGTTGTACTTTACAACATGTCCGGCTAAACACCTTTGGTGTTAGCTTAGTTATGAATTAATCAGTGTTATGTTTAATGTTCTTTCGTTTATTTATTGTATATATTAGATATCTATGTGTTTATTATAAAATCTTTTCGTTGTAGTGATGTTTAGACGTATTTAGATTCCTGAACACTAGGGGGATGTTTGGTACGATGGAATGGAAAGAAAAGAAATGAAATGAGAATGTTTCTCATGTTTGTTTGAGTTCGAGAATGGAAATAGAGAATAAAAAATCGATTCTCATTCCACCCTTTTGATTCTCTTAAAAAAGTGGAGAAACGTATAGAATGGAGTATTACACCAAGTGCCTTTCTCCATTCTTTCAAAGTGAGAATCAGGTTGGGAAAGTGAAAAGCTACCATATAAATAGACTTTGTCATGTGCATTGCACATGCTTTAAAAACCAAAGCATTATTAAAACCCAAACACCCAATTATATCTGCTACTTCATCTTCTTCATCGATGAAATCTTTATTTCTAAATCAATGATCTGCAACTTCTCTTCACGACTATTGAATGTTCTTTTCTGTTGATACTAATGTCTCTCAGTTTTGCATCTCGCCGGAGTTCTCATGTATTTATCTTTATTCCAATTGGTATTAGTTGGAAATTGTTCATTCACCACCATCGAGGCAAAACCTTTTTTTATTTGTGAAATGGAAGAGAATGTAGACTGGTTATTCATTGTTTATGGTTGATCTGTACCTTAGTCCCCTCACATTCACATATTTGTCCCACCATATTACGTATTATTAATGAAGATTGGTTATTCATTGTTTTGCATAATATGAGCTACATCTTGTTAAGTTGTTCACAAGTTTTCAACTAAAATTCAATGCCATGGAATTATGAATTTCTAATAGGATTTCGTGTTTGATTTCATTTTCAATAAACTAGAAGATTTAGCAATTCATTTATTCAAAAGTTAGTGATCAGTTACTTGTTCTTTCGACTTTGATTGGATTCTTTATTCGCACCAAACACATAAATAAATTTTGAACTCATTCCGTTGCTCGATTCTATGAACCTATCAAACAACGAAATCCTCTCTCTTTCTCCGGCCCCATTCTCTTTCTTTGCAATTCCATTCTTAATTTTATTTCCATTCTTTACAATTCCGTCGTACCAAGCGCCCCTAGGGGAATAGACCAATTCACTTGGAAAATCGGAATGACCAAGGGATTCACGACCTCTTGGTTGTATAAGGATTGACCTAATCACCACCTAGATAATTATGAACATCTAAACAATGGAAATTAGTCGCTAAAATGATCAGTTAGGCATCTATATGCTAAGAAGTGGGAATGTTAGCATGAATAAATCACACGTGTAGTTGAAGCTTAAAGACTAGTGACTCGTTTATTGATAAGACAATCATTCTATCGAGACTAGGAGCTATAGGCTAGTAACAAAATAATCAGTTATGTATAGCGATATAAGATCACCAATAGAAACAATAATTAGACATTGCACTAGGAAAGACAAACATAACATTGGTTAAGGATTAGCTAAGTTAACCCATTTTCTCCTCTTGATTCGTACACACATACTGTCACACCCCCAAATTACCTGTTTTGCAGCGGAATAGAATTCCTGGGGATTGACTGTCATAGCATCACAATCACAGTTATATTGAACGACCTAAAGTGTCGTTTGGAAAATACATCGTTTGATTTAATAAAACAATCAGAGTTTACAAAGTAGGTCCCAAATGTAAATCAACTTGTGCGGAAAATAAGTTTAGTACAGTCAAACGATGTTTTTAAAGTATATAAATCCCAAGTAAGACGCGTCGTCATCGCGACACCATGATGTGTCCAAATGCATGCCATGAAGAGAATGCCTTAGATACCTGAGATAAAAACATGCTAAAAGTGTCAACACAAAGGTTGAGTGAGTTCATAGAGTTTGTTTTGAAATGTAAAGCCTCTAAAAATCGCTTATGTAGCAAAGGCATCGTAAATCCACTCAGTTCCAAGTCCCGCCCATACAAAACTTGCAACCTGTGTGTTCACAACCCACTGCCAGAATGTGTGTAGTTTATGTTCCAAACATATGATGTCAAATGAATTCACAAAAAAAAATAGTGTATGACTCAATGTATCGAAATCGTTTATGCAGCAAAGGCATTGTAAATCCACTCAGTTCCAAGTCCCGCCCATACAAAACTTGCAACCTGTGTGTCCACAACCCACTGCCGGAATGTATATAGTTTATGTTCTAAACATATGATGTCAAATGAATTCACACTAGTACCAACTCGACGTAGAACAATAGCACTTAATCCATAGCACATAAGCAATAGCACATAAGCAATAGCACCTAACTCAATGTATCAGTAGTCAACTGATTTAGAACGTTATACGACGTAGAACCATAGCACGCAAACATGAACAATTTATATAGTACAACATTCGGTTTTGAAATGATGTAAACATGATAGGAGTTATCCTTGAAAATATAAAGTACTTGTGAAAAATAGTTAAGCATGCATCTCCCCCAAAAAGTTTAATAAAAGCATTAAAACAAGAAAAGTGGGGCTATGGAACTCACTTGGTAAACTGAGGCGATGACAAAAGTGAGTACACCGAGGTATAATGTGAAACTTTAATCTGGACCTATTACCAATGATATGATATGCAATGAGTTGCAATGTAATGTTATGCATGCATTCCATATGTTATTTATACCATTTACGAGTTTTGAAAATATTACTCATCGTCGAAAAATACTCTTTTGACGTCTTGACCCTTCAAAAATGACTTTACATGTTTTTACGTCAAAATGTCATCCTACAATGATTTTATAATGATTTTTGGTGAAATTACCACTTTTCGTCGCAAAACGATGTCGTCGGAAAAATCATGAAATCAACAAAAATGACTCCGGAAAAGTAGTCGTAAAATGGTGTACGTTGATCGTTAGAGAACGAACTCGACGGTTTTGGAAAGCTTGTATCGATATCTAGAAGTTTCAGTTCAGGAGTTTTCGTCCAAAAGGTCTCGATCATAAAGATATCAAAGGCTAAAGATGGTGGTTTTTGCTAATTGTGTGCAGAAAATGAGTTTCGGCCAATGTTTGAACATCCGTAAATAATTTACTATGACTCCGCTTGACAAACGGCTTTTTGTTTTGGAAAATATGGCCGGTGAAATTGATTTTACTAGAAGACAATTTGTTCCAAAAAGTTTTGCATCATAGTTAAAAACTGCCGCAAACATAGCCCTCACAGCTAATGAAATACTTGTAACGTAAAAATAATATAGTTTTTCAGAAAATAATATTTACGGCAACTTTATGAAAACGTGCATATATTTGTCGTGTTAAATCCGTTTTCTACGTAAAATATGTCCTTAGCTTCGTATCGAAGTAAACTAATATATTTTTGACTAGTCGAAATAATTTGTGAAGCTTAAGGCTCGTTTTTGACTCGAAATATACAAAAACAGCAAGCTGAAATTTTCTGAAAATGTCCGTTTCGTCGTCAAACTTTAAAAATTCACCACGGCTTCGTTATAAGTCCGTTTTTATCCGTTCAAAAGGCCACAGATTCGTTTTAAAGTATATTTTCTAAATATCAAAGCCAAAATGTTGTACCAACTGTTGGTTTTTCCAGAAATCCGAATTAAGGACAGAACACAAAATATAGTTATCGAAAATAGTTTTTCTCGGACAAAACCTATTCTAATCCCTTCAAATCAACTCCAAAACTAATCTAATCCTACCATACACCTTCTTAGGGTGTCATGGGTTCCTAATCACCATCAAGACCAAAGAATACCATGGGAGTAATTATAGGATGACCATATTGTATATATAACTCAAAAATCATGAAATAAATGGTATAAATCACATAACATGCATATAAGCTCCAAAAATGAAAGGAAACATATGAAAATGATAAGTAAACTTGAAAATGATAAGAATATGCTTACTAGTGAAAATGAAGAGGTGTAAGTAACAAGGATTAACTTAAATATCCTTGGTTTTTATTTCAAAACCATAAAAAGGATATGATCTAGGTTGATAAACACTTGATTTAGCAAAAATCTTGATCCCTATGGAGCTTGATGTTAGAACCGGTTATGGAAGACCCAAGGAAGAGAGAAAGAAAGTTTCTAGCACTTGTGTAATAATTGAGGTGAAAAATGAGAGAATGAAGTGTATCAAGACTTACTTGTATATGTGAATTATTTGAAGTATAAATCTACACTTGATTGAAAAATCTTACCAACCCATAAATGCACCCCTAAGGGCCGGTTTTTAGGGGACTTGGTTCCCAATTATATTTTTTTTTTTCTTTTATAATGTATAAGTATTTATTTGTTTGCAATATTTGTAGGAAAGTGCAAGTAATTGTGTAGAAATGTACAAGTAAAGGTAAATGAAAATCTTTGGTACAAGTAAGTTTTTAATAGGTCAAAATAGAATGTATTGAGATAATAAAAATTGTAAAAATACATTCCTTGTGAAAATTGAGTGATAAAATAATTATTGAGAAATTTTTAAGAAAAGTGTCGTAATATTTTAACTTTAACGATTTATGTACCAAATAAATTTGAAACACTAGGAAAACTAAAAATATAGTTTTTATGAACTAAATGTAAGTTTAAGAATACATCGGAATCATTTTTGAAAGTAACGGGTTAAATATTCAAAATAAAAACTCACGCGATAAAGATTATTAACTATAAAAATTACGCGTATAAAGTGAAATGAAATGTCGTGAATGAACTAATGAGATGCACATGATGTCAATGAAATGTAGACTAATCATAGTCCATATGAAATGTTCGTGATGTCATGATCATGAATTCGCCGCTAAACCTCCAAGGTTACGCGAATTTGAAACAAGTAAACCAAGTTTACTATAAATGTTGAAATAATGAGACATGAACTGTGTCGAGAAATGACCTGAAAGTACGGGTTGTCACACATACATTTACTTTCAGTATTTATTTAATTTTAGTTATTTATTCAATATAAGCGTGACAATTAAGTTGACTAGCATTAAGACTCAAATAGATAGACCACCTTATAGCTCTAGGGAACGACATCAGATTTACCATTTTCTCACTACGTACGATCGGGTACACTTCCCGTTAGTATAGGTGTTAATCCATTAGGTAGATGAGACTATTATAAATTTAAGACCTGATCAACACGTATCAAATAATAACTAAGATGAATGATAGTAATGAAAATAGACAAACAAGAAAAATGTTAATAGAACTAACTTAAAATAGTATACGTTCATAACAAAGGCAGAGCCACATGGAGACTAGGAAGGACCATTGGCTCCCTTAGGATTTGCCATATTTACATTATATACTCTTGTATTTATGTTATAAACCTTAATCTTTTTAAATAAATTATGGTTTGACCCTCCTAAATTTCATGAATTACCCCACGACCCTCCTAAAAAAATTAACCAAGCTCCGCCACTGAATTTCAGAAAATCCATAAAAGATATATTCAGTAAATCCATATAAAAATACATCAGTTTATATTGTTGATAAAACGTATATATTGGCTAGACCATGTAGATTTGGATGGATATCTAACTATTGATCTACTTAAGAACATTTTTTTTATCTTCTCACTCGTCATGCATGTTACAAAGTTGATGCAAAGCCTTTACTTTTGTAGTGGATCAAAATCTAACGCGTGAGGTGATCAAAGGCTTACATAAAAAAGATGCCAACAAGAATTAATTGGTGCGTAAGTGCATAAACAAAAAAAAAAAAAAATTAAGAAAATTTTGTTGAAGAAAAATGAAAGTAGAGAAGAAAGAATCATAGCTATATATATAGCAAAAGCCGACTATTTCTTTTGGAAATGTAATAAATCTTGTCTGAATCTCTTTAAGAATGTTAAATGGTATTTACATCTATCGTGTAATATCGTGGAGTTATACGTCATAATATTAGGATTGATATTAGTTTTCATATCACGAGTCGTCGATTAGACTATAATGATAGTTTTTTCAGGAAAATCTTGACATTTTCACGTTTTCAACGCATACTTAGAAAAAGTTAGTATTGATATTTTTAAATTCAAATTACGAGTCCTTAACCAGATCCATTAAAAAATCCGGTAATTTCCAAACCCCAACCCGACCCGACCGGGTTTGCAGTTACAACAGAATCATCATCCGTACAATTTTCCTCATAAGATCTTCTTCTTCTTCTTCTTCTTCAACTAATAACTTGATCAACAATGGCGATCACAGATCAAATTCCAAACAATTCACAAGTCCTATACGAGACACGTCAGCACGCTTCCAGAAACTATTCTTCTAATTATCCACCTGTTCATCAACAGGTATCATTATCAATTTTATATATATAGTTTTAATTTGATGTTTATTTAATTATATGATTTGAATTGAATTTTAGGTGAATGAGGGGAGTAAAGCAAGTTTATTCAGTTTGATCTCAGCTAAAGGTATTATTATGTTAATTTAGGACTTTGATTTAATTCTGGATGTGTTAGTGATTTGTAGTTTGTTACGTTATACGTCGATAGTTGATAGAAAGTGCGTGTAGAATTATGATGCTTTAGTATTTGCGAAATCAGATTCACTAATAAACGTTGTATTCGAGGACAATAGTTGCAAAATGATTAGGAGAGTGTGTGATAAATAGTTGCAAAATAATTAACGCGAGGATACTATGTGGATGGCAATGTTAAGACTGACTTAGCGGCCTGCTCAGTTGAGTGTCTTGTAGTTGCAAAATGATAAGTTTTAATGGTGGATTTGAAGCTTAATCACAAGCGGAATCAATAACTAGGATCAACATTATCACATAAATTGAAATGCATTTGATAAGATTAGAACGCACAACCATTAGGTTTGAGGGACTTTTTGTTTTACCTGGTTTCTGGCTTCACATTGAGCTGACTAATCCCAGGGCGACTACCCTTTTGGATAGCCCAGAGTCGGCGTAGGTGAACCTCCGTGACCACAAGGGGATTAATTTTCTCCCAGTTGGATGGATTCGAACCCTTGACCTCCACTTTGGATGGGTGGTATTCTTACCGCTGGGTCACCCCTTGTGGTTTAGGTTTGAGGGACTTGACAATGGTAACTGTTTATTCTAAACAGTTACCATTCACTAGCCCTCCACAACTGTGGATTATATGACGAGGGCGTGTGTCCCAAGGAGTTTGCAGCTTGCGGGATTTGAACTTGAGACCTCATACCGGGACTCCTAAGATTTTACCACTAGACTTCCTCTTTCGGGTTATGTGTAATATATACTTGGAGATCACTAAATGTACGACGTTTTGGCGGACTAATCCACAAGTCTTGGGCCAACTGCCACAGGCTCAAACCACTTAAAGCTAGGTAAACATGGAATGCGCATTATGTGTTTTACTTAGTCTAAGCTTATGTTCCATATTTGTTAGCATTTAGCAAGCACATGAAAGAAAGCGGATTAGCCCATTTGTTGGTGATGGGCCATGGGACTGTGGTGAGATGATTCTCGTGGTATAGTTGTATCATAACTATAGGTGGTTCATGGGATTAGCATATTTATATCTTTAGTACTATTTCGATTAGAATGCTTTAAAATGTTGGATCATAAAAGTTCATTTATTTGCTAAAGATATCTTGGCCGCGGCATGATGGGTATTATCGGGTTTAGATGTGGTTGAGAATAGAGATAATAGTAGGTTACTTTCTTGTATATGCTGTATTGTATCTAACTATCTAATTGTACATACCAGCAAAGTCAAAATGAGGTTCTGCATGCTTTAGATTCGTAGCTAAAAGATCATAAGCTATTAGTATGCGAATATCTGATTTGTTTCTTTGTTTGCTTAGGATACAAGGTGTGGCTGTATTTTTTATTTTTTTTGTTATCGTTACATATATGATTTTGTATTTACATGTAGGTTGATGTGTTCTCTTAAATGTAATATTAATTCCATGATGTTCTACAATGGATATGATTATGCTTTTTTTGAATTTTATAAATTTAGAGAATGCTTCACCACTTCTTATGTATCTATCACTTTTTATGTTGTATTATGAAGGTCTCAGCGAGTTTAGAGAAAGATGGACCACAAATAGACATCCACATAAGTTAAGCAAATGGATATCTATGTTCGTTTCTCCAAGTGGTGAACATGTGGCTATAGCAGTTGGAAACGAGATAACCATCTTACAGAGAAATGATAATTATCAAGAGCCTTGTGGGATATTCACTAGTAAGATTTCTGAAAATTTCAGAATGCTTTTAATTTTACAATTGTGGCGTTATTATGCTACTTGCTTCCAGTTTACTAAGTATCAACAAATTTATATAGTTGAACCAATGGCAGCCTATATTTGAGTTTATTATATTCATGACTTCACCCCTTATTAACATGACTGTGTGTTGTCCCACCACTAACTTTTGCTCTGTGAAATCAGGCAGCTTCCCTGTCACGTTCATGTTTGGAGCCTGGTCAGAGGAGCATGGTGTTCTAGGTGTTTTTGACAGTACTGATACTTTGTATTTTATAAGAGCCAATGGTGAAGAGATTACCAGAATTACAAAGCAGCATTTAAAAGTGCCTTTGCCAATTATTAGTTTTGTTATTTATGACGAGAAGGATAAGAAAAAGTCATGTTTGTAAGTACCGTAGATCTGAGACAATCTCTATTCTCTAATCAAATATCAGCTATGTGTATCCTTCTTTTATAACTTTGTTAGTGATATTATTATGATTTTTTAATTTTTTGAAGTGAACAAATCTCACAGGTGTACCTTTAGCATACTTGCATCAGATGGCTCAGTTCATGATATTGAGATTAGTCAGGACCCAAGTGCCTCCATTTCCACTATGAGCAGCTCGAATAGTGACTCATTGCTACAGAAGCAGTTCCCACAGAACGTTTGTTGTTGTGGATATTATCCAGATAGCTCGTTACTTGCTGTAGTTAGTAGTGCTGTTAGCATGACACCGACCTCCAGCATTAGCATTGGTAACAATTCAGCTCTTGCCTTGTTTAATTTTCTTTCATGTTCTGTACTAGTTCAAGTTGTAAGAGGAACAGAACCTGGCCATTCCTATTAATAAATTGAAGAGTGCATCACAAAATGTCCCTTGAGTGGTAGTCAACGTGTAGGTTTCACCTCATTTTTTATGTCTGGGCACTAGCCACCTCTCGAACAGAAATGAACACATCTTAATCTACAACCTTTTTTCTTTTTTGTGTGTGTGTGTGTGTGTGTGTGTACTCATGGTTTCCGACCTTTTGGCTGACTAATCCACGGGGTTTATGGAAACTGTTCGTCTTCAACACATACCACACATTACCTTCACCTCCTCCACTAGGTTTCTACCGCACGTCTATATCATATATCCATTCCCTTGGGTTTCTTGTTTATCTCAATCAACACTCAACGGCATAACCAAAAGCTTATAAATCACAGTAAAACAATCACACTGATCTTGAAAACATGCCTTATCTTTTAAATACAGAAATTTTTCTGGACTACATATGAAAAAAAAAAAAAAAAAAACCCAGATTGCGCCTATGAAAACATTGAACCAAGATGCATTTCATTTTGATCTATAGAAGAAAAAGCTGTGAGTTATTGTAACTTAACAAATACCATCTTACATCTTTTTTATCAACTTCACACCAGTCATCAAACATATCTTGCAATTTTAGGGAACTCATTTTATGGGCCTTAGCCCTTAGTTAAGATAGTGGGAGGGACCGAAGTAGATGATGAATTTTGTTTGATGGACCCATGTAGTTAATGATTTTTGTTTGGCGAAACCTGCAAGTTGAAGATACTTGAGGAACTATTTAGTTTTGATGCATGAACATGCACTACGCTCTGATACTACCTATAAATCTGTTTTGGTCAAATTTACTTATGGTGTGTCTCAGATTTACGGATTTGTTTTATGTGACGCGTTCTGACTTTGAGGTCCTAAACACTGTGGTTTTAGCATACAGAAATCTGTAAAGGGATATGGATAGTACTATTTGACATGTTTTCAAAGACGTTACATTCTTATTACCATAAAATCAGATGTTATCTTTTATTTTAAACAGCCATATCATTACTTTTTGAAGAGATTCTCCACCTATTGATGAACTGTTCATTTCTTTTTTACCCCTTCAGGACCTTACAGTATTTCTCTTTGGCAATGGTGTAGAGAATCAGGCTTACAGCAAGTGGCTTCTGCTGAGTTTGAAGGTCTCTATACTAAAACAAAAGGTTACTTAGATCAAATATCATCTCCAAAGGTTCTGTTTTCACCAGAAGGAAAATTTGTTGCTACATTGGATTTGAGAGGATGCTTGGTCATCTATAAGCTGAGCGAGGAACGTTTGCTTACAGTAGTTTGTATCAAAGACAAAAATGACTTGAGCAATATAATAGATTTTACTTGGTGGACTGACCGTATCCTCGTCATTGCTAGTAGAAGTGGTAAAATTTCTATGATTGACATTGACAGCGGTGTCAAGGTCTTGGAGAATGATTTTCAGTACTCATTGCCAATTTTAGAACGAGTACCACAGTTGTCAGGATGTATATTTATTCTAGAAAGCAGATCATCTGAAAGTAATATTGCACCATCCGATTTGATTCTCTTTGAGCCAGTTACCTTGGAAAAACATAAGCAGTTTGAGAGTGCTAAACTGCAATGGAGCTTAATGTCATTTTCAAAAAAATCTGTTCAGGAACTTTATGATATTCTTATTAGTAGTGAGCAGTTTGATGCGGCATTCAAGTTGGCTGATCATCATGGGTTGGACAAAGATGACGTGCTGAAAGCACAGTGGCTGCATTCTTTACACGGAACAAGTGAAATTAAGACTTTACTTTCACATATTAAGGATCAGGATTTTGTACTTTCCGAGTGTTTAGATAGAATTGGGCCAACTGAAGATGCAATGAGGGCGTTACTTGCCTATGGTCTCCAGTTAACAAACCGCTACATATTCTCAGAAGTGGAAGATGAAGAAGGTAGCCCAACTTGGGATTTTCGGTTGGCAAGACTAAAGCTTTTGCAGTTTAGAGATAGGCTGGAGACGTTTATTGGAATAAACATGGGCAGGTAATAAGGCTATATA
Source organism: Chrysanthemum seticuspe (assembly GCA_019973895.1). Classification (NCBI taxonomy): domain Eukaryota; kingdom Viridiplantae; phylum Streptophyta; class Magnoliopsida; order Asterales; family Asteraceae; genus Chrysanthemum; species Chrysanthemum seticuspe. The sequence goes on along the minus strand of BPTQ01000004.1, from coordinate 61,794,817 downwards.
GATTTATGTCAAAGCATAAATTATTATTTTCCACAATTGCATCTTAATTCTAAATGTTGCATGATCTCATATATTGTGCTATATGTTTTTCATGAATTGAGCGAAATTCTTTATTTTTCTTGATTAGTTTTATTCAATAATCTTGTCTATATTGCGTTATATGTTCAATAATCTCGCCTTTTTTTGGTACTACTAAAACATATATACTTAGCCTCTTTCAGATTTTCTGCGCAGGATTATCGCAAATTTCGCTCATTGCCTATTAAAGAAGCTGCTACTGCACTTGCAGAAAGTGGGAAAATCGGAGCTTTAAATCTTCTTTTCAAGCGCCATCCTTATTCAGTATCTTCTTGCATGCTTGAAGTTTTAGCTGCTATCCCTGAGACGGTCCCTGTTAAGACATATGGGCAGCTGCTTCCTGGATGTTCTTCTCCTCAGGTTAGTGCTCTAAGAGAAGTGGACTGGGTTGAATGTGAAAGGATGGTAAATTATATCAAAACACTCCCGGAAAATCACGAGAGTGGCGTTCAGATCAGAACTGAACCAATTGTGAAGCAGTTAATGGGATACATATGGCCATCAACTGATGAATTATCTAATTGGTACAAATCTAGAGCTAGAGATATGGACACTTTAAGTGGGCAGCTAGACAATTGCCTCTCTTTGATTGAATTTGCTTGCCACAAGGGGATCAAAGAATTGCAAGAGTTCCACGAGCTTATTTCTTATTTGCACCAGCTTATTTACTCTGACTTTGATGACCATGATATGAATTTTAGCATGAGCCTAATCACCTGGGAACAGTTGTCTGACTATGAAAAGTTCAAGTTGATGCTTAAGGGGGTCGATGAGGAAAATGTGATAAAAAGATTACAAGATAGAGCCCTACCATTTATGCATAAGAAACTAGTCAGTGTACCTCTGCCTCCTGGAGATGAAGTGGTTGATACTGCTCATTCGTTTTTGGTTAGATGGATGAAAGAAGTTGCCATGGAGAATAAGATAGAGGTCTGCTTGATAGTTATTGAAGAGGGGTGCAAGGAGTTTGGGGGAAGCAGATACTTCAGAAATGAAACTGAAGCGGTAGACTGCGCTCTTCAGTGTCTGTATTTGGTTACTGCTACTGATAAGTGGAATACGATGGCCTCAATATTGTCTAAACTTCCATATTTGCATGGTAAGCATTTTCATACAGCGACTTATTATATGGTAGCTTGCAAATTGAAAATGCATGGTCATTCGTGTTTTACATTAGCAATCGTTTTTTTGTGTGGATGTTGTATTTGCTCAAGGATATCAAATTTTAAAAAAAAATGATTGAATTACTTACAAATATTTAATCTATACGTCACATGTTGGTGCGGGAAATTTCCTAAGTAGACACTAGTATAAACTGAAAAAGTGTAGACGGGGAACACATTCATTGGCTTATTGGCCCGTCACGGAAATATAAGTCCTTTTATGAGGCATATTCCTGGAATGAATCGATTGTAGTAAAAAAAAAGGGGTCTGTATTAACATTAATGTATTTGGGCAGGTTATGAAGTTGAGGGACTCAAAAAGCATCTTAAACTTGCAGAAGGTCATGTTGAGGCTGGTAGGCTTTTGACATTATACCAGGTATGCATTTATGTTCTATGGTCACACATAGTTTTCAGTTTTAGATAGATCATTGCTTCTTTACTCTCATCATGATGGCCTCCCAGCATTTTCTAGTGCTGTCATGGATTGTTTTACCTCTTCTTAGCCTATTTATTTTCATTCACAATGGCTGCAGTTAGCTTGTTGGTTTACCTAATAATTGTTGCTAGTTTCAGCATTGTCGGAGATCAATTGGGTGCATGATCTCTGTTTCATTCTGTGCTATTTTCTGTTAGTAGTTATGGGATTGTTAAAAAGTTTAACTTATTTATGATCATTACTCCACTATATACTTTCTTCATTCCCTTCATGGAAGCAGTCTCCCTACTCTCGGGTTTACTCTAGGGTAGGGGTATGATCTGTCTACATTCCACACCTCGCTCAGAAGGGATTGGGTATTGTTGTTGTTGTATATACTTTCTTCATTCCATGAAACTGGCAGCAGTTACCTTTTTGGGACGTCCTATGCAGAAATATCAAAGTAACATTGCCTTTTTTTTGAATTACCAAGAACTTTAGAGTCTCTGTGTCGAAACTCTATGTCAAGTTTCTTGTGTATAAGTATTACTTATCCATAAGATATCATCAAGTTGATTATAAGAATGAGTTAGAAACACATACTGGATGTGAGCTAGTTTAAGCGCCATCACAATTTCATGGTGGAGTTATAAGTAAGTTTTTATGTGTTCAGGTTCCCAAGCCAATCACATTCTTCCTTGAGGCTCAATCAGATAGCAAGAGTGTGAAACAAATTCTTCGCCTTATACTTTCGAAGTTTATTCGCCGGCAACCTGGCCGGACAGATAATGACTGGGCCAATATGTGGCGAGACTTCCAGTCCCTACAAGAAAAGGCATTTCCATTTGTGGATCTAGAATACATGCTGATGGAATTCTGCCGGGGACTATTAAAGGCTGGGAAATTCTCACTCGCTCGGAACTATTTAAAAGGCTCTGGTTCGGTAGTGTTGCCAACAGAGAAGGCTGAAAATATTGTCATTCTGGCGGCTAGAGAGTACTTTTTCTCAGCTTCAAGTTTATCTTGCTCAGAAGTAAGTAAGATGTCACAAACTGCTTTCAGCAGTTCTATTTAGAGGTTTGGTTTGGGCAAATGGGTCAAATCGGGTTTGGAAAATAGTTAATGAATTAATTATGATTACGATTAGTATCTAAATCTTTGATAAAGTGATTTAGGAGGTTATATACATTAAAAGTGCTAATAACATTTTGGACAACTTGCAATTTGTTCACCCGCTCAGCCTATCTAACCCTGTCTCCATTATAGCTAAACGATTTTGTTTGACCTGTTCGGCCTACCTAACCCTATCGACCCATTTATAAGTAAAAGGGTCAAGAAGGCCGCCTTTAGCTCTATCTTACAAGATTATATAACTAAATTAAACCCATCTTTTTGAACATCTTTCAGATATGGAAGGCTAAGGAATGTTTGAATATTCTTCCAAGCAGTAGAAATGTGATGATAGAGTCTGATATCATTGACGCGCTTACTGTTAAGCTCCCAAGATTAGGGGTGAACATTCTACCAATGCAATTCAAACAAATCAAAGACCCAATGGAAATTATCAAATTAGCCATCACCAGTCAAGTTGGGGCATATCTTAATGTCGATGAGCTTATTGAAATAGCCAAGCTTCTTGGACTCAACTCTCAAGATGAGATATCTTCCGTCCAAGAAGCTATTGCAAGGGAAGCAGCAGTTGCTGGCGATCTTCAACTTGCTTTTGATTTATGTCTTGTTATGGCAAAGAAGGGTCATGGTCCTGTTTGGGACTTATGTACCGCTCTGGCAAGGGGTCCCGCCCTTGAGAATATGGATATTAATTCTCGGAAGCAACTTCTGGGGTTTGCTTTGAGTCACTGTGATAAAGATTCAATTGGCGAACTTTTACATGCATGGAAAGATTTGGATATGACAAGCCAATGTGAAAAATTGTCAACATTGACGGGAGAAGACGTTCCAGATTTATCAGGACATGATATAGGTGACCTTATCGATTCATCAGGGCAGGTTAATGCAACACTGTATGAAGAACAAAGCGCCCATTTCACCACCATTAAAACAACGCTCTCTGATATAGCAGACTTTCTATCAGCAGAAAAAGCTTCTGATTATGATTCTCTGCTTAAAGAAAATGGTAAACTTCTGACCTTTGTTGCTTTACGCCTCCCGTGGTTACTTGAACTGAGCCAAGAAGCAGAAAATGGTAAAAAGTTTGTTACTGGAATGAGTGTCGGAACGCAAGCAATGGCGACTGTTTTGTCGTGGTTGGCAAGGAATGATTTTTCTCCCAAGGACAGTTACATTTCCTCTCTAGCGAAATCAATCATGGTGTCACCTGTTACAGAAGAGGAAGACATTTTAGGGTGTTCATTCCTATTAAATCTCAATGATGCATCCAAGGGTGTACAATTGATAGAAGAACAACTTAAATCAAGGAAAGACTATAATGAAAAATCTAGCTTGATGAATTTGGGGATGATTTATAGTCTGCTGCACTACTCCAGTGCTGAGTGTGATGGTCCTGCTCAGCGTAGGGAATTGCTGCTAAGAAAGTTCCAAGAGAAATACACATCACTAAGTTCAGGTAATTTTCCATATATTGTAGGGGTGATAATTTGAACTTATCTGCATCATGCCAATTCAGGGGCTGTTTTTCATTTATAACGGATCATATGGGTCATAATGTAGAAATTCAGCTAAAAGTGATCTTATATGTGATTTGTGATTACTGTAGTAACATTTAATACGATGATATTTACAAAACACACACAAAAAAAAGAAAAGAAAAATACATACACAAATTGTTGGTGGGTCGACTTAACCCAACCCGACCCACTTTGACCAGCACACAAAAAGTTAACTGGTTTGACCCGTTACCCAATACATCCGACCAGCCCATTTCGCCACCTTATGCCTGTTTGTGCTGTAATTGAACGATCTATAATTTGTCAGTTTACTGTTTCTTAAATCCCTGTTCTGGATGTAGATGAGCGCAACAAATTTGATCAAGCACAATCATCATTTTGGAGAGAATGGAAGCTGAAGCTAGAGGAACAAAAGCGAGTGGCAGATCATACGAGAGCAATTGAGCAAATCATTCCTGGTATTGAAACAACACGCTTTCTGTCTGGAGACATCAACTATATGGAGAGTGTGGTATTCTCCTTCATTGAATCTGTAAAAGCAGAGAAAAAGAGAATCCTGAAAGATGTGATGAAGTTAGCTTCGGATTATGGCTTAGATCAAACCAAGGTATGCAAGTGTCTGACTGTCTATACATGGGTCCAATAGGCTAGGATGGCAATTGGGTGGGTAAGGTAACTGTCAAAACGGGCCTGGATAAAGACTTGTTGGTCAGGTTGTGCCGACCGGCAAAGTCTTCGTTATTATATCTACTGAATTTTATCAGCAATCAATGTGTTAAATATGATTACAGAACTATATTGTTAAGAATGATCCAAGGATTTTGTAAATAGAGCAGTTTAGAAAGTTTTTTTTGGGTAATCACGGTTTCCATCCTTTTGGCCGACTAACCCATGGGGCCTCAGCCCACCACCACACAGACTCAATCCATATAAAAACCCATCCCTTATGGGAGGTTGGTGTGGCCACTTAAGTTTTGTTTGCACTTGAACACACTTCGGATGACTTTCACCCCCGTTTGACCCACTCGACCCTTTTGAACAGTTTTCTTTATATATAATCTTATTGACTTAATCCATTTGAAATAAAATGAACTTAATCGACGGTTGTGTATATATATGGCTTTAGCCACCTCTACTAGTTAGTACTTGTAGCACAAATTTCTGCTCCTAAATAATCTTTTCGTTACATGTTCCTCATATTCAGGTTTTGCTGAAATTCCTTTCTTCAAGCCTTCTTTCGGAGATTTGGACCAATGATGATATCGAGTCGGAGATTTCACAATTTGAAAGCAAAATACTCGACTGTGCTGAAGACATCTTCAAAACAATCTCCTTATCCGTGTACCCTGAAATTGATGGACGGAACAAAGAACGCCTTGCTTACATTTATAATCTACTCTCCAATTGTTTCTCAAAGGTTGAAGAAAAGAAACGGTTGTTAAATGCTATCAACGCAGATCAATCAAATTTAAGCATTGATGAGCTGGATAGTTTTTACAAGATTATGGAGCAAGAATGTAGTAAACTTTCGTTCATGGAGAACCTGAACTTCAAAAATATTGCTGGTTTACATGGTCCAAATTTGGCATGCGTTACCAACGAAATTTACGCTAATGTAAATGAAAAGAGCGTTGAAGCACTGGCTGAGATGGTAAAAACACTTGCTGGCATTTTCAAAGATGGGGTTCCTGAGGGTCTTGTACCTTGGCCTTACGTCTATGGATATTATATATCTAGTTCATTGACAGCTTTGGAAAATAGCGCTAAATCAGAAGTCCATTTTCAAACCCCTGAAAACCTTCAGTTATTCATCAATGAGCTTGAGCTTACGTATGATAGATGCAAAAAGTATATCAGACTTATTGCTTATCCGGGTGCTTCTGTAATGGGAATTATGAAGAAGTTTTTCAAGATTACTCCATCTTTGAAAGACAATTTTGATAATCTATCATTGAATTCGAAGTGGAAGGATGATCTGGTTATGCTCATAACTTTCTGGCTCAGGCTGATCGATGATTTGCAGAAATTTGTATCATCGGATGACTTAGAAGGGAAGTTTTCACCCGCTTGTGTTTTGATCTGTCTCGAAGCTTTTGTTGACTTGGTCAATGAGGAAACAATCTTGACAAGTGAAGGATGGGCGTCTATATTTGCTTATATTAACTCCGGTCTCGTGGGTGATGCTTACACAGAAATTTTCAATTTCTGCAGATCAATGATTCTTTCCGGTTGTCGATTCAAAGCAATAGGTTACGTGTATCATGCAGCAATTTCACATTTCTCCCCCCATGCAAATTTGTCCAGTGAGGTCCAAAGGCATTATGAAAATATCATTGATCTCCCTCATCTTTACATAAGAATATTGGAAACGATATTAAAGGATATAGCCGGTGGGTCCCGTGAACACCAGCATTTGTATCGTGTGTTGTCAAGTTTGAGTGAATTAGATGGTGATTTAGAGGTTTTAAATAAAGTCCGAAGTACCGTGTGGGATCGAATGGTTCAGTTTTCCGACAATATGGAAATCCCGAGCCATGCTCGTGTTCATATGCTGGAACTTATGCAATTTATAACCGATTCCAGTACAACTTCAACCTTGTTTTCTACCGAGCTTCAAGTTAACGTCCTCCCGTGGGATGGGTGGGACAATACTGGAAGTATAAATCCGAACCGCGAAACCGGAGTCGATAATGAAGATGTGCCAAACAGGTTCACACATACTTTGATTGCTCTTAAATCATCACAATTGCTGTCGAACATTTCACCTAACCTCGAGATCACGCCAAACGACCTTTCGACCCTAGACTCTGCAGTATCTTGTTTCTTCAAGCTATCAGAGTACGCGGTTTCACGAGCCCATGTTGATGTTCTTATATCTGTATTACAAGAGTGGGAAGGGGGTTTTGTTACAAAAAGTGTAAAAGAAGATATGAAAACCCCGGAAGAAACACCTACCGTAGGGAATGATTGGGGCAATGATGATTGGGATGAAGGATGGGAAAACTTCCAGGAAGAAGAATCGGTAGAGAAAGAAGCAGAAACTACACATGACGAGAATACTCCTACACTTCATGCTTTGCATGAATGTTGGGCAGTGATCTTCAAGAAGCTAGCATCGTTGTCCCAATTCAGTTACATGTTGAAAATTATCGATCAATCGGTTCCAAAAGGAAACGGAGTATTATTACATGAAGATGCTACTCGTGATTTGAGCCGATCATTACTCGAGGTAGATTGCTTCATAACTCTCAAGATTGCTCTTCTACTTCCTTACGAGAATATACATTTGGAGTGTTTGGGTGCTGTTGAGGAGAAATTAAAGTTAGGAAATATACCGAACTCGGTTTTAACCGACCATGAGCTGTTTATATCTTTACTATCCTCGGGACTTGTGTCTACCATTATTACCAAACCTTCATACGGTAACATCTTTTCATATTTAAACTATATGGTCGGAAGTTTCACTCGTAACTGTCAAGAAGCTCATTTATCGAGGCTTAAAAATGGAAGTGGTAATGAGAAGGACATATGGTTTGTTTTCAAAACGGTTCTTTTACCGTGTTATCTTTCGGAGCTTGTGAAAGCAAATCAAGTGATGTTAGCGGGATTGGTTGTGACAAAAATCATGCATACGACTGAGTCTCTCGGTTTGATCAATGTAGCAGAAGCTAGTCTTAGGAAGTACTTAGAAAACCAGCTTGAAATTATACAAGGCGACGAGTCCATATTCAAGGAGATGAAGTATTGTGAACCTCTCGTAAATACTGTTGCAGGGTTAAATAGCAGGCTGGAGAGTTTGATCAAAGCGGCTCTAGCAATGGTGTCGCCTAACAATGCTAAAAGGTGATATCATACGGAATTTGACATTTTACATTAGACATTTGATATCATCCTTCTCTGTGTAGATATTTGTTTGGATTTTCGGGATGCATATACATGTTACTCTTCTAGCCTCTTACATAGTAGATGGGTTGTTTGGGTCCTGGGTTACGACCGGTTTTGTCCAAATGGGGCATGCGTTTTTATAAATGAGCTAAATTTAAAATTCGACATGAATTCTAGATTTATTTTTTTCAATCTAGATTCGCGTGTGTTGTATCTAGTTCAGCTTTTGATTCAGTTTTCTTTTTCTTTTTTTTTGATTTCTCGGTTTTGGTTATTTTTTCAAACTAAATGTACTTCGTGGACTTAAAAGGGAAAAAGAAAAACTTTGTCAGGATAGAGAAAACATTACTCTCTCAGTCCTTAATATTATTGTCCATATTTTTATTTTGGGTTGTTTCAAATTAATTGTTCACTACTAAAAATAGTAAGGAAAATTTGATCGAGATTTACTATATTACCTTTATTTGAAATTGTTATTACACACGTTCAAGAAAGAAGTAATTAATTCATTAAAAGATTTAAAAGGTAAAACTTTCATTTTACAAAAAGTAAGAAAAAGACGACAATAATAATTATTTATATTTTTTTTAACTATATGTTTTTTGTCGATATACAACGAATGAAGTAATTAATTCCGTAATACTTGCAATTAATTTGTAATATATCATTCTTTTTAGGTGATAACTTTTTTTTGTTAATAAAAAGAAAAATCTTCCATTACAAACAAGTTACGATATTTAGCGAAAACATTGTTAAAAAACCTTAACGTAACATAACAAAATGGACATCAACGTAAAGAGCTAATAAAATACGTTATTGGTAAAAAAACTTCTAATTTTACATATATGTGAGATCAAAAAATGATGGTCGTGTAATTTACATGAAAATGAGTGTTTTTTTGTAGCTAATGACACACGCGATACTTTGCATGTAAAAGCTAGCATAATTTCGTCATTTCACAAAATCAACCTACTAAAGATGGTTACTATTAAGTTTTTAAGTTGTTCAATGTTTACTGTTTAAGGTGTGTTTGTTATGTGGGTTTGAGACCTATGCAACACAATGATAGTTTAAATTAATTGTTTGGTTGAAAATTTTGAGAAAAAGTAATGAAATGATTTAAAAAAACTCATTCCTTATCATATATGTAGCTTTTGAGGAATTCTCATCCGAAAACCCTTTTCAACAACACAAATAATTTTTTTTTCCTGTTTTTACATTTTTTGTGAGTCAAACAAATAAATATTTTTAGATAAATACATAAATTAAATAATTATTAATTTTCTCTATCATTTATATTTTCAAACTAATCCCAAATTCAAATCTAATTATTCTAAACTCACTTACAAACCAAACCAAACGGGGCCTTTAGACTTTTGATTTTACTTTTATTTTTGTAAAGGGAAAACTCACACCACCTAAACTAGACATTTTCAAGTCAAAACTTGAACCTAACGTCCTAAACCCAGGGAAGAACATAGGTAAACGTCCGCATGTGTTTAGCAAGGCCAAAAGGTCCTGATAAACTTTTCATTCGTTGATTCTTTAGTATATAATATTATTATTTAATTTTTGGATGATAGATACTATATAGCCTAAAAACCAAATCGATCTCAAATAACCCAAGTTTGAGAGTCAACCAATCTTAAATAACCCAAACCTGATAGACAAGCCAATCATGAAATGATAACCCGAATCCAAATCGACAACACACAAAACCTACAAAAGAATCCGAAACCAAGCCAGACACCCCCACCATAACCTCTAAAAAAGATGCGAAAAGGATCCGGTGAGAAGAATAACTAAAATAAGAAGAATAAGAAGAATTTACAATCACACATTTCAAAAAAGAGTAAGATTTTCAAGAGGAGATATATCTTTTTTTTAGGTGCATTGTGTGGTTGTGGTTTCTTTTCATAATTCTTATAAATTAATTTTTCTTCTCATTTGATCATAACTCACAAAGAAAAAGGATTCGATGAGAAGAAAAACTAAAATGAAAAGAATAAGGATAATACAATAACAGTAATAATAATAACAATAATGATAATAAAAACAAATAGCGTGTATAATTTATAAATGGGTCACTAATTAGAATGTGCTATTTACTGCCAAAATTCATGGTTCAACCATAGTTGGTGACAATGAGAAGTTATAATGCGATTTTTTGAAGAAGCTCAGATAGTAACAAAGGGCATGACTTTTCTACATATTTGAACCCTTCCGTTTGGACCACCCCTGCAAAACACAATATGTAAACTTATTATAAATCTATTTAACAAGTTCTCAATAAGCGTTAAGTTCTTTAGCTTAATGAGTGTCTAAAATCTAAATATATTATTTTGGTCTTAAGAATTAGCTACATGAGTCATTAACATTATCATACACATCTGATTTTGGCTTTGTCTATAGTGGACATGTCTCAACACTTGCCCTTAATATAAGAGAATTTGTGTTGTGGCATTACTAATAATGGTCATTGCTTTAACCTTAATATCGAGTAAATTCCAAAACTGTGCTTCCGATATTGTGCTAGTTTAACTAAAGTCTGTACAAACTATGAAACACACACCTCGCAAATTCGCTACAGCGAAATCCATACAGCGGGCTTCAAGCTTAGAACAACGGTGATCATGGGCAAGAGAAAGAGTTGTTGCCACTGCATCCACATTTAGTTCTTCGCACAACTTCACTTCACACAACTGTTTTAACCGATCTAGACCAAAACGATCAGCAGCAACCAACAGATGCTGAATCATGTGTGACATTGAGCCCATACTTTCATATGATTCAGGAAGTTTATCTGAGTATATAAACAAAATCATAGCCTACAAAACACAACCCCAAATGATGCTATTAATGCATGCCCAAAATTAAGTATAAAAACTTTTATTACAGTTATTTTCTATATATTACCTTGAAAAAGGACGGTTCTATGTCCATTAACTCTACTTCATCCAAAGTAGGGTTTCCAACAAGCACATAAAATTGAGCTTTAAACACAGGAGAGCGAGCAGCAAGAATCACCTTATGAGCCTTGAAAGTATCTTCCTTAACACGAAAAACAATATCGCTGCCTGTTTCACTGTCCAACAAATTCTTGAAATCTTTCTCAATTATTTCGGATGGTGGTGGAATGATGGTAAATTTTCCGATGCAACTTTGAACCCAAACGTTGCAACAAAATGAAAGTGAATCATCCTTGATATAATCTGATGACTCCAACTTTTGTTTTGTCATAAAACGCTTGTAACCCCTAATTAATAAAAATAGTATCAATAATACTTAGACGAGGAGCAAATGATATACTGAATATACTCGCACAGAAGACAAAAGAAAAGAGCATTTCAAAATATAAATCTGAATTTATTATAGTATATTTCTACTTCCATGTTAGAGGTTGATTTGCGAAAATTGTTTTTAGTGAGACAAGTCGCGCGCCTAGAATTTTACACTATCAAGATCTCATGTAATTTTGCATATATATACATATATATCATACTAACAAGATCAGGCAAGATTGCATCTTATTTCAATGGGTTAATAACCTAATAAAGCATCATACTTGTCTCAAAAATCACTTCGACGTATCAATTTGACCCGACTATTTTGTCTTTTATACGCATTAATAACCTTTGTTTACCCGTTTCTGCCACATCACCGGTTTATTTGCCACAACTACTTTCCACATCATTTTTTTTTTTTTTTTTTTTTTTTTGTATCTCTTTCCACGTAATACATACCCACCCCATATGTATTTTTTCCCCAAACCGAATAGTTCTTCCCAAACCCAAATCTTCTTCCCCAAAGCAAAACCTTAAGAACCCTAAAAATGGCGCACGACAATTGAGCTGAAATTAGTATCTCATACTTGTAATCCGTTATATTTTACGTAAATGGCGGCATCGTCCTCGTCCTCCCGTTATAATCGAAGGAGATATTCCAAGGATGAAATTGGTCGTATGACGCATTGTATTTGTAAGTTCCCAATCTATGAGCAGGTTTCATGGACTCCTGAGAATCCCGGAAGAAGATTCAAAGCTTGTCCCACCCGTGTAAGTTGTAATACACAAATCCATTTTGTTTTGATGAGTATTGTATATTGACTGTATATTTACAAGTGTTTATGTTTTTCTAAAGAATAAAGACAAGAAATGTGAGGTATATGGATTCCTTGATGATGAGTTGCCATCGGAGTACTACAAAGACCTCATGTTCAATCTTCATATGGACAACAAGAAGCTTCAGTCCAACATTGACGCTTTAACACCGCAAGATGATTCCGAAAAGGTGGTTTCAAACGACCGTCAACATGACTTTCCAATGGAAGCTATTTACCAAGATTTGAAGGAACTAAAGTTGAAGGCCAAAGTTTACGACATGTATTTGGTTGGATGTGTTTGTTTCATGGTTCTTCTTTTCATCTTCGTTGTTGTTATTGTTCTTGTGTCCGTTAGGAATTAGCTTCCAGGTTGTGTTGTTGCACGTTCTTGACAAATATCGCCTTATTGTAATATTGTCATGCTCATGGTGAACAAACGTTAAGTGGTTTTGTATGACTGACATTCGCCATATGCTATTAGTTATTGTCTGTTCAATGTTAAATGTATTTTGACTTGATGGTTGCTTCTTTGATAATTACAGACTTTCGGCATATGCTATTACTTATCTGTTTGTGGGCATCATGCTTGTATCTTTGTCACTGATATGTGAGGTATATGGATTTACTTATCTGTTGGTGTCCACTTACTGCACCAAATGGTTTATTTACAACAATTGCAAACAGAATGGCCTTTTTCATGTGAACAAACAAGGATGTGCATAAATGGTGTTCTTTCATAACATAAGATAATGTATCTGCAACAGCAGCATACATTGTTACAACCAGAACACTTGCATGCAAAGTTCTTTACAATGCCCTTCAAGACACAAAATAGGGCTATGTAGTGGCATCAACAGCAGCACTACATGAACTATCTTACACAAGTTTATAGTGGCAATAAGTGCAGCACTATATAAGTTTCAGTTGCTAATAACAGTAGGCCCTTCAGTGAACAAAATAGGGCTAGCTAATTATACATACACATTCATTGTTTGTAGCAGTTTGAAGCTTCTACTCTAGGACAATTTCATTGTCCACACTTGAACCTGGTCCTGTAGCTGGTGTAGCAAGTTTTTTACCCAAGATTCTTTGACTTGGCAACCTTGGTGGTAGCATTGCAGCTTTGCTTTTTTTTGGTGGTTGTTCCATTTGGTTTGCGTCAGCAGGTCTTGTTTGTCTTTCAACATCCTTAGTCGTTCGTCCACCCTCCGAGCAAGCACCTTTAGCAATCGTTGATCCTCTTCGACCCCTACATCCTCCTGTCATTCTTCTTGTTTCCACAATGTCTGATTGAGCTAATCTCCTAGCTCTTGTCAAAACAGGTCTTGGAATTATAGTAGCTCCTCCAACTTGTGATTCTTGTGTACCTATGAACATATACAGATTAACTGTACTTCAGTCACGCAGAAGCAAATTACTATAAACAATGTAAAATGTTTGTCAATTACATCAAATGTACCTGGTATGGTAGCTTGATTACTAGCTGCTTCAGTTCTGCCAGGCATACCCGAGTTCATATTTTGTTCTTCCTCAATCGTATCAGAACTTGCAGGATCGACAGCCAACCAGGTTCCCATTCTTGCAACTCTCTGTGCTGGAATAAGTCTTCCACTCCGGGTTTTCCCCCCTCTCATCTTCAAGTGACCCCTATTTGAACTTCCTCCTCTTTTCTTTGTTTGTTTTCCTAAATAAAAATGTCGACCATCTCCTAACACCCCTCTAATGTTTGAACCTCCCATTTCATACTCATTCAAGTCATTGTTAACAAACCTTGGAATGTCATGGTCATCTACTAACTCTGGTTCAACATTTTTTTTCCTTAAATGGCCTACCAGGCTTTCCCTTTTCCTTAGTAACAGGTGGTTTTGGTGGATTTGAGCATCCCTTTCTATTATGCCCTATTTGACCACAGTTCTGACAGGTCATTACGATTCCTGCTCGCGTAATCTTAGTTGTTGATTTTTTTTCATGTGAAGCCCTAACCCTCTTTCTCTTAGGCCTACCAGGCATTGTCTTAGGAATGGGGCCTAAAATCCTTGAAAGATTACTAACATCGGGCCAAAAGTCTATCCCACCAACTGGTTTCATATACTGACTGTAGGTACATATGTATTTGTCCTTCCTAAAACAATCAGGTACATACTCCTCTACCATCCTACGGAGTTTAAATATACATGCTATAGCGTGGCAGCAGGGCAAACCTGATAGCTGCCACATTCTGCAAGAGCAAGTTCGTTTTGGCTCATCAACCTTGAATGCTTCGTACCCTTTCCTCACTTCAAAGATGTTACCCCCACAAGAGACTACATGCCAGAACCTGTGAACATTACGACAATTACAAAATGTCATTGACGGCAAGTATAGTCTCAATTTATTTCCAAATTTAAGTATTTGTTTCTAAGTATAATTAAACAATTTATTTACCTTTGTTGATCTTTTGAGTGTTCAAGTATACTCTGAATGTTGGGGCAAATATCACCATTCCATTTATCCATTAGCAGCCGCATGGTATGCATCCTCTCCATAACAATTACTCTCATGGACTCCAACATAGTAATAATCGGTTTGTGTCTTATGCTTACCAAAACAGCATTGAAGCACTCGCTAAACCCATTCTCGACAACCTCACAGCATACACCTTCTTTGAAAAAAGCCCTTGACCATGTCTTCGGCTCTTTTTTCATCAAGTAATCATGGGCTCTTGGATTAGCTCTTTTTATCTTATCCATTACCTTGTTGTGTGAAGCTGGGTACGATGCTTTTGAGGCTGCCCAAAATAGTTGTCGATACTCAACACCAGGAAACTTTTTCCGGAACCCTTCATAAATATGACGGGCACATTGTCTATGCTCTGCAAGTGGCATGACCTCCTTCACTGCTTCAATTAGCCCCTGCTCCAATTATTATTAAACATTCGTAAGTATGAAGGCAGCAAATAACAAAAGATGAAACTGGATGAGTAAAACTAACACGCACCTTATGTTGGTCTGACATCAGTGTTAACCCTTGACCATTTTGAATGTCCAAGTCGTCACCCAACAGTTGTAAAAACCAGCTCCAGTTGTCTTTATTTTCTACTGTTACGACAGCCCAAGCAACGGGGAATATGTGGTTATTACCGTCCCTACCCACAGCAGTTAGAATCTCCCCTATGTTTGGTTTCTTTAAAAAACAACCATCTAACGCCAAAATCCTTCTACATCCTATTTTCCACCCTTCTTTCAACCCACTAAAACACACATAAAACCGGTCAAAGTATGTCTTTTCATCAGGATTTACTGTGACTCCTACCTTAACCGTACTACCTACATTTGAGTCCACCAAAGCCTTAGCATATGATCTTAGTAAACCATAATGGTCCTGGATAGTTGCGTCCCTCTCATTAAGAGCATATGTCCTAGCATTACGACATTGGGTACGGCTAACGTGGCACTTATATTTTCTTAAGACCAGTTCTTGTAAGTTAGTGATTGTAATATTAGGATTCATCCTAATCTTATCTCCAAACTGCCTACCTATCCATTTAAAGTTAACCAACCTACCGTAATGGAAGCTACGAACACAAGTGTGATTATCTACCAAAGATATCACCTGAAAAGTCTTCTCTGTTTTGAGCATCTTGCAGTAACACCTCCACGGGCAGTCACAATTCCCAGCCTTCTCAGAAGGGTACTTGTTGTACGAAGTCTGTTTTCCTACCGACGGATCCCTTAGAGTCTCCTTTCGTTGTCCACATTTTGCTATAACCTTTGTCTTCGTGCTCCTCTCGAACCAAAGTGAGAAACCATTAGCAACTGCGTAGTATGTTAGGCAGTCCTTGAAACTATCAGCATCCGGAAATTGTTGCCCAAGCTGCAAACGTAAATTATAATTACTTATAAGCAACATAAACATACTGAACTGGTAATCTTTGATAAACGTAAAAGTGAAAAGGTATATTGAAATGGATTACAGTTGGTTTTTTCAATCTCCAGTGTGTCTCGGAATCGTAAATTGGGTACTTGTCATCCTTGTTAGGCTTCTGTAGAGCTGCAAAGGGGTCGGTTATTCCAGCACCTTTGCCTTTAATGTCCTTCAACAAGTGTGCCATATACTTTTCATGTTCACGAACCAACGGTCCTAAACCAGTTGGGCCATCTCCAAGCACATGATCTTGTTCTGTTTGATCGACATCATCCTCGTTTTCTTCGTCCACATCATGGTCGTTCTGCTCATCAGATGAAAGATTATTGCAATTTTTTCGCATCTTTCTTAGGTTAATAACCTCGTCCTCTCCATTGCTCAAGTAATCGTACGACTTATCAGATTCCACCTCAGACTCGTAAGACTCATACGCAGAAGAATAAGGTGCAGAGTTACCCTTGTTATTAGCAGTTTCAGCTTCTGAGTTAGTATCATAGTATTCATCAACGTCGGTGTCACCTTCAGAATCTGATGAAGCAGACGGATTCATGTTCTCTGTAATGACAATACCCTTGGTTGCACGTATACTGGCACGGGTATAGGCAGTCTTCTTTGCAATTTTTTTTTGGCGTGTCATGACAGACTTACCCTTATCAAGTTTCTTCTGCCTTGCAAGCACAGCATCTGATAAGTCACCATCTGACGCACCATCCATTTGCAACACATCTGTATCATTACCCGCGGCTGTATCAGTCTCCGGAAGTATTTCTTCGTCCACATTGATGTCAGTGTCGCCAACCATTTGATTATCGTCAGGCCTTACAAAAGTGTAACAAAATAAATCATTAGTAGGAATACAGTATATAATACAAACAAAACAATATTATAACAACGTGTATTCACCGATACCTATTACTGTCCAAAGCCATATCAATCTCCTCAACACTGACAGGTATAGTAGTTTCCATATGCTTATGACAACCCTCATTCTCCAACGACATACCTGTTTCAACACCAACGTTTTCGACTACATTATCAACTACAACGTTGTACTCCCTATAGACCTCTTCTTCAGTTAGCATAGGATAATCATACGTAAAGTCATCGTCCGCATTATAAACTCTAGTGAAGGTAACCTTACTGTGAAGATCCTTTCTAAGTGGTCCGTCTTTTACCGGAGGAGACCTTAAATAAGGTGACTGTGCTTCTTCCTCAGCCCACGCAACCAACTCCTCACAAGACATACTCCCAGCATCTTTTTTCATCTTATTATGTTTCTTTCTTTTTGACGTAACTTCTGAGTCTAAACTATCTAGTCTTAGGTTTCCGTGGTAGTATGGTGCTAAGTTTTGTGGGGAATGAGCGACAAACAACTCGACTGTCTGAAATTGTTTAGCTTGCTCATATAAATACACAACATCTGCATCCCTTTCAATTATCTTTAAACCACCAGTGTCTATGTCTAATGTAGGAATGCACATGTATAGAGCCCATATGTTATTCTTAATCTTTGCAACTAAGATATCTAACAGAGGGCTACACTTAATCCTATCTTTTGATGAGGCCTCCATTATAATCTCCCTACCATAATCGTACCTTAAAGGGTCAAACATAAATACACCATTATAGTGTATTTTGAAGACCACATCTTGTGGTACTTCCATGAAACCAGTATAACTTGAAAAAAAAATTAATAAACCCTAAATATGAAATACTTATTTATTACAACCTAGCACAAATCGGGTAATAAAACATTAAATATGAACAGCGAATATACCTTTTGTCTACCCAATTTGGGGAAAGAGACAACCAATTGATAAATGTGTGTGGATTAGGGTTTAAAAAGTGTGTTTGGGGATCTTGGAAAAACTGTAACTTTGAATCCTTTTAATGGATAAGGAAATCCACTAAAGTTGTACTTGTACTCTTCAAATCGTCCTTGTTTAATGTATACCTCGTACCTTGTCGTACGGCAACTTCCACGTGCGCAGGCACAAGGGAAACGTGCGTTCATATGATGTCTAGGTACGAGGTTTCCAGCGTGAAAGATGATGTGGTGACAGCGAGGATAAACATAACCGGGTACCGGTTATGTTTGTGGTATAATGCGTATAAAAGACAAAATTATCGGGTCAAATAGCCCAAAGAGGTTTTTTTTTTGTTTGATACGTCGAAGTGATTTTTGAGACAAGTATGATGCTTTATTAGGTTATTAACCCTATTTCAATTCATACAATTCAAATAATTAACTTTATATAATTCTTATAATAAAAGATTTTTAGCTACACATACCACTTTCGGCTAGTCATCGTAAAAGGGGGTGTTTGATAGCAGCTGAATGCAAGGTTGCAAAAATCGCTAGGCGGCCAGGTATCGCCTAACGATTAATCGGTTAGGCGGAAATTAATCGGGGATTAATCGGATTGGACTTTTTATATATAAAATTATAAAATTTTGAAACTATATACCCGATTTGGTCGATCTAGCTGATTTTTATCCGATTTGGCCGATTTATGCCTCGTTACGTAACCGATTTATCCGATTTTTGACCGATTTGGCCGATTTTTAGCCGATTAATCGTTTTGTTGACCGATTTTTTACCAAACTGATTAATAAGGCCGATTATTGAAAATCGTGGCGGTTAATCCCCGCCTAGCGATTAGTCGCCGATTAATCGGCCGCCTAAACCGATTTTTGCAACACTGGCTGAATGAATTAACTCAGCACTGAACACCTAGTCGATCAGAGGAAAGTTTGTTTGGTAGGAAAAAAGGTAATGCTGAACGAGTAAATTTGCTACTGAATGAGCCATGAAATGATGTGTGCTCCGTCATGCATCAGCCTTTTACGTGATACTACCCTTTGCCATTTTACCTTTATACTTTATACTAATTTTTTTTAATTATGGTGCTACGTAATACTCCCTCCGTCCCAAATTATAAGTCCATTTTTTATTTTTCAAAGTCTTTGTCTTCCGACTTTGACCTTAATTATTTTTTTTCGTGTTATATAATACTTGATGAAAAGTATACAAATGAAAATGCATTTAAATCACGTATCCATTTATATATTTTACAACAAGTATTATATAACGCTAAAAGAAATAATTAAAGTCAAAGTTAGTATAAAATGACTTTGAAAAAGTCAAAATGGACTTATAATTTGGAACGGAGGGAGTAGTATTTTGTTATACTGCACATTTTGCTTTTTGACCTTTGTACTTTATATTAATTTTTAATTATGGTGCTTTTTTACCTTTGTACACATTTTGCTTTTTTACATTCTTCAGCTTATGCTATTTGTAATATTTTGTTATATTGTATTATCTCAAACTAAATTTCCCTAGCTTACGTTATTTTTTGGTGATTAGACTACAGTCCTCTTTATTGTTTCGTTATGTGTTTCTTGATTTTATCGTATAATTTTAAAACAGGTATTACTACAAATATTTTTCGATCAAGATAGTTTGATCAAAATAGTTTGTTTGATAGCTAATAATAATATTTTAAATCTTAATATATTTTTCGTATTCAGGATGCTAATCAAACAATAATTTTATTTGAATCATGTTTCATTCAGCGTCTTTGATTCATTCAGCATCATTATTCACTCAGTGCTAAATCATATTATAGATACCGTGGACATTGTGTACCCCTTTTCCACTCTGATCCAACAAGGTAAGTTCAAACGAAGCTTTCACAGTCTTATTGTTATCCTTCAAACCTAAGTACACCGAAACATATCGGGTATTCTTGCTGTTACCATGAGGATAAAAATAAATTTTCCAACAATATCCACCAACTGTAAAAGGGTCACTAGATACAAAACTTCTTACCCCTTTCCCTTTAAGTAGAGAGTACTGCTTAACATTATATAGATGACATCCCTCTGTGGTCATTGACATGATCAATAACTTTAAGAACAAGTAGCTAAGAAGTATGTAAAAAAAATGGTTACAGGGTACTCTTTAAGAGCACTGGGTACAGTGGTGCCAAAGTGTGGTGCCGTTCTCGTGCCAAACTGCCACGTCAGCAGTTTTTGAGTTTGGCACCAGAAACTGCTTGGCACCACATTTCTGGGGTATCCGTTGGCACCAGAATTTCTGGTGCCAAACTCAATTTTTTTTTTTTTTTTTTTTTTTTATAAAATTTAAAAACAATATATCCTAAAATTACTTTATTCATAAAAAAAAACATTACAAGAAATAAAAAAAACAATAAACTTAAAAAAACATAACATACTACTGGAATTAATCTTCGACATCCCAATTTGGGCAATTTTTCAAAATCGCCCAAACGTGAACATATTTGAACTCATTTCTACCAAATTGTTGCTGGAAGCTTAGTTTCGCATTTTCGAGATGAGATTGGTCATTTTGAGCACTTCGACGCTGCAACTGTTTGTAAATTGCGTTGAACCTTTTGCAATCGACGTTAATCCTCGTCCATTTACCCGTGATTGAATTTTTTGTACGATGGTCATCGGTTGTCTGATTATTGAACATATGCATAACGTCATTCCAAAAAATATTTTCGGAACGGTTATTTTGCATATCCATAGCTTGCGAAATTTGTATCCAAACTTGCGCAAGCAAGATTTCTTCAGACTTGTTCCACTTCAAATTTTGAGACATTTGTGTGTGTGTTTTTTGGATTGATGTAGATGTGAAATAAAATGGTGGTTGATGTTATTTATAAAGGTGGTTTTCAACGTTAAATTCGAATTCAAAAACCGGGTACTGTTGGGCGGGGTAATTCAAATTTAAACGTTAAATTCGAATTCAAAAAACGGGTACTGTTGGGCGGGTTAAATTCAAATTTTAAATTTTAAATTCAAATTCAAACGGTTAAGTTTTCTATATATACTATCATACCAGCATTAGTTTGACACACAAATAACACAATTCACACACAAAAAGAATGTCTCGCAAAGACTTTTCTCAGCAATTCCCCAGCCCAGAGAAGTTGCCGGAAACCAGCTTTCCGGCACCAGATCACTTGCCGGAAACCAACTTTCCAACTCTGCCAGAGTTTGAAGTTTACTCAACACCACCAGAAAATGTCTTCCCGGTGGGGTTTGAAAACATCCCGTACCTCCCAATTGTTCCAAGTCAACCTGTGAACAGTCCACAGGTGGATTTTCAAAACCACCCAAGCGGGTTAAGTGAGGCTTCCCTCCGGCAGTTTGAACAAGATGAAGAAAACGTCAGGGAGATACTGCAAGAGCAGGCACGTGAAGAGGCTGCTCGCCGTGAGCAAGAAGCACGGGAGGCTCAGTACCTCCAAGACAACTTTTTCGACATAATGGAGAGTCGATACATTAATGGGGAGTTTTATTCTCCGCCAACAAGTGATGATGGTTTGGACTCGGATGACTCGTTTTTTTAAGTGTTTAGTAGTTTTATTCTCCGCCTCCGGCAGTTTAAGTGTTTTTATGTTGTTTAAGGTTATTATGTATTTCATGTTTTCAGTTTAATCTAAAGTTTCAGTTTAGTAGTTTTAACCACGAGAAGCTCAGTACCTCTACGAAACTTTCGAAATCAACTTCTATTTTTTAAATGCAATGGCAATTCATAAAAAAAAAAAAAAAAAAAAAAAAAAAAAAAGGTAGTAGTGAACAACCGCCTCTTATTTTGAGGGGTAATTACATAGCTGAGAGGTAATACAGCTTTTTCAACAGAACCTCCATGACTCGGAGGGCACGAAGAACGAGTGCCGCTCGTCGGAGAAGTGCACGGACGAGAACGTCATAGAGGGACTGCAAAAGAAGTAGAACAAGTTTGACGGCCTCCCTTCGGAGTGAATTGGGCGAACCCACCAAAACTTTTAGGTGGACACCTGACAAGTGTCCAACTGAACCTTGTTAACCCTCCATGCCCTACAAAAGTTTGGGGTGGCCCTTCTGTAAAAGACCACCACAACTCATTTGAAGTTTGAGACCGTCTCAACCTTTCAACCAAAGGCCGTTCACTAGACCACGGCCTTTCGACCAAAGGCCGTTGAAGAGACCCGACCCCTTAACGACTCTTTTCAGAAACGCTCTGTAAGAAAAACACACACTTAACACAATAAACACACAGTTTGATTACGACCATACTATCATATAGCAAAAAAGCTGGCTGTTAAGTTTGGCACGAGGGTGTTTGGCGCGACAGGGGTAACCGTGCGCCAAGCTTGGCGTCGCGCCAAACTCCTTGGCACCAAGCTTGGCACCACCGTACCTCCTGCTCTAAGAGTATAAAACCTAACAAAAGTGTGGATATATACAAAATAACCATAAACCTATGTTTATTTGAGAAGAAAGTTGTGCTCTATCTTGGCCCATTTTATTAGGATATGTTTTTAACATGAGAAATGATACATGGACTTAAACTTAGGCCTAAACTTAGATCTAAAATCAAGTGTCAGCATCCTGATGGCTGTAGATAGGGACCCACTTCTTTTACAACCCATAAGGATAATGCCAAGTGATTTTAGGTATAAGTTTAGGTTCATGTATTATTTCTCTATTAACATACCTAAATTATGAAGGAAATCTAAAACATTCAAAAAGTACCCTATAAAAGACATCATCATTACCTCATTCCACATTTTCTTATTTTTCACAGATTTTTCAGGTTCCAATTGCTTTAGTGTTAATCCCATGCATACTTCAACTTAAACTTTCAAATATCATATTGTTAAGAAAATAAAAAAAATCGTAATACCGTTATAATGTCCGTGCACGCACGAGGTTTTTCTAAAACTCTCAGTAACGTATTTTTATGTATTAAAAAACAAATAGCTCGTTTTTTGTTTTTTTTTTTAAATTGTGGTTTTTAATTTTGGTTTATAATTATGTTTGACGTACGTGGTAAGGGTTTACATATAGTTTTTGCATAGATATGATCATCTTTATGTACAAATTTTAGCTACAACATGCATGTACTGGTTTTGGTAATGCATAGCATAACATGTATCTTGAAACGAATTAGCATATACCTTTTTGTTATGTGTTTTGATGTCGTCGTAGCATGTAGGTCCTCTTTTTTTGCTTAGCAATATTCTGAGGTAGAATCCTTCATCTATTGCTCGAGGAACATAATTTATATGCGGCCTACATCAATACCTTTTTTCTTGTCCATTCCCTATCTTTTGAGCTCCAAACGTGTTTTGAAGGAAACTCTACATATGTTAAGGTTTGAGCCTCTTTGGTCATATTTATTACGATCCACACATTTCAAGAATTGATCGAGAATTAGCAATTGAAGGTTCTAATAGGACATCAACATGAGGGTACTGATAGTGTATATTAACTTGGAAAATGATCAAAATGATCAACATTGAATGGATGAATGGGAGCAATAGGTTGAGATTGGTTCGGAGGTGGCATGGTGATGAAGAAGTATATCGTGGAACGTTTTTTTGTGGTGATGTAAGATCGTGAAACATTTTTGGTTGATACAAAGTTTTTTTTTTGGTTGATACAAAGTTTGTTGATACATAGTTGTTCTTGTAGAGGTAAGAATGGTGGGGTTTGGTATTGTGGTTGTTGTGTTCCTTAAACAAAAGTTGGGACTCAAATTTACTGGTGGTGAGTGACCGAGACAGAAATTTGAATTGGGCGTTTGGACGTTTTGTTGTCGACGTTGTTTTGAGGTTTTATTTTTTGGAGTGTTTTGAGACATTCTTTATAAAAGATAGAATGAGAAGTTGTGAATAATAATGAGGTATGAGGGTATTTATAGGTAATAAAATGATAAAGTTAAAATTTTTTTTTTTTTTTACATTGTCAAAAAGCTTTCTGTTTGAAGGGGGGAAAGTAGCCGTTTGTAGCTTTTTGTCGTGCATGTCATTAGATGGTGCACACCATCAAACCTTGGCCAAGATCATATGACTGCACGCGGTGGGAGTGGGTAATGGGGGATCACGCGTGGTGATGCCACCACCGATGATGCATCACCCACCATTACATCCGGCATAAAGATTAGCTATCAGCTAACCAGTCAAAAATAGATTCAATGGCAAGAATTTGAATATTAATAAATTCCATGCAATACATTATCACGGAACTTTATGTGTAAAATGAAATCACACTTTTTATCTAAAATGAAAGAACACTTTGTTAATGTACATCATGATCGTGATATCCTTTTGGGTTTCGATTCAAGGGATTTACGTAAGGCGTTTCAAGGTTTTAACATTTAGACAGTAAATTACTTTGTAAGTACTAATTTACGCAATTTAACGATTAATTCAGATTCAAATGCAACCACCAGATCAACATTTCATTAAGCCTATGATCAATTTGATGAATTCGCATTGATCTCCTATACATTTTTATGATTTCTTTTCGTTTTGACCCATACAAAAACACTCCGAATCAATTTTATTAAAACGCCGCAAACAGAATCACATCACAATTGATAGCATTGTCTTCAAGAGTTGAGGTAAACGGTTTTGAGTTTCGACCATTATAACTACCCAATAAAAATAGCTTATTTGCAATTTTACTTCATAACATTAAACTCTTCAAACATGAACACTGAACCAACACACACCTCCTTCACCTCCAATTACAAATGCCACCTTACATAACTTTGCTCGCCTATACAATTCGAATAATCCATTGGCATCATACGCAAATCTAAACTCTAAACGAAGCAAGCAGGTTCATAACTCTTTGCAGTCGATGCTTCATGAGCTGGAACAGCTAGAGTTTGGGGTTTGGTGAATCAGGAAGAAGTTTCTGCAGTTCGGTATATTGTGATTTCCTGCTGCTTAAAGTACCTGCGATCTTCTTCATCAACTAGTACAAGGTTCAAATAATACTTGACGCTAAATTTGTTGTTGATGTTCCGATGTGTTGGTGTCAGCTCGTATGGGCTCAGAAACAGCCTAATTGGTATAGATTCACCTGCAAATGAAATAGAACAAGTTGCATTAATTATTACTGTACCTCACATGATCTGCACTACACGTGCCAAAATGGGCGGGTTAAGAAACAGGTCAATACATAATTTTTGTGTGAATCATGTGAAGTAAAAGGATCTAATTTGCACATGAAATAGAGAAAGACCACAGAAATTGACAGAATATCGACGGCAACTTTTAAAAGAAATATGAGCAACCGCGCATGAGATTTTGGTGCATACCTCTGACAGGAGCACCATCCATTAACTCAAATTTTGCTAGGGTTTCTGTCTCTACATGAGTGTTGGCCCCAGAACCAGTGGATTCTCGTCGTCTGATCTCAAGATCCATATTCTTTAGCTTGATTCTTACAAGAAGAAAATATATCTTGCCGATGATCACATCTTTCAAATGATACCTGGATGCAAGCATGTTCACTTTGTTATTACTTATCTGAGCAGGATGAATTCATTCTAAATGGTGGTCATAATTTAGTCAAACAGGCCGTGACATCTCTTTTTACTTCCTTTTTTTTTTTTTTTTTTTTTTTTTTTTTTTTTTTTTTTTTTTTAATGTTTCCTTACTTAAACTTCTTAAAACTGAACCCAGGCATTAAAAGTGCAAACAAATGATCCAAAAAAACATTTTTTTTATGTTGACCAGAAAGATGTCTAAAGTACATATGCACATCTTTAGCCTTCTCGACTTACTTGCTTTTGTTATACTCAAACTCAATATGAAGACAGTCTTCTATTCCAACTTCCATCTGTCAAAGGTTACATGTGAGACAATGAGAAAGCAGTATAGAATAACATAATGGGCTAAATTTATCAATTACAGCAAACTATTACACAGCGTTGCACAAGACATGATTGCAGGTGGCAAAATGATGGGCCCGGCAGGCTGGGTTACAGGTCAAAACGTGCTCAAGTTATAACGACTAAGTTTGGTTGGGTTCCGGTTAGGTTGACCCACAAACATTATTCATCCAACTTTAGAACCTTTAATACAGATTACAGACTTAATGAGAGATATGATCACAAAAACAATTATTATTATAACAATAGTTAGAATTTTATTAATAGAAGCGATTTAAGATGTTTGCATTATTATTTATAGTTTGGGCATTTTTGACCCATTTGACCAGTTTCATCTTTTAGCTAAATTTCTTAATTTGACTTTTTTTAGATTAAACACAACCAAATCGACCCACTGAGACTATATGGCCCGAAACTTACACATATAGACATGATCATTAATAGAACTATATCTCCTGATAGATAAATTAAGAATACTAAAATAACATGGCAGATCACTGACCTTGATGCTGTTGTTGATTGAGGGAGCCGGGGTGTAGTTGCGAACCTGCAAAAGTAACACATAAGAATAGAATAGTGTTCCACTTTCAAAAGTAAGAAAATTTAAAGTGAGGGATACAATTACTTATATTAGAACACAATATCCCTCATGAAAGACTCCCTTGTATTTTTTTTGTTTGATATTATAAGAATGGCTGATGGCACCACTTACTTTTTATCAAGAAAGATCATTAACAATTGTGGCATACATTTTACAATTCTTGCAATTTCGCATTACTGAAAAAGAATCATTAAACTACTGATTTTTTTTTAAAATGTGATTCTTACCACAAAATCTTGGTACTGCGTTATGCTACCCGCATAGCCCCGACTGATTGTTACCTTCAGAACATACCTGGAGCAGACAGTGCAAGAAATTTAATCATGTTTCAAGTTATGAAATAACGATTTGACACATAACAGGGATGTATTCCTGGAGTGGACAAAGCTATTTGATCATGGCATAATCCATATAGAGCATATGTTATAATGGAGCAAAAGCAGGCATCAAATGCATCGATAATTTAGCAAGGAGCATGGACTCCAGTGATAATCATGATATTTTTGCCTAAATATGAAGTTGGAAAGAAGTAAACCCCCCATACCCATATCCCAGTGACAATGATCGTGCAATAAATGCCATCATGTTCATGTTTAATTCTTTTTATGTCATTTAAACTTAGATATAAGAGGTATACCTAAGTCGCACATTCACACCATTGTATGTCTCGTATGGCATTTCAACTGTAGAAAACTCAAAAGGAAATGTTTTCTTTTCATATATTTCACCAGGAACATCCAATTCACGAACTACAAAACAAATGATAAGAGAGTATCAAAATGAAAATTTGTGTACAGAAAAATTACAAGTAAATTACTAATAATGTTGATATATTGATATAACAGTAAAAAACGATAAAAAACAACAACAAAGTTGTCATTTCATCATAAACAAAGCTAATCAAGTCAGACAAACTTACCAAGAGAGGTAAAGTCATAAAAGTTGCCTCTGTCAAAATAAATTTCTGCAAAAGGAAACCACATAACAACATATTAGCATAGGAACGAGATAGCCATGAAGTTGTGCATTGAATATACAGCCTATCAAATTGTTAATTATCATTTTTTTTATGCAACAAAGACTTTTTAATTTTTGAGACAACTAAATAACTTCTAGTAGAGGTAAATTATCGCAAAAAAAAAAAAAAAAAAAAAAGAAAAAAAAAGAAGAAGCTGGATTAACATTTGAATAGGTTGGATCTCATATAGTTCAAGGAAAATGACCAAAAATTAGGCGAAAGAGGTCTATTTTATAAACGTAAGTAGAAAACTCACCAATCTGACCGAGGAGTTCTATTTTAATACCATTATGCTCAACCTTCTTCCCTTGCATCGGTTCTACAGAAATCTGAAAAGATGGTAAATAGGTAAAGTCCAGCTGTTATAATAGCTATCGTACGTATATAGAAACATTTGTAATGTAAAACAAACTGCAGCATGATCACTGTAGATGAGTAATCTACAAAAATACCTTTCCAGCAATGGTTTCTTGGCTTTGGAAAAGGGGGACCAAAGCTGTCTGACCATTTTCCTTCTTCAGCGGAACCTAATAAAGAAAAGTTGTAAAAAAGCACTGTTATAGAATCACGTGTAGGTATAGTACTACAGTAGACGTCTACCAGGGGGACTGGACCAGTTAAAACTTTACAGAAGTATGATTACTTGAACAAGATAGATTTAATCACTGAATTGAAAGTGTCATATATCCTAAAACTTCATATTGCTATGAATATCGGAATTTGCCAAAAAGAGTATGCACAATACATGGATAGGCCTGTGGATTGTTGCAGTATGCTAAGTTTGTGACGTATGGAGTAAACTACAATCACACTGGCAGTTTTGACCATGTCTATGGTCGAAATGTTGTTTCTGTGAAATGATTTTAGCGGAATTCCAGGCCATAAGATGGCAGGTTTTTAGGTTGTTTCTGTATGATTTTGTTTAAAAATTACTAAAAAGCTGCTTTTCAAAAAAATAATTACTAAAAGCTTACTGATTACTTTGGGTTGTCTTAGTAATCAGAAGATCTTTGTTGTAAGCTGTGATTATTTAGGTGATTGATATATCTTAACCTTTCCAACCCAAAAAAAGTGAAATTAAGTGTTATTAAAAAAAACCAACAACATGGATAGGCTACGCTTTGTAGCATGAACTATGAAATACTTGTATGCTGAAATAAACACCCAAACTTTCATAAATCACAATCCAATACAATAGCAGCTACGATACATAAATCTAATACCGACATATAAAATAGTATTTTCCTTAGACCATGCCGATCAAACAGAAGAATCTACAACATATGTACTTACGATTGGTATACTAATCATCATTTAGTCTGTAACATATAACGATAAGAAATGCATACCTGCTTGCGAGTTTTCCCATCGTTGAGTGTGATTGAAATGATGCAAGACGGCTTGAAAGCCCCCAAAATGTAATTCTGATCAACAACAAATCAAGGAGAGCAAGTCACATTCCATTATAAATAATAAATTGCAACACTAATCTATGTAGCGCAAAAACAAAGTTTTGGTTAGTCCTTACCATTTTGCTGACTATTGATTTCCAAAGTCAAAGTCTTCTCTTGCTCTTAAAACCTAAACAAAATCATTGTCATTCCAACAAGGAAACCGTCAGTTAACACATTACATGCCGGTGATACAAACAAAACCCTCGCGATTGTAGTTACAGAATTTAGTCAAATTTTTCATCCAATTTCCGTTCAGAAACCTAAACTTATTAGCCTATGTTTGTATCAGGCGAGAATGTAAAACCTAAATAAAAAACCATAACCGACTGTAGTTAGAAAATTAAAGCAAACCAAATCGAAAGTTAAATTCATTAGTTTATGGTTGTACCTAGTTAATTTACTAATTGGCGATTAGGTTAACGCATTACAGCATTTAAAAACCCTAACCGATGAAATATAGAAAAATGAAGCCAAATTCCCTGAAATTTCTAATAGACAGTTGGTTTAGACTTGTATCTAGTAAACATTATAAAACACGAGCTACTAGTCGATGATCAGTTAACCCTAGTTTAAACACAATTTCATCAATGGAAAACTTAAATTCATCAGTTAATGAAGTATGCTTATATCTAGTGAGAAATATAATAAATTAGCTTATCGGCTATAAGTCTACAACAATGAAACCCCTAACGTATCAAAATCACAAACCTAAAGTCGATAATACAAGGCACGAGATACTAATCGGAGGCGATTATAGAAAATCAAAACCCTAACTGATCATTCGAAAACCTAAATTCATGAACTAGTAATTTCCGCTAAACTCGTCAAAATTATATAAGTTTATACATTCGATGCCGTTACATCAAACTAGTGTTATAAAAAGAGTTACTAATTAGTCGAAAACCTAAGCAGGTAATTTGAGTTCCAAAACCTAAAATCACTGGTTATAAAAAAGATTACAGAATTTAAGCAAAGTTTTATAAAAATGTGTAAATAATTACCGGATCTGTAGCTGTTGGGAACGGAGAAGTGATCTGGTCTCTGGTCAGTCAGTTAGATGCAATCAAAGTTCTTTTTTTTTGTTTGTTTAAATGACAGGTGGACGACTTTCTTCACTGCAATCTCGTCTGGGCCGGCTATTATAATTTAAGCCCACTGGTCCACCTTTACCTAAAAGTCCATTGTTACATGGTCCATCAGCTAGTTTCACAACGTGTTGGGATAAAAAAAAATTTGTGTTAAGAGACCAAGGTAGGGTTGACTGGTGGCTTCATGCCATGGCACCAGCCCAACCTATAGCGCCACAAACCATGCCGTTTATCATGTCATGGAGGGTCGCGCCATCATCATCAGCTCACGCCGTGAGTTTTTTGTTTTTTTGTTTTTTTTATGTGTTGACCTCATGGCACTACTTATATTAAAGAAGAGTGTGTGTTGAGTGACAGATTTTGATGTTATAGAAAGTACTTATTTTTATGTGTTGACCTCATGGCACTACTTATATTAAAAAAAGTGCTAAGGTGACAATATTTTTTTACGTACCAAATGATGGCACCACACTGTACCCCATGCTCGAAGGCTAAAATCAATATTGGCTTTTGATCATCATTGAAGTTAGTACTTTAATATTGTTAATCAAATCAAGCTCGGGTTGAAAGTATCTAAGCAAGCATCGATGTTTCTGACTGAGACGAACTCGAGCTTAGTGACTTCATTCAACCATTTTTCACCTTTATTTTCTGGACACGCACATCTAAAATGTTCATTAATCATATCTAGTTATATACTTCCACCGAGGCACCGAACTAGTTGGTCACGATGAATTGTAATCGCATATCGTAACATTGTTGGTCATAAACTTCGCTACGTTTCTTAATATACACATATAATATGGTATTTAGACATAGAAATACATGTCTAAAATTCATATTTCACTCATAATACTCATAGTGGATTAGTGGTTGTAGTATGCGATTTGAATGAACCACGTTAACGATTTCTGCAACGAGTAAAACAAAATGTTCCAATTATTACACAAGTCATGACAAGAACCACATGATAAAGATGATGAAAAACAAACTCGAAATAGTAATTGAGATTTTTTCTTTTTTTTTTTTTTTTTGAACGGCAAATTTAATTAAGACTACTAGTAAGAAGCTAAAAATTACTACAAAGAAACAAGATAAAAGTTTTTGAGCCAATCAATCCAACTAAACGAAACTTTATATCTAAATTGACACCAATAAAAAGAACGAGACACCACATTTTCGAAAATCATCACCTTTGAAGTATTCTTCGAGCCAAAAATTCTCTTATTACAAAAAG
This sequence comes from Chrysanthemum seticuspe, assembly GCA_019973895.1. NCBI lineage: Eukaryota > Viridiplantae > Streptophyta > Magnoliopsida > Asterales > Asteraceae > Chrysanthemum > Chrysanthemum seticuspe. Next base: position 61,763,513 of record BPTQ01000004.1, on the reverse strand, counting down.
CCCAAATATGCCACCACATGACATAGCCAACTCCTTCAAGGACCTGTTTGTACTTAATGGAGAGACGAAGATTCACAATCCAAACCAACGATTCTTCGTAATAGTAATTGAGATTAAGCTTATTCCTTCACATTTATCAAATGCATTATCCTGTATCAAATGCATTGTAATAGATATCCTAATCAATTCACCTACTTGGGTATTAACTTGAAATGTCTTCATTCGTAATTTATTCATTGAGGGACAAAATGACAAGATTGACTATTTTAACATATAATCCAACAAATTGTTTTGTAACATCCTCTAAAATATTCATAAGATAACTAGACAAACTTTGTTGGTATGTATCAAATATGCGGAAGTAAAAGTGAAATGAAAATGATATTATTGCATTAATTGTGAAAGTGAGGAGATGAACTCCTTTTATACAGAATTAGGAAAGGGAAAAACTAAACTTCAAACTAATTACAGTTTCTACCCCTGTACTTTACATGTATTGCTAAATCCTACTTATTGTTCTATATCCTCCCCTCAAGTTGGAACATCTGTGAAACCCAACTTGGAACTCAAAAAGGAATGTTGAGCTTGTCCCAAAGCCTTAGTCATAATGTCTGCAAGCTGCAGATGAGTAGGAATGTAGGCAGTCTGTAGAAAACCTTCTTGGACTTTGTTTCTTGTGAAATGACAATCAATGTCCAAATGTTTTGTTCTTTCATGGAAACAAGGATTGCCTGCTATCTATTGGGCTGCTTTGTTGTCACAAAAAAGAGTAATAGGAACTTGAACTGGAATGTGCAAGTCCTTAAGCAGATATGTAAGCCAAACTAATTCACAAGTAGTAGTTGCCATACTTCTATACTCTGACTCAGTTGAAGATCTTGAGACTGTGGCTTGTTTCTTTGTCTTCCAAGAGACCAAAGCATGTCCCAAAAAGATACAATATCCTGTTAATGATTTTCTAGTCATTAAACAGGAAGCCCAATCTGCATCAGAAAACCCTGCAACCTTAAGTTGTGGTTGCACTGGATAAAACAGACCCTTGGAAATGGTACCCTTCAAGTATCTTAAAAGATGAATGGCAGCTTGCATATGTGGATCTTTGGGAGCTGAAATGAACTGACTCGGATGTTGAACTGCATAGGAAATGTCAGGTCTTGTCATTGATAGATAAAGAAGTCTGCCAACAAGCCTTCTATAAGAATCTGGTTGTTTCAAAGGTGTTCCTTTGTCCAAAGATAACTTTAAATTTTGAGGTAAAGGAAAAGTAGTTGGTTTTCCTACTGTTAAGCCTGCATCCTTCAGTAAATCAAGGATGTATTTCCTTTGATGCAAGTATGTGCCATTCTCTGTTCTGCACAACTCAATTCCTAAAAAATATCTTGCAAGACCCAAATCTTTAATGGTAAATTTCTGATCCAAAGCCTTTTTGAACTTCTGAATTTCCTCTTCTGAGTTACCAGTGACCAAAATATCATCCACATAAACCAATGCAGCTGTAAAAATATCACCAGTATCCTTGACAAATAAAGAATAATCATGTTTTGATTGAACAAACCCCAAAGAAGAAATGAATTTTGATAGCTCTATATTCCATTGCCTTGAAGCTTGTTTTAGACCATATAGTGATTTCTTTAGCTTGCAAACTTGCCCTGGTGCAGCTTTTGTATACCCTTCAGGAGGCTTCATGTAAATTTCCTCTTCAACAAAGCCATGTAAGAATGCATTATTTACATCTAACTGGTGTAAAGGCCATTCCTTAGCTGTTGCTATTGCGATTAGAACTCTCACAGTTGCAGCTTTTGCAACAGGAGAAAAGGTATGTTTATAATCTGTTCCTTCCTTTTGATCAAAACCTCTTATGACCAATCTTGCTTTGAATCTTTCCACAGTTCCATCAGGTTTGTATTTAGTCTTGAATACCCATTTTGAAGTAATTGCCTTGTGACCATCAGGAAGAGTTGTCAATTCCCATGTTTCATTTTCTTCTAATGCTTGTAATTCTGAATCCATTGCCTTGACCCATTGAACATCTACAGCAGCTTGACTGTAATTAGCAGGCTCATTAGCATTCAAAACATGAGCTAAAGAAGCTACATAATCCTTTGGAAAACTGTCAAAGTCTTGAGTATGGAAAAGTGGATAAGCAGGTTGTTTGACATTAGGTACAGAGTAAGCCATTCCAGCTTTAGGTGTCACAAAATCCTGCAACCAAGTTGGTTTAGTAGAAGACCTTGTAGATCTCCTAAGTGGGACAACTGGTGGAGGAGGAATGGGAACTTCTGGTTCAGGAGAAATGGGATCTTCTGGTTCAGGAGGAATGGGAACTTCTGGTTGCCCAAACTGAATTGAAACATCAGGTTCATCATGTGTTTCAAATACTGGATCAATTGGAGAACTGTGTGATGCTTCCAAATTATTCTGAACTTCAAAATCATCATCATATGCTGGTGTAAAGGGCTTTGGTAAAGGAAAAGATCCTGGTGTTGGTTCTTTAAAAGGAAAACAATCTTCTTTGAAAATAACATCCCTGCTACAAAAGACCTCTTTTGTCTGCAAATCATACAACTTGTACCCCTTTTGCCCAGATGGATAGCCAATCATGACACACCTGTTGCCTCTAGGCTCAAACTTATCTTTATGAGGCTTTGTTACAGCAGCATAGCAAAGACAACCAATGGTCCTGAGATTGTCATATGAAGGTGCTATACCATGTAATATTTCAAAAGGGCTTTTCCAATCTAAAATCTTCATTGGCATTTTGTTGATCAAATATGTAGCAGCCAAGATACAATCTCCCCAAAATTTACTTGGCAAGTTAGCATGAATCTTAAGAGCTCTAGCAGTGTCTAAAAGGTGCCTGTGCTTTCTTTCTACTACTCCATTTTGTTGAGGAGTATACACCATAGACTTTTGATGTATAATGCCAAAAGATTTCAACAAATCTAAACATGTCTTATTCACTATCTCTGTCCCATTATCAGATCTTAGGAATCTAGGTTTTGCCTTGTAGTGATTATCAATGTAAGCAAGAAAAGAAGACAAAGTGTTATGGATTTGGTCCTTTGTATGAATCAAATAAGTCCAAGTGCATCTAGTGTGATCATCAACTATAGTGAAAAAGTAATGTGCACCATTGAGGGCTGCAGACTTATATGGACCCCATAAATCAACATGAATAAGCTCAAAAGGTGCCTTTGCTCTAGTATGACTCAAAGGAAAAGGCAACCTATGATGTTTGGCAAGTAAACAAGTGTCACAAAAGAAATGAGATATATTGACCTTGTTACAATCATGAATATGGATCAATTTTGATACAGAACTGTGCCCAAGTCTAGAATGAAACAAATAAATTGACACAATGTTTGGCTTATTTTGAACAACTTGATTAACAAAAGAAGACAAAACAGGAAATGAACTTTGAGTAGGGGTTTTTGTAGAAGATCTGCAAATATAAAGGTTGTTGAACCCCTCTCCAGCAGCTAGAATTTGTCTAGTTGAAGGGTCCTGAAAAGCAAACCAGGTAGGGAAAAAAATAGCAATAAGATGCTGAGTATTTAGAAGTTTTCCTACTGACAGCAAATTGACCTTGAACTCAGGCACATAGAAAACATCAGTAAGAGTAAGGGTGTCATTGATTCTTATTTTGCCTACTTTGGTAACCCATTTACAAGTCCCATCAGGCAACTTAATCTAAATGGGCTTCCTCAATATTCTGATGGACTCAAAAAGGTGTAAATGTGGTGACATATGGTCTGAAGCTCCAGTGTCAACAACCCAATCAATATCAATTTTAAGACCAGCATTGTCAACCATGAGTTTAATTGAAGTGAAAACACAGACCAGTTGGAACATGTATGCCATGAAAGAAGATACCTGCATGTGGCTTGGAAGAACTAGCCACACTACTATTGCAATCAATTCCTTTGCCTTTAAACATTTTCATCATTTCTTGGCAAACTGCATTGACCAATTTCTGATCTAAATCCAACTTTTCACCAACCACTTCATTCTCATAATCCATCTGAAAAGGAGTATCTCTCTGAGCAAACTGATCAAAATCACAAGCAACTTGATTAGCCATTTTGAACCCACCTTTCTTTCCTTTCTTACCCTTATACCAATCAGGATAACCTATTTTTTCAAAACACTGCTCAACCAAATGCCCTTCTTGATTACAAAAAGTGCATATTTTCTTGTTGTCAGGCCTATTATCTCTTCTGGGATTAGAACTTTGACTGTTTCTTTGACCATTCTTGAGATTAACAAAGAAAGCAGTAGGATCACCAACTTGATGTGTAACTTGTTTTTGTTTCTCCACTTGCTGAACAATGTAATAAGCTTTGTTTATGTTTGGCAAAGGATCCATGGAAAGTATTTGACTCCTCACAGACTCAAACTCATCATTCAACCTCATTAGAAACTGCATCAATTTGGACCTACTATCAATTTCCAGAAACTTTTCAGTAATTCCACATGAACATTCCCTCATCTTTCTACAAGAACAAACAGGCACACCATTGAGACTATGCAATTCATCCCAAAAACGTTTCAGCTTATTAAAATAAGCTGCTACAGTAAGATTGCCTTGAGAAACTTTGCTTAATTCTCTTTCAATGTGATAGATAAGAGGGCCATTACTCTGTCCATACCTTTCATCCAGTTCTTTCCAAAGATCAAAAGCAGAATGAGCATAAAGAAAAGAATCAGACAATTCAGCAATCATTGAATTCAAGATCCAACACGTCACCATGTAATCACACCGAATCCATCGCTGATAATTGACATCAGTCAATGGTGGTTTAGGTGATGATCCATCTATAAACCCTAACTTCAATTTTGCCCCTAACGCCATCTTAATCGTACGACTCCAACCAAGAAAGTTACCACCATTGAATGGTGTATTGGTTAACATCATGCCTGGGTGATCAGAACTTGCAAGATACAACAGATCATTAGCCATGTTTTGAGAGCCTAAATCTTAATTGTTAATGGTGTTTTGGTCAAGATTGACTGGGTTTGATGAATTAGTGATGTTTGGATTAGGGTTATTGTTCAAATTCGCCATTAAAACACTCCTGTAACTGTTAATCGAAGCAATGATTACAAAATGGAGATGATGAAGATGGAACGAATTAAGAACAAACGGTTAAAACCGTTAGGAAACGGTTATGTAACAGAATCGAGCTTCACTGTCCTGATACCATATCAATTATGCGAAAGTAAAAGTGAAATGAAAATGATGTTATTGCATTAATTGTGAAAGTGGGGAGATGAACTCCTTTTATACAGAATTAGGAAAGGGAAAAACTAAACTTCAAACTAATTACAGTTTCTACCCCTGTACTTTACATGTATTGCTAAATCCTACTTATTGTTCTATAGTATGTGAATATGTGATTACATACTTTCTGACTAAGAAAAACAAAAGCAAACATCAAAATATAAAATAGGATTAGTAAAGAAGTAACGCAAAAGTTGTTAGGTGAAAATAATGTGAAATTACTATATCACTCCAAACGGCCTTGTTGGTTTACAAAATGACGAGCGTTGGTTTTGTGACACCGATTGCACCATCTTGTCGGTGATGCGTCAGTTTGGCGGAGAGGAATGGACGAGAGAGTCAAGCCGCTTTGAGTGTTTTGTGGGTATATATTTGTGTATAAGAGACACACAACTATTTAAGCAACATAGAAAGAGACACTAGTATTGATAAAGGTAAGGATGAGCACGGTACCGGTCTCGTACCGATCCCGTACCGAATTAGTGGTAACAATTTTTTCCCGAGCATAAATTAGTGGTACCGGTACCGTACCGAACGGGATTCGGATATCGGTACCTGTACCGGGAAATTGGGTTTTCCCCACTTTTTTTCGGGAATTTCCCGATTTGGTACCGGTCCCATACCGAATTAGTGGTCCCTATTTTTTTTCACCTTATTTCGTAGTTCCGGTACCGTACCGTATTTCAAGAATCGGTACCGTTTCGGTACGATACCGGTACGCAGGGGCGGAGGCATGTAGTGGCAAGTGGGGGGCAGTGCCCTCTACACATTCTTTAACATCTTCCAAATATAGAGTAATTTTTTCTTGTTTTTTTTACCTTTTGATAAAGTTGCCCTCAACCTTTATCCGAAATTGCCCTCAACCAATTTTTAATTCACCATAAAAGATTAATTTACTTCAATAATATAAACATAAAAATGGCAATTCATTGCTGTGTAAGGATAACAACAACATGAACAGTCATGCCACTTTTAAGCTAAAAATCATATTTGTGACCAGAAGTTATTTTTCTGACTTTAATGGTTTATACTTTTTGTTGTGCTGTTTGTAAACAGCTAAACCATAAATTTGGCAAAAGGTTCTTAATACATGTTATTTTAGTCCTTTTGCAAGCTCATATATTCCTTGTGTTCTCGGCTTTTATAGATTAGAATGGGTTGCTTTTAACCGAACACCATTTTTTCTTTATAGACATTGGTCTCTTACTAGTGTTAATTATCTTGAATTAGGGTAGTTTATTTTTAACCCAACCCGACCCGACTTATTCCAATTTCACTGAAAAAGGCATATATAATCTTCTTTCTTAACTTTACCGTTGCCCCCTGTGATGAAACTTTCTGGCTCCGCCACTGCCGGTACGGTTCGGTTCGGTTCCGGGATTCGGTTCGAAATGCTCATCCCTAGATAAAGGTGTTAGTTTGGAAAATGTTGATGTGCCACTAAATTGGCACAACTGACAAAAAAGAAAAAAGAAGCGTCAATGTTAAGAGTGGTAACTCGAATAAAATTCAATAATTCACAAATCAAGCACATTTTGTCGACTAAAGTAACGCGATATGACATGGTTTGAAGTTTGACTCAATTTCTTTTTTAAAATTTAGACTATCTCTTAAAGTACATAGTTTTGACCTTCACTAATATGCATTATGTATTCAAATTCCATGCTCGTTCAAAGCTTGGGAATTTTTACTTCGTCTAGTAGGATTAAGGCAAAGAATTGGAATTAAATATTTTTGGATGACCTAAACTTTTTATTGTGTACATATGCAACTAGCAAGTCTCCATGGATTACATAATTACATAAGGACATTAGGTTGTCACGTGTTAGTATGTTACTGACAATTTCGACCTTGAGTCCCACATAGATTAAAGAAGTAACATTTTGATAGTTAATATACCATAATGTGCATGGATCACATGTGTAAAGTTAAGCGTTATGTTTCCAACTCTTGTATCTGGAACTTCTATAGATATAGCGGCTTCAGATATAACATTTGTAAATTTCCGCAATTCTGAACTTTTTGAAAATTTGTATAATTTTAAGCTTTGTATATTTTTTTATGAGTTTTGCAGACAAGAACCTTAAAGTTTTTACAATTTTTATATATTTTATCATGTCTTCTTAAGAGAAGAGATACAAGTGAGAAAAAATCAAATGAGAAAAGTCATAAGTAACTTTAGCCTACAACTAGACTTAACCCAACTAATTTAATCATTTAAAATTTCTCTGCAGTTTGAACGGGAGGGTTTCTAACGGAAAAACTCGAACATATGTCGAAAGCCGCTTCTTCTTCGTTTGTTTGTTTGAACTAGGGTTGAGCACAATGGACCAGAGACCAAACTGAATCAAGTTTCCAACCATGATGTCTATTTAAAATATCCTCCAGGCTTCACACCAAGAGACAATAAAGATGATAGTGGAGAACCTTTACATGGCATCAATGAGAATGTAATGGAAAGTAGTGTTCAGGAAGAAGTACACATTGGAGAAAAGAATGTAGACGCGAAGCAAAATTCCAAAAATGATGTAGAAGAATCTGTATGTTCAGGCCATTTTAAGAAGTCCGAAATTCCTCATTCAGGTGGGTCAATATTGCTTTTGATAGATGAGTTAGTTAAGGTTGGACAAACAATGGGTTACAACATGGAGGGTTGCATGAAAAATATGGAACAGATCATTGAATTACAAGGAGATATTAAAGTTTTTAGATGAATTTTTTGTCGCTAAATATTCAAGGCCTTGCCCAAAAGGCCAAAAAAGATTGGGTTAAGGAGATATGTGCATCTAATAAGGTGAATTTTTTAGCTTTGCAAGAAACAAAAATGGAGTCTGCGGAAAACTAGAAGGGGGGGGGGGTTGAATAGTTTTACCAATTAAAACTTCCTTTTAAACTATTTAGATCGACTTATGTCAATCTATTTAGTTGTGTGTGTTAGATGTTGATAAACAAGCATATTAAGATATGTAATGAAAAGATAAAGAGTAAGAAGCACAAAACCACAACGCGAGTATTTATAGTGGTTCGGCTACAAGGACACCTTCCTTGCCCTACTCCACTCCCCGAGTCACCTACTCGAGAGTTCGTAAACACTACACCAATCTCCTTATGGCGGAGAAGCCTTCACAACGTCGCTTAACCTTTTTCCGGTACAAAGCTAAATACCGAGTTCTTTCACACCAAGGCGAACCACACCTAACACAACGTCGCCTACCCTTTATACGGTGCTAGGCTAACCACCGAGTTCTTTCACACCTTAGGAGAACTAATCCTTCACAACGTCGCCTACCCTTTATTAGGTACTAGGCTAAGCACCTAGTTCTTTCACACCTTAGGTGAACTACACCTTCACGACACAACACCTAATCTCAAGGAGATCTACTCCTTTACAACATCATCAAGGACATCAATATCCTTAGATCTAATGCTAGTCTATCTAGTACATCGAAACACACCATATCGAATGTACATCTAAGGCACCTTTCACTAATGCCTTAGACTAGATCTACAAGACACCTTTCACTAATGTCTTGTGTCTTTACTTCGAAGCACCTTTCACTAATGTTTCAAGTCTTGACTTCTAAGCACCTACCACAAGTGCTTATCCTATAGACGATAGATACCCTTCACTAATATCTTCATCTTGGCACTTGAGACATCTTTCACTAATGTCTTTAACACTACACTTCTTTGAAGAAAGAAAGGGATCATCAACAAGAGGACTTCAATAGCCTTGATGATGAGGAAGCATGGCAACTCATGGACTTGAGCTTGCTCGACTTCAAAGGTGGTGATCTTGCCTTTAAGAGGAACCTAAAAGATCACACAAAAACAAAACTACAAACATAGATCTCTTGGATCTAAGGTTAGTGAGATTTAACTCATAGGAGAAAGTGTATTGGAAAGGGGTTAGGAATAATGAAGAAATGGCTCACTATTTATAGAGGAAAAGTCCTACTGTTTCCCCGGATCCCACGGATCCCTACCACAAGGGATCCGGCTAGCACAAAGCTAGGGATCCGTGGTCCGCTCCTCTTTGCCCATGGGTATTTTTGGTTATGGGTCATGGGTCATGGGTTGATCCATGGTTTTCTTTCTAGATACAATGTATCTTAAGGATACAATGAACTTGGTTAAGTGGTATATATAAAACCATGGGTTATGGGTCAAAACCATTTGCTAGTATTTACCCGTTTAGTATATACTTGTATTTACCCAATTTAACATACACTTAGTTTTTACCCATTTTAGTATACTTAGTTTAAGTATATGTTTAACCCAATATGTAAACACTAGTTGTTGTACATATGTATCTAAATCATAAAATCACTTATACTTGTTTTAGTGTTTTATGTGAAAGCGTAAGTGTGTTAGAAAACTATTAGTTCAAACCATTTACGTATTTTATTTGTTTCCTTATAATGATCTTACTTTTGTTATCGACAAAACATTAGAAGATCGTAACATATAAATAAACGTTTTTACGGCTTATTTGTATTAACAATCTCCCCCTTTTTGTTGATGACAAAACATAAGATTATTTTAAGGAAAAGCTAAAATTCGTAAAAGTTTGAATTTGTAGTTTTTACTTTCTTCTCCCCCTTTTTGTCAAAACAAAAAGTGTTTGAAAGAAAGCAACACATCGTTTTTAAGAAAAACATGTGAAAGGAAACAAAAGAGAAAAAAAATATAGAGAGCAAGTAACGGGAAAGGATCTCTTCGTTTCTCCCCCTTGACGAGTCCATCCCTAAGTAAGGGCGTCAAGAAACTAATTCTAATCTAGTTCATTTGCAACTAACTTATGCAAAAGATTACGTCAATGTGACGGGTGTGCTCCCCCTAGATGATTGCAATATTTGCAACGGGAAGTCATGAAATTTAAATCAAAGGTTGCAAGTAATTTTGCAACGTATTATTTTGACACCAAGCTCCCCCTAGCTTTAGGATGTCAAATTCTTTATGTGTTAATTGAATAACTGCAAAGCAAGGGTTAGAGAACAAGTATAATTCACAATTTCCTGCAAATGTGATTTAAGTTAGAGAGAAAAAAAAAACTTTCTGACTTCACGGATCCCACGGTTCCCTCCTAGTAGGGATCCGTCTAGGCAATACTGAGGGATCCGTCTGGCTGATGACTAAAATCAGCAAAGGTGATATAACAAGTAATGTTATCGCATAAATGAGATATGAATACATATTCTCAGAAAAATAACAAGTAGCATGTAATTCCATTTAATAAAACAAGAGTTATGATATACATGACTCTAAAAATAAGAAAATAGACAATACATGACTAGAAATTTCTAGACTATCTAACGCTTGATGCTAGGACACCACTAAAATCTTCTAGCTCAAGTTTTGTTTAGGTTTGATCTCGTCGAAACGTTCGAGGAGATGATAGAACATGAAACGTTGGTCTTCTCGTACTTCATGTATCAAACTTTCAACATGTTGACAATGATATCAATCTTTGTCATGGCTAGGTAGTGGTGGTGGAGGAAATAAAATGGCTTGATGCGAAGGATCAAGTGAAGCGGCTTGCGGAGCTTCAAACGATGGAGGGATTGGTGGAGGTGCATTTGAGAATGCCTCGACCAAGAATGATGGTGGTGGTAAGGAAGTGTCAACTTCCATATGGTCGGGTGGTTGACTTTGATGATTTCTCATAATCCATATAGGATTATATGATGGAGACGGCGAAAAGGAAGCAGGAGCAAGTGTTGACTCAACACCTTGATTTTGAACCATTATTCCTCCTAATGAGGAGAATGTTGTCGGCGGAAGCGGATGAGATGGCCTAGAAGGCAAATCCTCTAAATTGTAGAGGTGTGGTGATGATAGTGGAGAAGTAAATGAAATAGCTCTAGGAACCAATGGTGATGGTTTAGTGGAGATGATATTGTTTGGCCTAGGAGGTATGGTGGTGTTAGGCATAGGTAGTTTGTGGGTACTATCCTTTTAGGAATTGGTTTGATTGGATGATGAAGGATTCTCTCATTTGTTGGTTTGACGGGAGATGATTTGGTTGAGGAGATTTCGTGTATAACATGAGCCTTTTTCATGGGTGGTTCTTTGGTGGATAAGTTACTACTTGGGGTTTTCCTCATGATGAAATGATTTCAGGAGCTGAAAGTTAGAGTGAGAGTGATGACTATGGAGGTCCTAACAAGGTGGTTTATAAGCTAAGAGATTTGACAAGTGCATTTAAGCTTAAAGCCACTAGAATTCATTGGAATGTGATGATTGACATGCACAAGAGTCAACTTCAGAGGTTGGACTGATCTAGGAACTCATTTAAGATGAGATGGAGTGTTTGAGTTAGGAAAATAAGTTGAAATGATTGTTTTAGCAAGATTTGACCTATACTGTCATCCGGATCTCACGGTTCCTTTCTCAGAGGGATCCGTCTAGGCTATTCCTAGGGATCCGGCTAACAGCAGTTATGAAAGAGTGGAAATGATGTTTCTAAAATCTAAGACCTCTAACATCTTGAGTGTTTCAGTCTTCCTAAGTGTCTTAAATGAAGGGGTGCTTAAGTACTTGATACTTGAGTGGTGTAGCTAATGATTGTCATTTGTGGAAGGATTTGGAATTTTCATAAGTACCAATGAATGAGCAAGGATGACACTAAAGAGGAGAGTGTCAATTGAAGCTAAATGATCCTAGAGATGAGGTTGTGACTTAGGATTGTGTTTTGGAAAATATCCTAATGGTTTTGAGATGGGAAAACTAGGATTTGATCAACTTTGATTAATTTGAGGTGAGATTGATTTATGATCAATTTTGTTATAAAAGATTTTTAACTTAGATGTGAAGGGTAAAAATATGAAGTGTGAGTTTTGAGAGCGGAAGAGTGATGGATTAAAACAAAGTGATAGATCTATGAATATCTTAGAGTGTGTTCTATGTGAGTTGAAATGAGTAGGAAAGATCAACCTATTTTGATGAAGTCTTAATCTACCTTAGGACACTATGTTTAGCTTAGTGTGAGGTGTTCTAAGGATGTGTTTGACATATAATGCTTGCAATTGCATTTTCTGTTTTTCCGGATCCCACGGTTCCCTAGATGTAAGGATCCGTTTAGTACAACATTTGGGATCCGTCTATCTGCTAGACAGAACCTTTACTAAAGGTATGCAATGATCTTGACAATGCATTATATTCCAAGTTTTGTTTAAATGAGTTCTAAAACTAGGATATCAAATGTAAGATATTTTATTTCATGAAAGAGATAGGATTACATTGATAAATAATGAGTAGAGTAGAATTGATCCTATTTGACTATTCTAGGTTCCTTGAGTGTCTTCGCTAGGAGGATCATTATGTGTTTGATGGGTATTGGTGGAATCAAGAATAAAAAAAGTCTTCATGAGAGATATGTTTAGCGGTTACATCATCTTGTTCACAAGTACGTACAACGGACTTTGAAATTGAGGATGGAAGTGCATAACATTGTGATAGAGGCGAGTCAAGAACATTCCATAAGGGATGAGTTTATTCTTGGAGCCTTGAAGATTTGCAATTCGCCTTGCGAAGAAGTAGGCGAGATTGTATAGTTGTTGTGTTAGCAAACAGTACAACATGTGAGCACAACAAGCGGGAAGAATATCTCGATTTCCCCTAAGACTCCAAACATTTTCACGTAGAATGAGATCAAAAGGCTTGTACTCTTCTCGGATATCCCGTGTATGGATAATGTTTGGATTGGAGTAATATGGTCGAGGTTTACATATTATGCGATTTAAATCTTCCGGAGAGGGTATGTGTGAACAATATGGACTATTTTCTTCACGAAAGTTGAAGAGAGAATCAAGAGACCAATCTTCGGTGAAGGCACTTTGTCCATGATTTGGAATCCGGAGAATGTGAGCAAAATGCCCAAGGGTTAGAGTGAAATTTTGGTTTTTGATGTAAAACCAAAGAGATAGAGAGCGATCCTCGTTACGAACGAGTTCGACTTGACGGAAGAATTCCATTATGAACCTTGGACATATCTTCTCGTTGATTTCAAGAAGACATTCTAGTCCTATGGCTCGGAAGGAGGTATTGATACCTTCTTCGAATTGTAGAGAGGTGTCTACAATACGTCCTTCATGGAAGTGACGGTTTTCGAGATTATTGAACCCACGGACATGATTGCCAGGTGTGTTGGGCTCAAGGGAGATGTTCGGGGTGTAGACACTAGTGAGTGAAAAATCAAACTCGTATTCATGCGTCATAGTTGAACCTATAGAGGTGATGGATTAATAGGAGGTGATGTTTATGGTCAACCTATAAAAATCTAACGTTTTTACTAGATATTATTAACAATGGTATTTAACACTTAACTAACCCATGGTTTTGAAATTCTAGTGGATTATTACTTTTAGAAAGATAGTGGTTTTTAATCTAGCATGAAAACTGTTTTCTAGTAGGACGGATCCCACGGTTCCTTTACAAAAGGGATCCGACTAGTATATCTTCCGGGATCCGTGGATCTGTAGTAACAGAAACAGATTTGATAAAAATATAGGTTTTACAGTTTTTATACCACGAAATATGTTTCATCCTAAATTTTCTTTTAGCATGCATACATGACTTCTAATGTATCATGAAAGAATATAAAGCATACAAAACAAAAGAAATGATAAACACATTATGAAAAGAATAATATAGATAAACTAGATTATTAATAATATTGCTTTTCAATACTTAGGATGATACAAAGAATTGGGTATATAACCCCAATATAGATCAACAACACAAAGTAAATGTCTCCGTATGTGAACTTCATCATAGGGAACACAAGTGCGATGAGTGTTAGGGCGATGAGCACGAGTGCGATGTAAACCATGTTGATGACGGATGTTCTTGGTTTCGGATGAAATGAAATGAGGAGGAAGATGAAGTTTTTAAATGAGAGGGAATTTTTGAAATTGGAAAATTTGAAAAAGTGAGGATTGAATGAAGTGGGCGTCGAGTGGGTTTATTAATAGGGAAGGAGGAATTTTGAAATACGTGTTTTTGTTTTATTATAGAATTAAAAGAAATAAAACATAAGCTATATATACTATGACTATAGATGAGAAATATAACACGTATGAGAGAAGAAAGGCTTCCTAACGAAGCTTCATGTAGATCATGTGTAAACACAAAAATCTACTCAACTAAATTCCTAACAAATAACACTTATTTACTAAACTAATATCATTTAGATATAAGTGGAAAGTCATACCTCGAGTGCACTTAGGAATGTCTTTACAAATGACAAATGTCACTTAGACGATTCCCGCTCCTTTGTGTTTAAGATACCTTCTTTAAGGAAGGTATTCTTGTTACCAAGTGTCTCCTAAAGCTTGGTGGGTATGAGCTTTGACTAATCAACATCACAAAGAAGATTAGTCCAATTTAAATGAAAAGATATATATATAAAAAAAAAGTTGTTATCAACTCAACATCCAAACATATAGTTTTTGAAAAAACATGGTGTTTGTTTTTATGAAAAACCTTCTTTGTAGTTTTCAATTAACTATGGATCGTATCAAGTTTTAAAAGTACAATATACTTCAAGAAACTTGGTAACGAAGCTCTGATGCCAATTGTGGAAAACTAGAAGGGGGGTTGAATAGTTTTACCAATTAAAACTTTCTTTTAAACTATTTAGATCGACTTATGTCAATCTATTTAGTTGTGTGTGTTGGATGTTGATAAACAAGCATATTAAGATATGTAATGAAAAGATAAAGAGTAAGAAGCACAAAACCACAACGCGAGTATTTATAGTGGTTCGGCTACAAGGACACATTCCTTGCCCTACTCCACTAAACACTACACCAATCTCCTTATGGCGGAGAAGCCTTCACAACGTCGCTTAACCTTTTTCCGGTACAAAGCTAAATACCGAGTTCTTTCACACCAAGGCGAACCACACCTAACACAACGTCGCCTACCCTTTATACGGTGCTAGGCTAACCACCGAGTTCTTTCACACCTTAGGAGAACTAATCCTTCACAACATCGCCTACCCTTTATTAGGTACTAGGCTAAGCACCTAGTTCTTTCACACCTTAGGTGAACTACACCTTCACGACACAACACCTAATCTCAAGGAGATCTACTCCTTTACAACATCATCAAGGACATCAATATCCTTGGATCTAATGCTAGTCTATCTAGTACATCGAAACACACCATATCGAATGTACATCTAAGGCACCTTTCACTAATGCCTTAGACTAGATCTACAAGACACCTTTCACTAATGTCTTGTGTCTTTACTTCGAAGCACCTTTCACTAATGCTTCAAGTCTTGACTTCTAAGCACCTACCACAAGTGCTTATCCTATAGACGATAGATACCCTTCACTAATATCTTCATCTTGGCACTTGAGACATCTTTCACTAATGTCTTTAACACTACACTTCTTTGAAGAAAGAAAGGGATCATCAACAAGAGGACTTCAATAGCCTTGATTATGAGGAAGCATGGCAACTCATGGACTTGAGCTTGCTCGACTTCAAAGGTGGTGATCTTGCCTTTAAGAGGAACCTAAAAGATCACACAAAAACAAAACTACAAACATAGATCTCTTGGATCTAAGGTTAGTGAGATTTAACTCAGAGGAGAAAGTGTATTGGAAAGGGGTTAGGAATAATGAAGAAATGGCTCACTATTTATAGAGGAAAAGTCCTACTATTTCCCCGGATCCCACGGATCCCTACCACAAGGGATCCGGCTAGCACAAAGCTAGGGATCCTTGGTCCGCTCCTCTTTGCCCAAGGGTATTTTTGGTTATGGGTCATGGGTTATGGGTTGATCCATGGTTTTCTTTCTAGATACAATGTATCTTAAGGATACAATGAAATTGGTTAAGTGGTATATATAAAACCATGGGTTATGGGTCAAAACCATTTGCTAGTATTTACCCATTTAGTATATACTTGTATTTACCCAATTTAGCATACACTTAGTTTTTACCCATTTTAGTATACTTAGTTTAAGTATATGTTTAACCCAATATGTAAACACTAGTTGTTGTACATATGTATCTAAATCATAAAATCACTAAATCACTTATACTTGTTTTAGTGTTTTATGTGAAAGCGTAAGTGTGTTAGAAAACTATTAGTTCAAACCATTTACGTATTTTATTTGTTTCCTTAAAATGATCTTACTTTTGTTATCGACAAAACATTAGAAGATCGTAACATATAAATAAACGTTTTTACGGCTTATTTGTATTAACAGAGTCTATCGAAGTGTTATGCATTAATAGATGTTGGGGAAATTTCGCGTTTGATTATGTATATAGTGCGTCTGTTGGTAACTCGGGTGGGATTCTTTGTGTGTGGGATCCTAAAATGTTTAAGAAATTGAATGCTACTGTCTCGGATTACTTCGTTATGGTTAGAGGTGATTGGATGCCAAATGGTAAAAAGCTTCTTATCATCTCGGTGTACGCTCCACAAGAGTTAGCTGAGAAAAGGATGTTGTGGGATTACCTGTCACATGTGATTTCTAGTTGGGAAGGAGAGGTAGTAGTCATGGGGGATTTTAATGAAGTTCGGTATAAAGGTGAAAGTTTTGGGTCGGTGTTTAATAAGCAAAGTGCAGACATGTTTAATTTTTTCATATCTAATGCGTTCCTTTACATGGTGTTATAAATCTGCTACTAAGATGAGTAAACTTGATCGTTTTCTTATTTCTGATAACCTTATGTGTTCGTGTCCTAATATCTCTTCCATTTCTTTAGATCGTTATTTATCCGATCATCGTCCGATTTTAATGCGGGAAGCTCTTTATGACTATGGGCCAGTTCCTTTTAGGTTTTTCCATTATTGGTTTGAGCTGGAGGGTTTCAACAAGTTCATTGCTAATTCTTGGCAGGAAGCTCCTTCATCTGATCCCAATGCTTTGGCCAGAATGTTTAAAAAACTTAAGTATTTGAAAGAAAAGATTCGTGAATGGAATAAGACGTATAAAGATAAGTCGAATAATAGGAAGAGAGGCTTGAAAGCTGAGTTAGCTGAATGTGATCTGATTATTGATAAAGGCGAAGCAGAGGCTGAAGTAGTTAATAAAAGAAATGAGGTGGTTACTTTACTTTAAGATATGGAGAAGATTCAATCGTTGGAAGTGGCTTAAAAAGCGAAGATTAAGTGGGCTATTGAAGGTGACGAGAACTCTAAGTATTTTCATGGTGTCCTTAACAAAAGGAGAAGTCAACATAATATTCACGGTATTTTGGCAGATGGTACTTGGATTGAATCTCCAACTTTGGTGAAAAAATAATTCTTTTCTCACTTCAAAAATCGTTTTGATCAGCCGCAAGACAATCGTCTTTATATTGATATGAACTTCTCGAAAAAAATCAATTCGGACCAAGTAGCTGATTTGGAAAGTGATGTTTCAAAAGAGGAGATAAAAAGGGCTGTTTGGGAGTGTGGGATCGATAAATCCCCTGGTCCGGATGGGTTCACGTTTGGTTTTTATCGTCGGTATTGGAATATCATTGAAAAAGATGTTGTTGACGCGGTAACATGTTTCTTTGGTCAAGGTTATTTCCCTAAAGGTACTAATTCTTCGTTTGTAACTTTGATTCCAAAAACTCCAAATGCTAATATGGTTAAAGACTTTAGACCGATTAGTTTAATTGGAAGTATGTACAAAATTATTGCTAAGATATTGGCGAATCGTCTTGTTGTGGTGTTGGGAGATCTTCTCAATGAGGTTCAATCTGCTTTTGTGGCGGATAGACAAATTCTTGATGGTCCATTTATATTGAATGAACTTGTTCAATGGTGTAAGAAGAAGAAAAAACAATCTTTTATTTTTAAGGTTGATTTTGAAAAAGCTTATGATTCAGTTCAGTGGGATTATTTGGACGACGTCTTGAAAAAGTTTGGATTTGGAAAGAAATGGTGTATGTGAATTAAAAATTGTCTTAGATCTTCTAGGGGTTCGGTCATCGTTAATGGAAGCCCGACGGAGGAATTTCAGTTTTATAAAGGCCTTAAGCAAGGTGATTCGCTTTCCCCTTTCTTGTTTATATTGGTCATGGAGACTTTACATATGTCGTTTCAAAGAGTGGTGGATGCAGGTTTGTTCAAAGGAGTTGTTTTAGCTCCTTCTTTGCATCTTTCTCATATGTTTTACGCCGATGATGCTATATTTATGGGTCAATGGAGTGACTCTAATATAGACACTACTGTTAAAGTGTTGGAATGTTTTCATCGTGCTTCGGATCTTCGTATAAATATGTCTAAAAGTAAGCTTTTGGGCATCTCCGTGGAAGTGGACAAAGTGGAACAAGCAGGAGCGAAAATTGGGTGTACAATTCTTAATACTCCTTTTACTTATTTAGGATCGAAAGTGGGAGGTTTAATGTCCCAAATTCATTCTTGGAAGGAGACGATTGAAGGAATGGTAACAAGATTATCTAAATGGAAGTTAAAGACTCTTTCAATAGGAGGTAGACTTACTCTTCTTAAATCAGTTTTAGGCTCAATGCCAATTTATCATATGTTTATATTTAAAACTCCGATGAAGGTGTTACAAAGTATGGAGTCGCTTCGCTCTCTATTTTTCAATGGTGTTGATTCAACTAGTAAGAAAGTGATATGGGTGAAGTGGAAAGATGTGTTTGTCTTCGAAAGATAAAGGAGGTCTTGGAGTGTCAAGTTTATTTGCGCTAAATCGAGATCTTATGTTCAAATGGGTATGGCGTTTTATTACCCAAAGTTCATGTCTATGGGCTAGGGTGATAATAGTGTTGCATGGAGTAGATGGAAAAATTGGGAAGAAGTTGAAGCCATGCTATCCGTCTATTTGGCTTGATATTATTAATGAGGTGGAGCGGTTAAAATCTTGTGGCCTTGATTTGGTAAGCTATATTCATTCGAAGCTGGGTAATGGGATGAACACGTCTTTTTGGGAAGTCGCTTGGCGCGGGGATACAACTTTTAAAGTTTTATATCCAAGATTGTTCGCTTTGGAATCTAAAAAAAAATTGATGTTGCGTCAAAGCTGTCACAATCTGGTTTGGACTCCTCTTTTCGACGTGCTCTGAGGGGAGGTGCTGAACAAGCGCAGTTCGAGATGCAAAAGGATAAGCTGGAAGGCTGCACTTTAGTTAATTGTAATGATAGATGGGTTTGGTCTTTGGAAGGTTCGGGAGAATTCTCGGTGTCGTCAGTTAGAAATTTGATTGATGGTTTCATGTTACTGGAGGTGTCGTCTAAGACTCGTGGGATTAAAGAGGTTCCAATTAAGGTTAATTGATAAGGTTTTAAAAGGTACCATTTTGAGGGGTCGTTTAAGTCCTTATTTGATCACTTTTGTATCCATTATTGCTTAATATCGTTCCTTTTCACTTTTTAGGTCTCTTGAAGGCAAAATGCTGGAATGGCACTTATTTGGACGAAAAGGCGCGAATATATGAAGAAAATGGCCAAAGTCAAAATCGAGACACTCACAGCTGCTGAAAATAGAAGGCGACGGCGTCAGGTGCTAATTGCGACGCCGTCCGAGGATTTTTGTGACGGTTCAGAACCCAAAACTCGTATTTTCAAGTGACGACGTCCAGTTGTAAAAGAGTAGGCCGTCGCTACTCAGACGGCCTAGATGCAATCCAGACGACGTCAGAAGCTGAAGAGGACGGCGTCACGGACATAAGGTGACGCCGTCGCAAGGTTAACGTGGCCAAGACGAAACCCTAATGACGGCGACACGACGGCGTCACGAAACATAAGGTGACGCCGTCGCATATGTAATCTTATATATAGAATCCGAATTTTTCAGTTTTAGAGAGAGTCTTTTGGAGTGAAAACCTAAAACCGAACCTAAGGTGTCTTGTACAGTATTTTAGGGTTTTAAACCCTATCTTACATCAAGATAAGTATTTACTTCATTAATTCAATTATGTCTTTGATTATTTGTGTGTATGCTTGCATGTTCTCCATGTCCGGCTAATTTATTTGTGTGTTTGCTTAGGAAGTATGAAACTTAATTATTGAATATTGATTGGTTGTTTCTTATCTTAGTTGATTAATGATCTAGTAATGCGATAGGTCATTCGTTGTGTACTTAATGCTTGATTCATCTTTGTGAACCTTAGAATATAATTACCTGAGTAGTTGTAAGCTAAACCATCCAAAGAGTGCCTTAGAGTAAGAGTTTATTATCCCTAGTGGGTTTTGTAGACGATACCCTTTGGTAAGTTCAAAGAGTTAGGGAGAAACGCATACCCTACAACTTTAGACACACAACGCAACTAAGAATAAGGACGTGACAACTCAACCATCAATAGGAGATAATTAAGGAGTAGTACAACCTAAGTAAACACATCTTTAAACTATCATACGAGCACACATTAATTAGACATAGACTCCCACAACCTTAGTTTAGATAATTAGATAATAGTAGAGTAATCGGTAGAAATACCAACCCCCCAAATCCAATACCCGAGATTCGTACCTTTCCATTTCATAAAATATAAAAAATACAAAAAATAATCTTCCTCAACCTTAACCTTAGCGTAGTAACTCCTTACTAGCATTCCTATTCCCCTAGAGAACGATATCAATACCCGTGGCTTACCCTAATTACTACACTACAACGATTAGGTTCACTGCCTAGGGTGTTATAAAACTTGCTCGAAGAAAAGGAAGTTTCCTTGACCCCGAACGACGCGTGTAGCGTTATCAAGTTTTTGGCGCCGCTGCCGGGGAATAGAATAGCTAGTTAGTAGTCCACCTCGTTTAGGTTCTTTGCTTGATTCCTATCAAGTAAATTTTTCTCAATTTTTTTAGCTTCCTCTTAGTCTATCCCCCTTCTTCGTGACCTTTGTTCGTAATCCCATCACTTTTCATCATGGAAGGTGATAACCAACCACCACTTGATAACCCAACACCCAATAAGTCAATGTCACTCAAAACCCAAACCAATAACCAACCCAACCGTCGAAGCCGCTATGTGAGTAGAAACACCGACCTTCAGGATTTGCAGAAAATATTCGATAGTACAATTAGGGAAGCTGTTGAGAAAGTAGTCAGCGCTGCTGTAATTGGTTCTATGATTAGCAGTAATCCGGAAAATGGCATGATAAACAACAACGTGGATGTGGAAAATAGTGCTTACTTCAATCTTTACCCCACTAAGGAAGAGATTGCGTACCATCAATACATAATCGATAATCCACAATCACCTATCATTAGGATATGCCCAAAGATTAGGAGGGGAAATCCCTGGAACCTAAAAATCCCTTGTATGATCGGATATAGGAGTGTCGACCACGCTTACATAGATACGGAATCCCCCATCAATGTAATGTCATCTACTGTCTACAATGACATTATGAATGAGCGACTCAATATTAGGAGAGACCCTAAGTATCCGGGAGGAGTTTGCAACTTTGTGGGAAGAGTCAAGGACGTGCATGTCTTTATAGGAAACTTCACCTACTTAGTTGATTTTATGGTCCTAGAAGACGTAGGATGCGTTATTGACTATAGTTTATCCCAAGTAGTGCTAGGGAAACCGTTTGTTGAAACATCTAGATTGAGCCATAACAAGCATGATGGAACAGTTAGGTTTAAGAATGGAACCAATGAGATCACCTATAGAATGCCTTGGAAAACAAATGAGTATGGCCACTTGTCCATTTATGATCGAGACAACATCAAAGCTTTTGAGGACAAAAGCAAGGAAGATGTTGAGAAGGGTTATAAATTCATGTGGGAAAGAAGGAGGCATTATTATAAGGATTGTTTGACTCTAGGGCCTAGGTATAGAGTCGATGAAGATTTTGTCAACATGATAGAATTCTCATTGAGGGCGGTGGTGAGGAAACGTAGGAGTATGAGTATGAGTCTAGCTACAAGACTCTTAAATAAAGAAAAGCGCTTCGTGGGAGGCAACCCATGCTTAATTGTTTGCTTGTTAGTGTCATATATCTTTTATTAATTGTTTATCCTCATGTTTAAATTTGTAAAAATGCTTTATTTTGTTTTTAACCTCGTCTTAATTGCATATAAAGGTATTTTACATAAAGGATAAGTGTAGGGAGAATTACACACGTTTTCAAAAGAAACGTAGACATGAGAATAACAATTAACTAAAAGATATTTATGTTTGTTTGTTCGAGTCAAATGCTTGTATCAAGTCATAATGGATGTTTTGCAGAAATTTTTTCCAGATTCTAAAGATGTAAATTTTCCAGAATTTTTTCCAGAAAATCGCAGACCAGTTTTTGTCAAGATAACCTGACGGCGTCAGGATTGCAACCTGACGGCGTCAGGAAGGAGTAAAAACATCAGATTACTTTTTTTCTCGTTTTCTGAGCTACTTATAAATTTTTGGAATTTTCCAGGTCTTAATTTTCTTAGAAATTCTGTAAACATCCATTCCACAAGCATTATATCCTAGTTTAAATCGAGTCTTATATATACTATTACCGCCGATTTTACGCGAAGGTTTCGTTTGTTTTCTTCAAGTGTGCAGGTTTAGTTTGTCAAGAAGAAGTTACATAAGATTGGAAGGAGCTTTTCACGCAATAATTCTTCTTGAAAAGGATTTAACCACCACTTTACACGGATCCTACCGAGCTAATCAGGGGAGTATTAGTTTCTTTCGTATTTAATTACCTTCCATTATCATAACTTTGATACTTTCGGGGAACATTGGGGACAATGTTCAGTTTAAGTGTAGGGAGGGAAAATAAAACGGGAACTTTGAAACTATGCTTATCCTTGACTATTTGCTTTGTCCAATTGTGATTGTGTAATAAACCATGAGGAAATGTCGGTTAGGGTAATTTTGGCACCAAATTTAAATTTTTTTATGACATATAGGAGTGGGCCATTAGTCTTCACAAAAGCGTCTCATGGATAGGAAGTTGCATGACTAGCACAAAAACCCTTTACCACCCAAATTCCACCAAAATGTGAGGATCGCCCTTAGATTAGTAGGAATTAAAGCATTCATCTTCAATGCTTAGAGTGTGAACCGGTAGTATATTAGATTCTAGAACTTGTTTTGTGATGCATTCCGAGATCGCAAGTGAGGCTACACTTGTGTAGTTAGGAATAACTAAATGATAAGAGGCATTAGGATAACCCTTGTTTGATACCCGTAATATAATTACTTCTTCCATATCGGTTGAGTAATTCCCCCACACCCTTTGCGTTGTACTCATCTTTAGTACACGATACCCTTAGTTAACCCCTCAGAGCCTATCCTTTTCGCGGTTCTCGTGATGTTTCGGTTTTTCCGGAATATCAATGAAGAGCATTGTTTACACCCCCACCCCCAAATATACACCCAAATCGCCTTAGCCTACCCCTTATGCACTCACTTTTAGTGCAAATGTTTGTTATCACCCTAAAAACCCTTAGTTCAATTATCTAGTTGCTTGCATAAGTTGCTAAGTCAATTCATATCCTTTGTATACAGTTTTGGGACGATTGGGATTCATGGGAAAAGTTAAAGTTTATGAAATGACGGGAAGGGAACGTTAAAATTCAAATTCTCTTTGTTTGCGTAATAATGTACCCCAAGTGTTTTGATCTTTTCAAATCGGGTCAAATTAGTGTTAGAGTAATAAAAACTCAAGTGTAGGGATATGCCTATAAATCCCTAGTATTTTGATGTTATCGTAGAGGATGGTAGAGTAAAAATGTATGAAAAAAAAAATAGAAAAAGAAAAAAAAATATAGAGTGTAAAAAAAAAAAAAAAAAAAAAAAAAAACGGGCTACCATCCTACATCTATCTTTGAATTTATGTTTATTTATTTCAGTTATCTAGAGTTTAGAGTGTCGAGTCTTGGCTTAGCAACGCCATTCTTCATATGCATTTAACATAGAGATTTTTGACTTACCACCACTAAATAGCCTATCCCACCAAACCCTTGTTTCCCTACCGTAAGCCTAACATTACAACCCTTTAAAAGACCTCTTTGATAGTCTTTCCTAGGTGCTTACGCCAAAGCGATGGAGGTTTGATCTATTCTCAAGCCTATGGTAATCTATGTACTAGGACCGGTTAATGAGTGTTTATCTTCCATTTCCTATTTGTTATATTTCATATATACACCCGAGAGAGATGTGAGTATCCAAACACCCCATGTGAGGTGCTAGTATGTAATTTCCGTGCTTGTTATGACTTTTGCGGGGCTTATATGTGTTGTGGACCGTTTTGAATTAATGCTTCATGACCCCTAACTTATAAATTAATTGGTTAAAAGCACATTTGCTTGAGGACAAGCAAATAACAAGTGTAGGGATATTTGATAAGGTTTTAAAAGGTACCATTTTGAGGGGTCGTTTAAGTCCTTATTTGATCACTTTTGTATCCGTTATTGCTTAATATCGTTCCTTTTCACTTTTTAGGTCTCTTGAAGGCAAAATGCTGGAATGGCACTTATTTGGACGAAAAGGCGCGAATATATGAAGAAAATGGCCAAAGTCAAAATCGAGACACTCACAGCTGCTGAAAATAGAAGGCGACGGCGTCAGGTGCTAATTGCGACGCCGTCCGAGGATTTTTGTGACGGTTCAGAACCCAAAACTCGTATTTTCAAGTGACGACGTCCAGTTGTAAAAGAGTAGGCCGTCGCTACTCAGACGGCCTAGATTCAATCCAGACGACGTCAGAAGCTGAAGAGGACGGCGTCACGGACATAAGGTGACGCCGTCGCAAGGTTAACGTGGCCAAGACGAAACCCTAATGACGGCGACACGACGGCGTCACGAAACATAAGGTGACGCCGTCGCATATGTAATCTTATATATAGAATCCGAATTTTTCAGTTTTAGAGAGAGTCTTTTGGAGTGAAAACCTAAAACCGAACCTAAGGTGTCTTGTACAATATTTTAGGGTTTTAAACCCTATCTTACATCAAGATAAGTATTTACTTCATTAATTCAATTATGTCTTTGATTATTTGTGTGTATGCTTGCATGTTCTCCATGTCCGGCTAATTTATTTGTGTGTTTGCTTAGGAAGTATGAAACTTAATTATTGAATATTGATTGGTTGTTTCTTATCTTAGTTGATTAATGATCTAGTAATGCGATAAGTCATTCGTTGTGTACTTAATGCTTGATTCATCTTTGTGAACCTTAGAATATAATTACCTGAGTAGTTGTAAGCTAAACCATCCAAAGAGTGCCTTAGAGTAAGAGTTTATTATCCCTAGTGGGTTTTGTAGACGATACCCTTTGGTAAGTTCAAAGAGTTAGGGAGAAACGCATACCCTACAACTTTAGACACACAACGCAACTAAGAATAAGGACGTGACAACTCAACCATCAATAGGAGATAATTAAGGAGTAGTACAACCTAAGTAAACACATCTTTAAACTATCATACGAGCACACATTAATTAGACATAGACTCCCACAACCTTAGTTTAGATAATTAGATAATAGTAGAGTAATCGGTAGAAATACCAACCCCCCAAATCCAATACCCGAGATTCGTACCTTTCCATTTCATAAAATATAAAAAATACAAAAAATAATCTTCCTCAACCTTAACCTTAGCGTAGTAACTCCTTACTAGCATTCCTATTCCCCTAGAGAACGATATCAATACCCGTGGCTTACCCTAATTACTACACTACAATGATTAGGTTCACTGCCTAGGGTGTTATAAAACTTGCTCGAAGAAAAGGAAGTTTCCTTGACCCCGAACGACGCGTGTAGCGTTATCATTAATGTGCACGCATGGAAAGTTAAGATTGATTGTCTTCCTACTAGATTGAATCTCTCTCGTAGAGGTATGGATATCAATTCTATTATATGTCCTATGTGTGATAAGGCGGTGGAATCTACGAGACATCTGTTTTTCAATTGTCATGTTTCTAACGAGATTTTGCGAAAGATTTCTCGATGGTGGGATATTGAGTATAAGGAGGTTTCGTCATATGAAGAATGGTTGGATTGGTTATTGAATCTTCGTCTTTCGAGGAAGCACAAGCAACTCTTTGAAGGTATTTGCTATGTGTTATGGTGGCATGTTTGGAGTTTTCGTAACATGTGTATTTTTGGTCGTCGGAGTGCTTTCAAGGCGGATATCTTTGATGATGTGGTCTCTCGTTCATTTAATTGGTGTCGTTATAGAAGTAAAACTTCCTTTAGTTGGATTGAGTGGCTTAAAAACCCTCACCTTATTACTTTATAATGTTTTGTAATCTTCTAGCTTCTTGCTAGTTTGTTTGAATAAAATCAGCTGTTCAAAAAAAAAAAAAAAAAAAAAAAAAAAAGCTGAATCAAGTTTCCCTCAAAACTATTAGCTGATAAACCAAATTCATCATAAAAGTCTAAATGTGCTCATTTGTGACAGGGACAAAAAACCAACAAACCGTGCGAAAAATGTGGTTTAAAAAGACCTATTGCAAAATATTACACATTAAAAAAAGAAACTCTAATGGTGTGCTTGGTTCAAACTTGATAATGAAAAAGGGAAAGACAATGATAATATTAAGGAAAGGGAAGGGGAAAGGGAAAGGAATTCATTCCTTTAATTTATTGGGTAATGGCCCATTACCCACTATTGGGTAATGACCCATTACCCACTATTGGGTAAAGGGTCATTGCATTATAGTCAACCAAACATCTTTTTTATTGGGAATTGATACTCACACAATCTTTTTTTTATTCATGCAACATAATTTGTGCATTACAGTTTGTACTGTACAATACTGTAATGCACAAATTGTGGTGCATGCATCAAAAAATGTGGTGTGAGTATCACCTCCCTTTTTAATTACCTTACCCGTTCCTCACCTCCCAAAACTTTCTACCAAGCGAGCCCTAAGTTGAATGTAATCATTTAGCTAATAATAGACTTACTGAGAGGTCCCATTAGCGTGCATCCGGTAGGAATTGGTGGGACTCGTGTTGATGTTGTGTAAGTTCTTGGTTTGTTCGTTTATAATAAAGGATCAAACGGGTACAATATAAATTTCTAATAAATAAAATGGGACATCACATTAGTTAATCATTCTAGTGAAAGCAAAGACGGAAAACCTTAGTCATTAACTATTTACAAGTTTATAAGTAAAAGAATAAAAAAATGTTTTGATTTTGTTTAGATTTACAAAATGGGACAGTTGTCCGGTGGTAAATTAGGGACAATTGTTCGCTGGTAAATTAGTGATAGTTGTTGCTATTTCTCGCACAAAATATTATCCTATCCGATAAAAAAGATGCTTTTTCAGCTTAACAGGAGACAATTTCCGATATTTATTTGATTTGCCATGACAATGAACAAAAGTCAAGGGAAAACTTTATCTAATGTGGGTCTATACCTGGAACGTCCTATTTTTTCACATAGACAACTATATGTAGTTGTATCAAAGGTCAAAAGCAAGAAAGGTCTCAAAGTGTTATATTGTGATTTTGACGGCAACTATTGCAATTACACAACTTTTTATTTTTATAAACAATACATTCAATGTTATTTACCTTCATTCAAGATATTTTTCACAAATACCATTGTATGTTAACTTTTTTTCTGTCAACATTATACATTTACGGATTTTTTATTTTTCTATAGAATTCATGTAATACATTTTTATATTTAATAATAAAACTTAAGGTTAGCCGTCCATGAGTCCATCGCACGAGCCTAAAGCTAGTTGTTGTACTATAAATGACAAGATTTGACTATCAACATATAATCCAACAAACTGGTTTGTAACGTCCTCTAAAATATTCACAAGATAACTAGTTAATTAAATTGTTGGTATATGATTATATATATTTCAACTAAGAAAAACAAAAGCTAACATCCAAATATAGATTAGAATAGTAAACAAAATAATGCAAAGCTGTTAGGTGAAATTATTAGTTATAAAAACTATACTGTGCATGATGTTCAATTGAAAATTCAATGATTCTCGAATCAAGCACATTTTGTTGACTAAACTAACGAGAAATTGCCATGTTTAGCCCTTTATGTTCGATGTAACTTGTTGTGTTCAAATTACCTCCATTTGTGAGGTGTGAAATGAAATGTAATCTTTGTTCAAAAAAAAAAAAAAAAAAAAGTTTGACCCAATTATTTTCAATCTTATTTTCAAGGTTCATACTTTTGACTCTCATTAATATGGATTACGTATTCAAATTCCATATTTATGTGTTTCAAAGCCTGGAAATATTTACTTAGTTTTGTAGAATTATGGCCAAAATTTTGGATTAAATCTTTTTGGATGATGAATTAAGCTCGACCAGCAGGAGAGGAAGCATGATCAATCCGATCTTGTTACTATCTCGTCCTTTCCTTTCCTTCTCCCCCTAATCAGAGCGGAAAGCTCGGATTTCGCTTCATTTTCAAATTGGAAATCGCCAGTTGTCTTGGTTCGACCAACAAAGGCATGGGACTCTTTGGGCATTGCTTGGGTCAAGTGAAGAAAAGACTGGCTACCATTGCGACAGTTGTTAATACCGTTTCTCTCAGACATCTCGACGCTGAAGTAGCATATCTTAATATCTTTCAATAAAGAAATTAGGAAAATAAAAAAAGGGGTATTCGTAAAATCTGTTAACTCTGAAATTATATTGTATATGTGCAACTAGCTAGTCAATGACATGTGGTCGTCATATGCTACTATATTTCGACCTTGAGTCCCACGTAGATTAAAGAAGCAAATTTTTGATAGTTAATGCATAGATCATATGTGTTTAGGTGTGTCAAAAATCCCGACCCGACTCGAACCCGACTCGGACCCGAACCCGACTAAGCATATTCGGGTCGGGTTATTCGGGTTAGAAATTAAATTCGGGTTATTCGGGTCAACCCGATTAGCTCGAATACTAAATAGGGTCGGGTATCGGGTTGAGATTTTTTGGCTAAGTCGGGTTCGGGTCAACCCGTTTGACCCGAATAAGGATTTTTTTTTTTTTTTTTTTAATATAATTATTTTAGAAATTTTCTATATATATTAGAACAAATAGGCAATTTTTTCACTATTTAACTTATATTCGGGTTGACCCGACCCCGAATTGACCCGAACACCCGACTAACCCGAGTTCAAATAGGGTCGGGTTCGGGTAAATTATTTTTAGCCTTGACCCGACTTTAACCCGACCCGAATTGACCCGAACCCGACCAACCCGACCCGAATGATACCCCTATATGTGTTAAGATTAGTATAACCTTTTCAAGGTCTGCATTAGTTGCTCCTAAATTAATAAATATAGTGGTAGCTGACACAGGGGGCTCTGGCGGATCCAGGATTTTAAAATAGGGTATGCATCATAAGCCAAAATGGCAAAATGACGGGGTCGCGTAACGGGTCAAATTAGATTTGGGTCGGGTCGGGTCGGTTAAAATGTAGCCGTGTTATCGTATGTCTATTGAAACTTACTAATCCTATAAAACCCTTTGAATGCGTAGCTTAATATAACTATATGACATGAGGATGCTTCTCGCGTACAATATATTCATATGTAACTACTCCCTCCGTCCCAAAGTTATAGTCCTCTATTGACTTTTTCGGTCTTTCTTCTACAACTTTGACCTTAAATATTTTTGTTTGTGTTATATAATACTTGATGAAAAATATATGAATGGATTGTGTTTTAAATGTATTCTCATTGGTATATCTTTCATCACTTATTGTATAACACAAATAAAAATATTTAAGGTCAAAGTTGAAAAGGAAAGACCGAAAAAGTCAATAGAGGACTATAATTTTGGGACGGAGGTAGTATATGACATGAGAATGCTTCTCAATAATATGAAATCAATATTAACTTGCTTTCAATTTTTTTATCCCTGTACATATATAGTTTTACATATGATATATTTTAAACGCCAACTATATGAATCTTTGATTGAAACTAAAATTATAAATTTCTATATGATAAATGGAACAAGACACAATTACTACATCTTAATATTTGAAAAAGAGATTTGCTTGTGTCTTATTAAACTAACTTGAGCCAAAAAATAAAATAAAAAATAGTATGCGTACACATCTAAATTTTGACTAGTGGCTAAAAAAGTGAAGTGTAGAGTTACGGTTATCAAAGTCTTTCTTGGGATGTTAGTAAAAAATATTAATATATTGTAAAAGTCACTTCTTCTTCAACTTTATAGAAGAAAAAATAAACAAACGATCTAAACACTAAACAGAGCAAGGTCGATCTATCTACATGAAGGATGTAAATAATGTTTTCTTCCTCTTTTTTGTTCATCAGTTTCAACATAGCATCGTCAGGGTATGCACCTTAATTTCTTGCTCAAATTTTTGGGTGTGCACTCTATGTAAAAGATCACCATGAAAGCCAAATATCAAATTTTCTTACACTATTACCAGGTTTCACAGGGTATGCACGTGCATACCCTATGGTAAGTGTAGATCCGCCCCTGACAGGGGGAGAGTTAATGTAAAATCAAACTTAAAGTTGTAAAAGTAAGATCTAATCTAAAAAACCACTAAAACATGTATAAATAAAAAAATTTGCAATATTCCACAAAAAAATAATATTTTAATACAAATTAATATTTTAGCAACTAATAACCAAATGATACATGAGTTTGGATTAGTGATACACCTGGTACACTTTACACTAATAAATATTCTAAAACGTGATAAACATACAAAAACATGATACACATTGCACTTCTAATCAAAGTGTATCACCTAGGTTTCGTAAACTTTAAAAAGAAATCTATCAAAACTTTAACAATTTTGGTTGTAGTTAACAAAAAATTTATTTTTGTTGTAAGGAGAGTGTCACTTGTCAAACTTTAGTTAGATCTTGTTAATACAAATAAGCCGTAAAAACGTTTATTTATATTTTACGATCTTCTAATGTTTTGTAGATAACAAACGTAAAATCATTTTAACGAAACAAATAAAATACGTAAATGGTTTGAACTAATAGTTTCTAACATATTCACATTTTCACATAAAACACTAAAACAAGTATAAGTGATTTTATGATTTAATATTACATATGTACAACAACTAGTGTTTACATATTTGGGTAAAATATAGGGCAAATGACAAAAAAATGCATCGAACTTGACACTTTTTATGATTGTGTGTAGCCAACTATTTTTTTTTTCTTATTGTGTGTACTAAACTTTCAAAATTCGATTATTGTGTGTATTTTGTGACCATTTTACCCTTAATTTTTTCAAAATTTGAAGGGTAAAATGGTCATTTTACATGGCAGAATAGTCACAAAATGCACATAATGATCGAAATTTGAAAGTTCAGTACATACAATAAGAAAAAAAATAGTTGGCTACACACAATCAAATAAAGTGTCAAGTTCGATACATTTTTTTGTCATTTGCCCTAAAATCTACACATAACTAGTATGTAGTATATTGGGTAATATAAATGGGTAGAAACTTAAGTATCATAACCCATTGGGCAAATACATTGAATGTAGTTGGGTACAACCCAAAGCCCATGACCCATGGATCTTGACCCATAACCCATTGCCTGACATCATGCTTATATCATACATGGATAATATCAATAACCCATGGTATTGACCCATACCCAATGTCTAGATACATTGAACCCTTGGTGAGCACTCAAGAGAATGTCTAGATACATTGAACCCTTGGTGAGCACTCAAGAGATACATTGTATCTAGCTAAAGACCCATGGATCAACCCATGACCAATGACCCATAACCAAAATACTCATGGGCAAAGAGGAGCGTTCCATGGATCCCTGGCTTTGTGCTAGCTGGATCCCAAGTGGAAGGGATCCGTGGGATCCGGGGAACAGTATAGAATTTTCTCTATAAATAGAGAGCCATTTCTTCCTTTCTATTTATCACTTTACACACATACTTCCCCCAAGTATTATAACCCTCTAACCTCAGATCCAAGTGATCTATGTAGTTTGTCTTTTGTTTTTGTGTGATCTTTTAGGTTCCTCTTAAAGGCAAGATCACCACTTCTTGAAGACGAGCAAGCTCAAGTCCATGAGTTGCCATGCTTCGTCATCATCAAGACAACTAAGGTTCTCTTGTTGATAGTTCTTACTTTCTCCATAGATGTTGGGTTGAAGGCATTAGTGAAGAATGCCGAAAGTGTCAAGATGAAAGCATTAGTGAAAGATGCCGATCATCCGTGTCAAAGCATTAGTGAATAATGCTAAAGGTGTCAAGACGAAGGCATTAGTGAAGGGTGCCAAGCGTTGTGTCTAAGGCATTAGTGAAGGATGCCGAAGAATCAAATCGAGTCGCATTTGGGAAGAATGCCTAGGTCGTATAATCGATGAGGTGCATCGTTATACACATAAGTAATTGTTTATTTTCAAGGATGGTGATATCATTGATGGTATTGTAACAAGGAGTGGATCTCCTTGATATTAGGTGTTGTGTTGTGAAGGGTAGTAGTTCCTCCATAGTAATGGAACTAGGTGCTTAGCCTAGTACCTAATAAAGGGTAGGCGACGTTGTGATAGGATTAGTTCTCCTTGGTGTGAAAGAACTCGGTGGTTAGCCTAGCACCGTATAAAGGGTAGGCGACGTTGTGTTAGGTTTGGTTCACCTTGGAGTGAAAGAACCCGGTAGTTAGCCTAGCACCGAAAAAAAGGGTAGGCGACGTTGTGAAGGCTTCTCCGCCATAAGGAGTTGGTGTAGTGTTTACGAACTCTCGAGTAGGTGACTCGGGGAGTGGAGTAGGGCAAGGAAGGTGTCCTTGTAGCCGAACCACTATAAATACGTGTGTCGTGGTGATGTGCTTCTTACTCTTTATCTTTCATTACACGTTTATATATCTATCTATCAACGTCCAACATAAACAACCAAATAGATTGACATAAGTCGATCTAAATATTTAAAAGGAAGTTTTAAATTGGTAAAACTATTCAACCCCCCCTTCTAGTTTTCCACAGATCTCATTTTAACAACTTTAAGTTTGATCTTATTTGATCTAGTGTTTGAAAATTTATATAATTCGAAACTTTTTACTTTTTTCATCTATAAGTTTTGTGAGAAACATTTGACCTTATGGTTAAAATGTTATATCTATTATATTTCTTATGCTTATATCAAATATCTATTTAAAAGGTAACCATAAAAGCAGGCCCGGATTTGAGCATGTGCGACATAGGCGACCGCACAGGTCCTCCGAATTTTAGGGGCCTCCGATGTATTAAACTTCAGTCTTAGTATTTACTCTTTCTTGGGGGGTTATCTCGTTAGAAGATGATTTAGGATAGAAAATATAAGATTTTTACAACAAAGAAATGAAAGAAGCTTTTTTCTGCATTTTAATGGAGGAAAATGAAATACGGAGTATGTGTTTTGGTGAAGAAGATAACCGCAAAGCTGAAGTAAATGCTTTTAGTGGGCCTCAGGTTTTATTTGTCTTTTTATTCTAACATATTTCGAAGTTTAACCCTCTTATTTTCACAATTTATTACTTCAACCCATATACCTACTGCATTGTGGAATGTGGTTCAAAATTTAAGAGAGTTCAAACCAAACTAAAATTTCATAATAAAACTATATTCTGAGCTTGAAACATGTCCTAAAAAGGTGTTTTAGGTATGATATAATTTAAGACATCATGTCTTATATTACAAAAATGATGTAATGCTTGAAACTTTACAAGTTGTCATAAAATGTTACACCCAAAAGAAAAAATGTATTTAGATCGGAATTTATAATTAGCAATTTTCATCGATCGATATCAAAAGAAATACATTATGGAGTTAATAGTTGTTTAGTTTAAGAGTAGTTTAGCATTCGGAACTAAAAGGCCTATTTTGAAATAGTGGCACAGGGCCTCCAAATACCACGGAACGGCCCTGCATAAAAGGTTATACTCTTTTCTAGAGCAAGTACCTCGAGCCACTTGTACTAAACAAGAAAAGTCTGCTTTTATTAAATAAAAAGTTGCATGTAATCATGGTAATGCATAACTTCAATTAATATGTATTAGATGCATTTTCACAATTTAAATGAAAATAGCGAGTTAAATTAATATACTTAACATGCCCTCCGTATTATACTCTTTTCTATAGAAATTGACATGTTTAAAGTTTGAGCCGGGTTTTTTCAATTTTAAAATAGTTTTTGAAGTACATAATTTGACCTTTGTTGATATCCGTTACACATTTCTGTGTTAAAAGCTTGGAAACTTTTACTTTGTCTTGAAGAACTATGGCCGATAATTTCAATGAAGTATTAATGGATGACATAAAATTAGTTTTTTTTTTTTTTTTTTTTTTTTTTGAAAGTTAACTTTTATATCACAAACGCCTAAACCACTGCCAACTAGCAGCGAGGCTCACAAACAACAAAGACCAATTTACACGAGCTTAAATTTACACCAATCCTCCCAATTTATAGAAAGATTGCCCTCTCTATTTTTATAACAATGAAATCCAAAAGACATTATGTCGTGAATAACTTTCCTGACCTCAACCTTGCCATTGTCGAACTTCACATTGTTCCTAGCCTTCCAAATGCTCCAACAAGTGATGATAATAATACCTTTTAACACCTTCCTTTTCCTCCTTCCTAAGTCTCCCCACCTATGGACATCAAACAGGTCTTTCACAGAGAATAAGAAGATCGGGGGGCACTTACACCACCTGCTCACCAAATGCCAGATTTCAGTAGCCACCTCGCACGAGCAGAATAAATGATCAACCGTTTCTTCCTCCTTTCCACATAGAGCGCATAGAGTCGACCCAAACACACATTGTCTAGCTCTTAAGGCCGAACAAGTGGGGAGTCTATCCAAGCCAAGTCTCCACATAAAAATGTTGCATTTATTGGGCACCCATTTAGACCATTTAAACACGAATCTGCCACTGCAATCTTGGTTACTTCTGAGAAAATCTTTCACTCCCCGGACGCTAAACACCTTCCCGTCTCTTCCCATCCACTCCCATCTATCACGGTTTCCATTGAGAGTTAATCCAGATAAAACACGCCTTAACTCGGACAAGTTTGTCTCGGTCAAGTTAGGCCCGTTACCATCGATCTCGTCGCTGCAGATATCGAACATGTTCTTTCTAGAACAGAACTTGTCCATCACCATACACTTCTTATTTTTTTCCCGTTTGAA
This sequence comes from Chrysanthemum seticuspe, assembly GCA_019973895.1. NCBI lineage: Eukaryota > Viridiplantae > Streptophyta > Magnoliopsida > Asterales > Asteraceae > Chrysanthemum > Chrysanthemum seticuspe. The sequence goes on along the minus strand of BPTQ01000004.1, from coordinate 61,728,191 downwards.
AAGCCCAGGAAAAACATCTTTAAGGGGTTCGTTTTTGACCCAAGGGTCCAACCAAAACCTGACTTCATTACCCATGCCACACTTACCTTTTACCATCTGATGTATTTTAGTGCCGGCCACATTGATCTTGGAAATAGACTTAACAATGTTACACCAAGTACTAGCTAGGGGTTTATTAATAGGTAAAAGAGACCAGTTTCTCTTCGTATAATGAAGAGCGTCAATAACCTTCCTCCACATACTCCCTGGTTCGTTCCTATATCTCCATAGCCATTTCGATATAAGAGCCACATTCGAATCTAGTAACTTATGCAAACCAAGGCCACCATCACTAACCGGGGTAGTAACAATATCCCAAGCCACCCAATGTATTTTTCGAACATCATCAGAGCCTCCCCATAAAAAACGCCTAATCACTCCTTCTAAGACATTAATCACTTTCAAAGGAGCTTTAAAAAGAGAGAAAAAATACGAAGGGATACTTTCTAGCACCGCTTTAATTAAAACGATTCTCCCCCCGATAGACATGAGATTATGTTTTGAACATGTGCAAGTAGCAAGCCAACTATGCATTGCATGAAGTCGTTATACATTACTATCATTTCAATTTTGAGTCCCACATAGGTTGAAGAAGAAAATTTTTGGTAGCATGTATACCACCGTGTGTAGGCATTAGTTGTGTTGTAATTAGTATAGGTTTTCAAGCTTTGTAGATTGTTTTACTGCTAGATATCCGTGTAAGAACTCGTAAATTTCCCTGCCGATTTTTCGTGGCTATATTTTTTTTTCTTTCGTTTCGAACTTTAAACACGACAAGTCACGGGTATTTTTTTTGAACTTACCTCGACCTCGATAATAAGATTATTTAAAATATATATATAATAAACTTTATTTTTTTTTATCTCACCGGTCCTCTAAGCCAAACCCAACCCGATCTATATTTTTGTCCCTCAGTGTCTCGCAAACCCGATCCAACTCTTAATTCCTTTCTCGGGCCTCGCTAAACAAACCCAAGCACAATAGAATTCTATATGATAAAACAAGTTCTATATTATATATATTTTTCCTACTCATTCCAAATTCATGCAACGCATTTTATATCCTTTTTCTTTTAGCAAACCCAAAAACAAAAACAAACCAAGCTCACCTTTAATAATATATTGAGTACAAGCTAGATTGAGACTAGTGTTCCCTATGACTCATGCGTAGCACCAAAGCAACACAAAACTGAAACACCTTTTTGTCAAGATATATGTATCATGCATGTGTATGATAAGAGAAGGTGACCAACGTGCAAAACCCAAGCAAAAACACAATCCTTGGTCAAATTATCCCATGTACATGTATGTGTAAGAGGAGACAAAACACCTAACAAGCCACCCTATTATTATTTTACAATATTAGTACAAGTACAAGAAAGCTTGTTACTACTCTTTTCTTTCTTTGTTTCTGTGAGCGAAGCATCAACACAAAGCAACCATCACAATTTGAAGATGTTGTATGCATGTATAAGAAAGGGAGACCAAAAGAGCTAACCTAGCTACCCTAACACATTGACTTACCCTTGACCTCAATACCCTTTGGTCCTAATGTTCCCTTGTCTCATCTTGAAGAGACTTGTCCTAGTATTTCTTTGATTCTTGAGACTAGACAAATCGTGCACCGACCTTGGCTGTGAACATGCATGCTCAAGAAACATCAAAACATCTTATTCTCTTTTCTTGGAACTAGTATGAGGAGCATATAATATTAGTATAGCCATACTTGTTTTCCCTATATAACACCCCTTCAAAACACATGGTGAACTCACACTAAACTCACTTAAACATTCCTCTCATCTCACTTCTCACCAACTCGTCCACTGTGGAAAATGAAATAAGGAAAAAGGGAGGAAAGCAAGCTTCAAGTAATTAAGTTAATTACATCACTAAGAGTCTTTTGGGTTTTAGCTTGTTACGAGTATAAGATCGATAATAGTTCGGGTGAAGGACGGGTCTTCCTTGTTCGTTTTCATACTCGCTCCTAATCTTCAACGTAACTCTTCACCACCTTTTGGTGTAGTAAGTTCTTCGAACCCGTTTCATTACATAGTGTACCATAGTTTATTATCTAGCTTTCTTGTAACCATCATTTCATACGTAATGCCTAAAACAACTAAACTTGACTTGTTTCACAATGTCATATACTAACTTAAAACATTAACAATCATTTTTTTTTAAACTAACATGCTATTACATGCACATATACCTACTGTCCTGAACATACACCTAAATACATTTACCTTTTCAACTTCATGCAAACTTTGTGTAATGGGTTTTGTGTTTAAAAATAAAGCTTGTGTGGGTGTGTGGCTACTTAAAAGACTTTGAGCTCTATAAACTTGTGCTTATTTGAAACGTGAAGTAACCCTTTAAAACGTCACACAAATCAGTTTATATTTTTGGTCACACTCGGATGTTTGAGTCAAATAAACTCAAATGAGTCGAGACTCATTTGAGCTTATTTGGTCTCGACCTTATAAACGTTAGGCCAACTATTGAACTTGATAGCTTACATGTTTAAAAGAGATGAAAACTATTTTGAGGAAGAAAAGATACAACACAAAACCCACATATGCAATACACGATCAAAAGATTCTTTTTACTAACATAATACAATTACGAATACTATTAAATATACTCGATCTGTAAAGCATAACACCAAAGTGCCTTTAGCTCAGTTGGTTGTGTTACTCAACTGCTACACTAGCAACCCAGTTTCAAACCTTGCGCATGGCAGATTTATAAATTTTTTTTTGTATTTTAACTAAGATGCGATTTTTACAACTCTGGCCCCTCAACTTTGAACAACTGGTCAACTTTCGCTTAATACTTTTATAGGTTTAAAACTTATATTAATGTTTACACTTCCACCCCTCAACTTTGAGTCACTTAACGATATACTCTTTTAAAACTTGTTATAAGCTTGTAACAAATATAAAACCTTACACTTCAGCCCCTTTAGTTAACACATTGACATTTTACACCAAAACTTTTTATAAGATTAATAACTTATGTATATTTTACCACTTTTTCTCCACATAAATATGTTTATCACATTTTTTTTTTGACAACCTAGTGTTCATATATGAAAATTATTAAGTCGATAACTAATTAGACCTATATATATTTATAAGTATATAAATATATGAAACCATTATAAATTATCGACACATCTTAAAGTAAATAAACAAAACTATCGGTAACATCGTCATATTTATAAACCTACGTTAATAACGCTCTATTGAATTTTATATTCAATGCTCTATCTTTTCGGTCGTAAACCAAACGTATGTCATTATTCTGAGACTTGCCATCTCGTTCTTAGGTTCCGGGTAGGAGCCACTGCTTCATCACACTCGATATCTTTGTGCTTTATTCATCGAACTGCTAAGGTGAGTTTATAGCCCCACTTTTACTCTTATTTACTTGCTTTATAAAACTTTGGGGTGAGAAACATGCAAAACTCTTTTCGGACCTGAAACTGAAAACACTATTACGTGAAACAACCTTGAATCCCAACTATGCTACCGTTAGTTCCCTTTGGGGAGGCGCGATTGTTATGAATAGATCTATTGGGGATGACACCCCCGTTCGAGTTTGACCGGATAGGCAAACGTCGGGCGTATATCATATCGTATTGATTGAGTGTACTGGAAATATACTTGCTGGGCTTTTATTTATCATGCTTCTAGATGCATGCACACTGTCGTAGTTTCGGTCGCATGAACTTGGTACTAGCGTAATAGCCTTTTTGCATATAGTGTCATTCACGGAGATGCTATATGTGCAACTGTGGTCCAACTTGAAAACTTGATTACTTAAACCTATGAACTCACCAACCTTTGTGTTGACATTTTAGCATGTTTTTCTCAGGTTTACTTATTGGCGTGGGCAATGGCAAAGGCATTCGTTGAAGACTGGCATCCGAAGTGTTTCCAAACATTTTAATACAACTTTTAATGGGACAACATATATTTTTATGGGCTTTACTTCCGCACTTTGAAACAATGATGTAAAACTATTTCTTAAATAAATCTATATTTTGAAAATGGAATAGAATTTCCATTCTTTATTACCTTGTGTTGTGATTATTGATTTAGTAGCACCCCATGACCCGAACGCTTCCGCTGTGAAATTTTGGGGGTGTTACAATCCGCTTCATATTTAGCGGAAGAACTTGTACAAAAGCTTGAAAATTATATAACACTAAACTTTTTATTTTTTTTTAACTGCAATATTTTTTAAGATTAGTGGAAATTACAATTTACTAGGTGCCAAAATGAAAGCGTCACATTTGACATTTGTCACGTAATATGCTACTAGATGTATTTATTTATATCCAAAGGATCTGGTGATACGAAGATTACCGCAGATAATTGTCAATTTTATTTTTTAAAGACGGTACATTTGCTATTAAACTAAGATTTATCAAACTTTCTAGTGTTGGAGCCATTTGCTTAAGCAAACAGCAAATGAGATCTTGTACAGTTTGATGGCATAGGAATTTTACAAGAGAAAATTTCTTAAACAAACTTTTTCTACTGTTACTTTACAGATATAAACCTCGCCTATACATTTTTCTAAAATGAACTTTTCAATATTATACGTTAGATTCGTATCATAATAGTTTTAAACCGTACACGTGTATAAGGAATTCCTGAGCGTGGGTCTGGGCGAGAGACTAGCCAGTAACATGTTTAGGCGTGGCCTGGGCGTGGGAGAGGCGAGGGCCTGGGCGAGATTGCTCTGCCAGGCGTGGACCTGGGCTTGGAGTTAAGGCAAGGAGCTAGGTGTGGTCCTAGGCGAGGGCCAAGGCGAGGTGTTTATTTTCTGAGCGAGGGCTAGGGTCTAGGCGTGAAACTATGCAGGCTGTTTATTTTCTGGGCGAGGTGTTTATTTTCTGAGCGAGGTGTTTAATCACTGCATAAAACTATGCAGGCCGTGGTTTTCATATCTTGGCTAACTTGTTTCTTATGTTATGGACGATAGCTAATCACTTTTTAGTCAATACTATTAGGCTATGGCTATGGTGGAATATGAAGCATCTGATGTTGCCTGAAATAATTGCCATTTTTGGTCTTGGTTTGCTAAAAGAAATCAAGGACAATGGAAAGTGACACATTTGCAACTAGTTTGTTATATATTATGATTGTGACATCTCATATGTTTATAAAGTGTGGTATGTGGGGTAATAGAAAGTGACATATTTCGGTCATTCTCGTAAACTATAAGAAAAATGTTCAGTTTAATAATATGAGTATCTATACGGTTCACTTTGGTAATTTGCTTATTTTACAAATATCATTTCAACCTTGAGTCCCACATAGCTTGAAGAAAGGAAATTTTGCAAGCTAATAGACCAAAGTGTGTAACAATCATTTGTGTTCCGATTAGTGTTATGTTTTCAACCAGTAAACCCCATTGCACTAAATATATAGATTTGAGATATGTAAAATTTAGTGTATTCGGATATGCTGTTTGAAAATTTATATAAGTTTGAACTTTTTATTTCATTTTATAGCTGCAAGATGGACTTTTTCTTTAGGGAGTATTACTTTTAGAAGCTATATGAATGAATTGTCTAGGTAACAAAATGATAGTCTCAGATTTATAGCAAATAAAAGAAGTGCTTGGAGTTCATTTAATAGAGACAAATAATTCAAGTTAAGTATTTGTCTTTGTAAATATATATGTTTAATTCTAATCATTAAAAATTAGAAATTAGAAATGATGACAGAATATAGTATGAAGCATATTCAAACATCTTGTATCTGTAATATGAAGATTACCATAAATCTTTTCACTTTTTTTTTTTTTTTTTTTTTTCTCAATTACAACTGATAAATGTCTTTTCCTATTTGAGTTTTACAAATAGATTAATTCTGTGCATTTGCTATTAAACTATGAGTATGTTTGGCAAAAATAAATTGTGTTGATGCTGGTGTTGAAAAAAATTATAAAAAGAGATTATTTTTAGAGTAAATTACACCATTCGTCCTTGTGGTTTGCTCTAAATCACTACCGTAATCCTTGTTCTTTTTTTTTTTGCTTTTTTGCTCCTTATGGTTTACATATTGCACGCTGTCATTTCTTATCGCTAACTGTCGTTATCTTCTTCGTTAGCTCATCGGCAACGTTAGTCCATTAACCAAATGATCATTTGCAACGTTAGTCCTTTATACTAACGACCGTTTATAATTAACTCAAATTTTGGTTTTCTTAAAAAAAATTCTTTTCTACGCGGTTTTTATCGTTTTCGCCCTTTTTTTTTACGTTTTCACCCGTTTCCATGCGTTTTCGTCCGTTTTTATACGTTTTTGTCCGTCTTTATACGTTTTCGTCTATTTTTTCATACGTGTTTATACGTTTTTTTACGTTGTCATATGGTTTTGTCCGTTTTTATACGTTTTTGTCTCTTTTTATACATTTTCCTTTGTTTTTTACGCTTTTGTTCGTTTTTCTTACGTTTTCACCCGTTTTTATACTTTCTCATCTGTTTTTATACATTTTCGCTTGTTTTTTACGTTTTCACCCGTTTTGTTACGTTTCTATAAATTTTCTTACGTTTTTGTCCGTTTCGTCTGTTTTTATACATTTTCTTGCGTTTTCATATGTCTTTATACGAAAACGTATAAAAATAGACGAAACGTATAAAAACGCAAGAAAAATGTATGAAACAGACGAAATTTATAAAAACGGAAAAAAACGTAAGAAAACAAGCGAAAATAAAAATAGATGAAAACGTATAAAAACGTAAGAAAAATGGACAAAAGCGTAAAAAACGAAGGAAAACATATAAAAAGAGACAAAAACGTATAAAAACGAACAAAACCATATGACAACGTAAAAAAACGTAAAAAAAGTATATAAAAACGGATAAAAACGTATAAAAAATAGACAAAAACGTATAAAGACGGACAAAAACGTATAAAAAACGGACGAAAACGTATGAAAACGCATGGAAACACATTAAAACGGGTGAAAACGTAAGAAAACGGGCGAAAACGATAAAAACCGCGTAGAAAAGATTTTTTTTAAGAAAACCAAAATTTGAGTTAATTATAAACGGTCGTTAGTACAAAGGACTAACGTTGCAAACGATCATTTGGTTAATGGACTAACGTTGCCACTGAGCTAACGAAGAAGATAACGACAGTTAGCGATAAGGACTGACAGCGTGCAATATGTAAACCATAAGGAGCAAAAAAAAAAAAAAAAAAAAAAAAAAAAAAAAAAAAAAAAAAAGGACTACAGTAGTGATTTGGAGCAAACTACAGGGACGTACGGTGTAATTTACTCTTATTTTTATAAGCTACATGAAGTAAATTTTTATTTTCAGAGATTATGGAAGATTTTTTTTTTAATAATCTCTTATAAGTTCTGTCTGCCAAACAAAGATTATTTTTTAAGTAGCTTAATTTTAAAAGAAAATAAACATAATCTTTTCATAATCTCATGTGTCAAACATAGCCTATAAGATTTATCAAGCTGGTGTTTTTTACTTAAAGAAATAACAAATGACATATTGTACATTTAGTTTGCTAATAAGTAATGTGAATTTTACATGAGACAATAACTTAGATAAGAACTTATGCACCAAACAAGAATCAAGTTATGGGATACATGAGTTTATGTTTATAAAGTGATATACATGGTTATATGATGAATTTGTGATTTATGATCTAAGAGGTGATTGAATGATTGTGGGTTTATGATGGGATTATGTTAGTGATCAGGTTATGATGTTTAGGAGGTGTTTATGTTGATTATTGAGTTGAACCAAACACCCCTTTATGCGATTTTTGTGATATATGATGTTAAACAATTTGCTGAAATTTTCAGCAATGATTAGTCATGTTTGAAAAATCATATAAAATTGATAGAAGCTCGGATTGAATCATGGCCGGACTTTCTGGAAAGCTTAAGGTGTCTACTTCAGTTGTTATTCATAAACTTTTTGCTCATTAGTAGTTAAGTTGGTCTAAAATACGATTTGGTACAGCAAGGGTTGATCTTAAAATGTGCAGCAAACCAAACTTTAAAAATTCATACCGGATAGACCGTAGCTCCGTTTGGAGCGTTCCATACCTTTTCAGAAAGGGAAAATAGTATACTTTCATGGAAAAATAGCCTCATGACCTGTTTAGTTGTTAAGTGAGTCAAAATGATTCATTTGCAGGCTGCTGCAGAAAATCAGCAAATGCGTTGTTTAGTGTTTTGATGATTATGACATGATATGATGTTTTTGCAAGTCCCAGGTGATTATATGCTATGATAGCTTATATCAGCCCATATGGTTATAATTCATGTTATGAAAGTATAGAACCAAGTGATAATACTTGGTTATCTTAGCTCGAGTTCGCGAGCATAGTAGTGCATGTTTGGCGAGATTTATGCCATAACTAGTTTATGAGTTTATGCATTATAGTTAGTTTATGTGTGCTTAGTTGCGCTTATAGTTGCATTATCATGTTATATTCATGCCTAGTTGTTATGTGTTAACATTATACGTGTACATCTATCATGATATAGGTGTTCGAAGCATATTCAGAATCATTCATCTGGCATTATACGGCCCAGGTGAGTAACGGATTTTCAGTTAACATGTTTTGTAGATTAAGCGTGTTTAGTATATAATACGTTGCTATATCTCCAGTATGATGCAAGTTATGTATCAATTTGACCCGTTGGGTCATATAAAGTATCATGTGGCCCACTTTGGTCATATAAAGTATCAAGTTGACCTGTTGGGTCATATTAGTATCATGTTGACCCGTGTGGTCATATTTAGCATCAAGTTAACCTGTTGGGTCATATTATTATCATGTTGACCCGTGTGGTCATATTCAGTATCATGTTGACCCGTTGGTCATATTTAGTATTGATGCGCGCAAAACCGTCAAGTTCTCTCACGCAAGCGTAAGAAAACCTAAAACAGCTTCAGCACGAAATCAATGAAGATCAGAGGAGTATAGAGTCTCCCCGGGTCGTTATGTCCCAGCGAGCTATGCAATGGATCAATCAACGTATAGTGATCGAGAAGTTTGAACGAAAAAGGGATTATGATTTGATTATAACTACAGAAATATCAAACAAATACAAAGGCTAAAATGCAAATGAGAGGAAATTAAAAAGATAAAATCTATTAAATAAACGCTATCACTAAAATTAAAATGATGTTTTTGTTTTTATGATTTTATAAAACGGAAATTAAAATCTACGCGACGTACAAATTAAAAAGTGAAACTAAAGCAATATTAACCCTAAAAATATGAAAATGATGTTTTTACAATCCTAATGATAAAAGAAAATTTATGGAAAAAGAAAATTATTTTTAAAACTAATTATCTAATTAAAAACTATTTTTAACTAATAATTAATTACCTAAAATACAAGAAAATAGGAAATTAAGCTAGAAAAATAAAATTAAGACTTGGAAAAGTCTAAAATATCAAAATAGACTTTTCAAAACTATTTTTGTCTTTTTATGACTATTTTTCTATTTTCTATGAATTTTAAACTATTAAAATCTAATTAAATCACTAAAAATTACCAAAGGAACTATGAAAAATATGGAAAATTACTTTTTTCACTTTTTATATTTATCTAAGCCTAAGAAAAATGAAAAATTATTTTTTAGAACCTTTTCTGAATTTTTTGTATTAATTGCTAATTAAAAATGCTTAAAAACTAGATTAAATTAAGAAAAATAGCAAAACAGCTTATAAAAATCTGAAAATTTCAGGAAAATTCTAAAATAATGATAAGAAGCTAGGAAAATTGGAAAAACAGTATGCTATGTGGAAGAAAATGAAACTGATGGATCAAGTGCTTATTAAAATAAGCACTTGATAAGCAAATGAGCAAATAAAGCTACCAACTGTTAAAAGAAGTTATGATATACTGAAAATGATCAAATGAAACAGAAATCAACAAGCTATAACTACTGAATAGCCAACTAACACAGATTTGACGTTTTATGATATTGAGCTAAACAGATTTTTGGTGCCTACTTGCAGACCAAAAACAAGCACCCAAATAAGCTACAAACTGAAATCCAATTATCAAAACTTAAACTAGACCTAGGTAACTACTGATAACTAAGAGACCAGACCTCAAAAAGCTTATACAAGCTCTGCACAAGCTTGTTCAGAAACTGAGAAAGTACTCAGTATTTACTGAGTTGGTGCAGGGCACCTGAGCCCTGATTTGAGCTTCTGCACAAGCTAATAGAGAAGGCAAAAGCTAAAACCAGATGTGAGGTTTTATAGACCACCTAGAGCACTACTTGTAACCAAAAATTCAGACCTTGAAAACCTTTAATGGAACCTGTGCAACTGCTGCACTTTCTGCACAAAACAAGTTTTTGACATTTTGACTATTTGAAAACCAGTTACCAGTTGACTTTCTTGAGATTTGGATCCAATTAAATGACTGATGTTGAAGTAATATGATGTAATGAGTGTAGTGAAAGCAATGGTTAACACTTTTAAACACAATTCCAGGTTTGCAATTCCAAAATCCACAACAGATTAAGTAGTGAGACAGGTTTAGCGGAAATTTGACTTTTAATGTTGCTAGATCAATTTTTTGACTCAAATGAGTTTACTTATGCTAAATTAACTTGAGGCAATCAAAAAGCTAACACTGATTTTACTTGTGAGACAATTTTGACAGCAAACCAAACACCCCTATATTGAACTGCTATGAACTTTTAAATGGTGCAAACAATGAACCAACCTTTTTTAATAATCCAACTAAGTTTAACTAGCCTAGATGTTGCTTAATGAACAGAATTCAACTACTTCAAACCACAATTGCCAAGTACACAGTGAGCTTAAAAATCACTTACAATAGGTCCAATAGCCACTATGGCTTGCACAAACAGTAACCAGAACACTAGCCTAATAAATCCAACCCAAATGCTTTCCTTTCATCCCATTTCCAGCTTTGAAACAACCATTTCTATTTCTGTACCCATTTTGCTCCTTCCTTTGACTTTTGTTGACCAGTTGCCAAAATTGCATGAATTGTGCAAATAAGCTTATACAAAGCTATAACAAGCTTAGTGGAGCTTGTTTGAGCTTAAAACTGAGCTGCTGACAGATTTGACAATGAGTTTGATATTGAGAAAATGCAACAGTAAGTAAAAAAATGGAAACTGAACTTGACTGAGATTGATACTTAATTTGTAATTGAAATACACTGGAATGCCTTTTCTGAGTACAAATAAACCTTAAAACATAATTGAAAACTACTTAAGATGCTACAAGCTTAAAAACGACATACAATTTTTAAAAACTAAAAACTAACTATCAAACTTGCTTCCTCTTGGACTCTTATAAGCTCCAAAGTGCTTTCTCTCACCTTCTGAGTGGATCCCAGCATAAATCTCAGCCATTGATAGGCTAAACTTCATCTTGGCCCTTAATCTGGTTTTGGCGCCATTTTCTGTTTTGATATAAGAGACAGGGGAAAGAGGTGCATTAATTGTGGTGGGTTGGGTAGGTGAGGTGGAGGAGACAAAGGGTGAGGTAGAGTGGCTATGGGAGGTTTGAGGAGGGGGGAGGTACAGACAAGATTGTCGGGGATGACAGGTTTTAGGGGGCGGGTTTTTTTAGTTTAAACAATGGGTTGGGTTGTCGGGTTGGGGATTTGGACCGGGCAAAGTATTTGGGCCAGGGGTTTAGGATTTGGGCTTGGGTAATTACTTAGGTCCGAATGGTTTGTAGAGTATTAATACAAGGGACCATTTGTGTAACATTTGGAAATCCACGGACCAAACATGAAAATTATGAAAAGTAGTCAAAGGACTAGACTTGCCAAGTTTACTAATCCAAGGTTTGATTTTGACATTTTTGAAAATTTCCAAGGACTAGTTTTGATCATTTTGGATTTTCAGGGACTAAACTGTAATTTTCTCAAAACTTTTAGATTTTTCACCAAAGGACTAAATATGATAATTTATGATTTTAAAAGGACCTTTGGTGACTTTTCTTTTGAAATTTTGGCTCAGGGACTATTTTTGACAATTTTATAAACTTGGGGGACTGAAACTGCAATTTTTGCAAATTTGATATGTTTTTCATCTGATTTTGATATTTTTGCATTTAAAACACATAAAACACTGATTTGTGATATTTTGATCATTTTGATGTGTTTCTGAGTGTTTTCAGATGATTTTGCAGTTTATTTTGTACAAAAATGATGAGTATTTACACACTCATCAAGTATCATGTTGACCCGTGTGGTCATATTTAGCATCAAGTTAACCTGTTGGGTTATATATGTATCATGTTGACCTGTGTGGTCATATTCAGTATCATGTTGACCCGTTGGTCATATTTAGTATCATGTTGACCCGTGTGGTCATATTAAGTATCAAGTTGACCCGTTGGTTCATATTAAGTATCATGTTGACATGTTTGGTCATATTATGTTGACATGTTTGGTCATATTAAGTATAAAGTGACCCGTTGGGTCATAATAAGTACCATGTTGACCTCTTTGGTCATATAAAGTATGTAGTTGACTCGTTGAGTCATATTAAGTATCATGTTGATATGTTTGGTCATATTACGTATCAAGTTAAACCGTTGGTCATATTAAGCATCAAGTTGACCCCAGTTGACCCGTTTGGTCATATCAAGTATCAAGTTGACCCGTTGGTCATATTAATCATCAAGTTGACCCGTTTGGTCGTACTAACTATCATGTTGAACTGTTTGGTCATATTAAGTATCATATTGACCAGTTTTGTCATATTAAGTATCATGTTGACCCCTTTGGTCATATTAACTACCATGTTGACATGTTTGGTCATATTCATAGTCATGCTGACTTGTTTAGCAATATTTAGTTTTAAGTAGATTCGATTGTTTTTACTAAGTAATATATCGTGGTCAATATCAGTATTATTTATAGCGCAGACTCAGTTATATGTTATAGTTGGTCTCAGCATTATGTTTATAGTAGTTCTGCTTTATATTATAGTTCAACTTTATATTATAGTTCAGCTGTAGTATCAAGTTATAACTCAGCCTTGGTTTATGTTATAGTACAATTTTAGTAATTAATTCAATTTTAGTATCATATCTTAGTTTGACCTCGTAACCATATTATTGTTTAGTTTCTATATTTAGCTTAGTCTCAGCTCCAGCTTAGCTTAGTATCATGTTGTAGTTAAGCCTAAGTATTTAGCTTAACCTTAAATCATATATGAATTTTATATGTGTTTAGTAATGTGTGCAAAATGCTTTATGCATTTCTGGCATGCGATGCGTTTATATATATGCATGTCAAATTCTATTAGGTATATGCTTATGCAGGTTTTAAGGCGCGCCAAGTGCTTTATGCACTTAATTAGTCAGAATGGTACTTTATGCATTACTCAATGTATTTAGTACTATCAGTATATAGTCAGTTATGTGATCACACATGTGTTCCAGACAAAGTTGGAACTTAGACCTCCTTAGTGAAGAATCGAGCCTTAGAATAGTGAATGTTCCAAAATTGGAACTCAGACATCCTATATGGATGATTAACATGCTTATATGGCTCGTCAGTTATGTATTCAGCCAGTATAGTACTATAAGTACTCAGTCAGTATGTGCTTATGCACACAGCCAATATAGTACTATAAGTACTCAGTCAGTATGTGCTTATGCACTCAGTCAGTATATGCTTTACGCACTCACTATGTGCCCATGTACTCAGTCAGTTATGCACTAAGTATGTGCTTATTTATGCAGTTAGTTATGCACTCAGTATACTTATGTACTCGGTCAGTAACATGATGTATCATGTATTTAATCAGTCAGTGTCACGCTTATGCAGTTAGTTAATATTATGATTCATGTAGTCAGAATAGTACTATATATACTTATTCAGCATCATGCTTATGTTCAGTTTATTATTTAATACAGTTTCGTTATCTCACTAAGTCTTATAGACTTACCGTTCTCAGTTTATATTTTTGTAGGTATGCAAGATGAGACCATGTACATGCTAAATGGGGCGTAATGGGTTAAAATGGTGTAGCTCGCAGGTTAGGTAACGAGCTTCTCATTTCCATCATTTGTTATCAGTTTGGAATGCCCCTTAATCAAGAACCAACTGCTTTACCAAGTTTAAAGAGTCATCGTTAAGTATTTTTGTAAAGTTTAGTATTCTAACGGGACGTTTGGAATAAGACCGTATGATGTAAAAAATACGCTTCCGCTAGTTTTATCAATGTATACAGTTTACAGATTTTTAAATATATATTAAAAAAATAATAAAAAAAATAAAAAAAATAAAAATTTCTGGGCGTTTCAAGTTGGTATCAGAGCGATGGTTTGAGAGATTTAAGTATCCACCATTAGTAGGGGACTTGAACCTTTGCTCATTGATTGCATTTAGAATTAAATTGCATCGCCTGTTTATACGTTTATCAGTTATTCAGTCATGTTTATCAGTATATAGTTCATGTTTATTAGATAATCAGTACATGTTTAGCGATGCATGCTAGTTTATGTGATTAGCAGCATATATAAGATTATATGAATTTACAGATATAGTCTTGTAATTCATGATGCATTTTCAGATATCAGATAAATTTGCAGATCGTGAATTAGATACTCACGATATAGTAAGCATATAGAATTAGTATGCATTATCAATATAGCAGTATATTGTCAGTATTTACATCAGATTATGTGCAGTAGATGATATGTTTTGCTTCAGTGACTTAGGGTAGATTGTGATAGCGATGAGTTGATGCTTATATGGTGTGATTATTATGACGCCTGATCAACGTGATAATATTCATATGATATGGCATGAACTTATCGAGATCATGAGATACCTCGGGGAGCTTGCTAAACCGTTATGTGTTAAATGCATCGTGAATCTTGCATTAGATCATGTGTAGTAGCATTTTCAGACATAGCAATTATAGAGGCATAATTTACATACTCCAGCATGTTTAGATTCACCACTCAAAAAAATATTATGATTTAGAAATGCTACAGAATATGACAAAATAGATATGAAAATGGGTTTCAGTATTCCTGGGTTTAAGCAGTTTAAAGAAAAAGGAGTAAAATAATTAAAATGAAAACGTATCAGAATGGATACGGATCATTCAATAAGAAATATTCCTTATCAGAGTTGTGAAACAGAATTTCAGGATGTGACATTTTAACGAAAATTATGCGAATTCAGGTAAATTAATCCTTTCTTTTAACGCCAGCTTATGAAATTTTGAGATATTTTCATAAAATAGTAGAGATGAACATCAAGAATACAGATGATTATGGATCTATCGAGTTATTAAATAAACCGTAATCTGATGTCATCAACAAAAAGGGGGAGATTGTTAATACAAATAAACCGTAAAAACGTTTATTAAATATTTTGCGATCTCTTTGTGTTTTGTTGATAACAAATATAATGTTATCTTAAGTACAATTATAAGGATACATGTTATTTTTGTAAAGCATTTACATATAGCCATTTAAATACAAAATGTTATAATTAATCATTTTGTTGTAATAATTTATTAGGATGGGTAAAAAAACCACAACCCATGGATCATATCCATAACCCATTGACCCATACCCATTTGACTAGATACAATGTATTCATTAGATACATTGAATCTAAAGGAATACCCATGGACCAACCCATAACCCATGACCCATAACCAAAAAACTCATGGGCAAAGAGGAGCGTCCATCGGATCCCTAGGTTTACACTAGACGGATCCCTTGTGGGAGGGATCCGTGGGATCCGGGGAACAGTGGCAGAAATTGCCTATAAATAGAGAGCCATTTCTTCATTCTAACTCACCCCATCTTCTTACTAATTCTCTCATATACTCTCATTCTCTTCTAACAAAAGATCACTTGATCTAGAGAGTACTTCCTTCTTTCTTTCTTTCTTTAGTGATTCTCATATAGGTCCTTCTCTAAGGCGAGATCACGAGCATTCTACAAGTCATCCAAGCAAGGGGTCCTTGACTAATTTGTTCCTCCGCAAGATTTATGTAGCGAAGATCTTGTATTTGATATTTCACGTATTTGTTGTGTAATAGTCGTGTTGGTTTGGTCCACCGTGTTACGGACTCGGCATTTAGCTTTGTACCGGAAAAAGGTGTAAGCAACGTTGTGAAGGCTTCTCCGCCAAGTTGAAGGAGTTTGTTGACATAGTGCTTGAACTCTCGAATAGGTGACTCGGGGAGTGGAGTAGGGCAAGGAAGGTGTCCTTGTAGCCGAACCACTATAAATCGGTTGTGTCATTTCTATCCCTTTGCTTTACTTTATTTACTTGCTTTATCATTAGATCTATACTTTCTCTACATCCATACGATCTCACATATTATCGAATCTAAAGTTTTTGAAACTAACTTAAAATCGGCAAAACTATTCAACCCTTTTCTAGACGAAACATACTCAATCGAGTCTTAGTTCGACCAATCTTAGGTAAAACTCCATAAGAGTTACTCTGAGGCAAAAAGCCTACGTTAGATCACTTTAGAGTCTTTGGCAGCAAATATTTTATTCTTAACACTAAAGATTACCTTACAAAATTTGATCCTAAATCAACCGAAGGTATCTTTCTAGGTTACTCTCCAAATAGCAAAGCTTACAAAGAAACAATGAAGGTAGAAGAGTCATTAAATATAAAATTTGATGAAAGTCCACCCAAACCCTCTCCACCTCTTGTCGATGACGAGATTGTAGAAAGTGAAGCTATAGTAATAAAGAAAAAGATAAATGAAGAAGAAGAACCTTTAAATAATGAAGTCATAAACATTAAAGAGTCCAAAGAAGCCATAAAAGATGAAAGTTGGGTAATGGCTATGCAAGAAGAATTAAATCAATTTGTTTCTAATGATGTTTGGACACTTGTCCCTCCACCTAGTAATCAAACCATAATAGGAACCAAATAGGTTTATACAAACAAATTAGATGCAAACGGAGTAGTGTCTAGAAACAAGGCTAGACTTGTTGCCCAAGGGTATAACCAACAAGAAGGAATAGACTTTGATGAGACCTATGCCCCCGTGGCTAGATTAGAGTCTATAAGAATACTTCTTGCGTATGCTTGTGCTAATGATCTAAAGCTTTATCAAATGGATGTCAAAAGTGCTTTTCTAAATGGTTTTATTAATGAAGAAGTATATGTAGCTCAACCTCCGGGCTTCATCGATTTTGAAAAACCTAAACATGTGTATAAGTTAAAGAAATCCCTTTACGGTCTTAAACAAGCTCCAGAAGCTTGGTATGATAGACTCAAGTCATTTTTAATTAAACACAACTATACCATGAGGTTAGTTGACAACACACTTTTTACTAAGAAAAGAGAGTCACATATAATCATAGTTCAAATATATGTAGATGATATTATATTCGGATCCACTGGTCAAGACATGTGTGATGATTTCTCTAAAATCATGCATGACGAGTTCGAGATGAGTATGATGGGAGAACTTAGTTTCTTTCTTGGTCTACAAATCAAACAAGTAGAAGATGGTATCTTCTTTAATCAATCTAAATACATAAAGGAGATGTTAAAGAAATTCGGTCTAGAAGAGTCGAAACCAATTAGGACACCAATGTCATCCGACACCAAACTCACAAAAGATGAAGACGGTGAATCCGTCGATAATACTAAATATCGTGGCATGATAGGTAGTCTTCTCTACCTCACGGCAAGTAGGCCGGATATCATGTTTAGTGTTTGCTTATGTGCTAGGTTTCAAGAAGACCCTAAAACATCACACCTAGAAGCCGTAAAAAGAATATTTAGATATATTAAGGGTACAACACAATTAGGATTATGGTATTCTAAGGGCACGGGTGTAGAAACAATTGTATATGCAGATTCTGACCATGCAGGTGATTATGTTGACCGAAAAAGTACAAGTGGGGTATGTACTTTTATGGGATGTTGTTTAACATCTTGGTTTTCAAAGAAACAAACAGCATTAGAAATATCAACAACCGAAGCCGAATACGTCTCCGCCGAAAAAGCATGCCAACAAGCACAATGGATGAAACAAGCGTTAGTCGACTACGACATTCATCTTAGTGAGATAGCCATTCTATGTGACAACAAGGGTGCCATAGATCTAAGCAAGAATCCGGTATTACATTCTCGCAGAAAGCATATAGAGATTCGTCATCACTTCTTAAGAGACAATGTTCAAAAGGGGAACATCTCTATTGAGAAGGTAGCGTCCGAAGACAACATAGCCGACGTCCTCACCAAACCGTTGAAGCGGGAACAATTCAACCTACTTTGTCTTGGTCTTGGTCTCATGGAACAAACGTCGTAATTTACTTTTTGACTCTACAAGGTATGTAAACACTAGCCTTCTTCTTTCTGAGTCTAGGATCTCTATTTCACGAACAACTCACAAACAATACGGGAATTTTCAAAACCCAAGATAAGTTTTTCACTTATAATTTTTTTATTTTCTTTCAAAATAAGTACAAGTTACAAACACATAATCACATACACATCTTCTTTTCAAAAGGATAAAACGTTTGTATTTCAAAACATAGAAATCTCTTTTCAAAATGTTTTGTAAAATGATACTTCTTCCCGTATCAATTTCACAAAAGCAATTTCTCACGTCTAGGACAAATCGCTTTTTCATTATTAATACAACGTAAAAACCCGTTTTCATTGCATCTCATGTCTTTTGAATGCTAAAGGGGACACATAACTAATATGTGTTTTCGGGTACATTCATTTAAGCCACAATGAATTAGGAGCATTGGTAACACTAAATTACGTACTCAAGTACTAAATATGTGTTTTCGGGTTATCTCACATAATAGTATACTTTTCCACTTCTAGTTTAGTTTTCTTTTTCTTCTTAGGAGTCGAGATAACCGCAACTCCAAATAGTTTGCATATAGGCACACACTAGGCAAAAATATTTCCAAAAGGAAAATTTTGTGCTGCCTGGACCACCAGACCCACGGATCCCAGCCTTCATGCTGGACGGATCCTTATCCCTCAAGGGAAGGATCCGTGGGATCCGTGAGACAGAAGCTTGTTTAACTTCTATTTTTCTCATTTTCTTTTGGAGTATGTGATTTAATGCTTGTTTTCTCATGATCACATGCCTTAAATTCATATCTAATTATTAGATTTTAATCCATATTTTGGGTCAAGCATTCATTGCAATGCACGTTTTTTTTATAAGTAAGGATTCCCAACATTGTTTGCTATTTATCTCATCTTCACAAACAAATAACACCATGTCATCCAAAAGATATTACAACTTAGATGAATCACCTAGTACAAACAATCATCTTCATGAAACCCAAACCTTTGTACTTCCACCTTCCAAAATACCACAATCAAACTCTAGGATATCCGCATGGATTAGCATCCGGCCTTGTTGCTTAGCAAAACCATCATCAAATAGCTCATCACCATCAACTAACTCACCACAAGATTCTTCCATCATAGCACCTCCCTCATCACCAACAAGTACACCATCTTCATCTCCTAAAGTCACTCTTTTGGAACTCCTTACGACTCCAACAAGATCTCAACAACCAAAACAAAAAGAAATAGCCTTTTTGACACCTCCAACTTCTCCAAATACAATATTCAATGATATTGAAACATCACCACCCTTAGCTCCCATTAAACTACAAGAACATCTAGGTTCTTTTCCACCACCACTTCCAATCATTCCGGATTTTGATCCCTATTTTCCTATTTTTCCACCACAACTTCCGTAACTCACAAATCAAAACAACCCGGAAGACTTCCGTACTCATTACCCACATCACTTACATTGTGAACATTGCCAATCCACTAGGGAAATTGCAATAGAAGTTAGGGAAGAAATGCGATTCATACTCAACCTCATCCTTGATCGCATCAATACCATTACTCATCCAAACCTCCATCCATAACCTTATGCAAGCATGGAAGGAATCATTATTACTATTTTCTATTTTTAGTACTTTTTCTTTTGAGTCATTTTCAAGAACAAGTCCTGTTCTTATTTTTACATGCTTGTAGGTGGCATAAATACCACTACACTTTGTTGTTTTATTACAAGGCCTTGTTTACATACCTTGGCTCTCAATCTTGATTCTCGTCAATCACAAGATTCTTTAAGCACGTTACTAACCTTTCTCTTTGTAGGATTTTTTTTATTTATTTTTCTTCACTTGACGCCCCAAACTAGGGGGAGCTACCGTCAAGGGGGAGTAAACGATACGTGGACTAATTTTTCCACACTTTTATTTCTTCGAAGGGTTAACTTTTTGTTTCGACAAAAAGGGGGAGAAGAAGTAAAACTTAGGGGCTTTCAAAACATACATCTATTCTTAAGTTTTACTCATCATAACATTATGTTTTGTCATCAACAAAAAGGGGGAGATTGTTAATACAAATAAACCGTAAAAACGTTTATTAAATATTTTGCGATCTCTTTGTGTTTTGTTGATAACAAATATAATGTTATCTTAAGTACAATTATAAGGATACATGTTATTTTTGTAAAGCATTTACATATAGCTATTTAAATACAAAATGTTGCAATTAATCATTTTGTTGTAATAGTTTATTAGGATGGGTAAAAATCACAACCCATGGATCATATCCATAACCCATTGACCCATACCCATTTGACTAGATACAATGTATTCATTAGATACATTGAATCTAAAGGAATACCCATTGACCAACCATAACCCATGACCCATAACCAAAAAAGCCATGGGCAAAGAGGAGCGTCCCACGGATCCCTAGGTTTACACTAGACGGATCCCTTGTGGGAGGGATCCGTGGGATCCGGGAAACAATGGCAGAAATTGCCTATAGATAAAGAGCCATTTCTTCATTCTAACTCACCTCCTCTTCTTACTAATTCTTTCATATACTCTCATTCTCTTATAACAAAAGATTACTTGATCTAGAGAGTACTTCCTTCTTTCTTTATTTATTAAGTGATTCTCATATAGGTCATTCTCTAAGGTGAGATCACGAGCATTCTACAAGTCATCCAAGCAAGGGGTCCTTGATTGATTTGTTCCTCCGCAAGATTTTTGTATCGAAGATCTTGTATTTGATATTTCACATATTTGTTGTGTAATAGTCGTGTTGGTTTGGTCCACCGTGTTACGGACTCGGTATTTAGCTTTGTACTGGAAAAAGGTGTAAGAAACGTTGTGAAGGCTTCTCCGCCAAGTTGAAGGAGTTTGTTGACATAGTGCTTGAACTCTCGAGTAGGTGACTCGGGGAGTGGAGTAGGGCAAGGAAGGTGTCCTTGTAGCAGAACCACTATAAATCGGTTGTGTCATTTCTATCCCTTTGCTTTACTTTATTTACTTGCTTTATCATTAGATCTATACTTTTTCTACATCCATACGATCTCACATATTATCGAATCTAAAGTTTTTGAAACTAACTTAAAATTGGCAAAACTATTCAACCCCCTTCTAGTTTTCCATAATGTTGACCCGTTGGTCATATTTAGTATCATGTTGACCCGTGTGGTCATATTTAGCATCAAGTTAACCTGTTGGGTCATATATGTATCACGTTGACCCGTGTGGTCATATTCAGTATCATTTTGACCCGATGGTCATATTTAGTATCATGTTGACCCGTGTGGTCATATTAAGTATCAAGTTGACCCGTTGGTTCATATTAAGTATCATGTTGACATGTTTGGTCATATTAAGTATCATGTTGACATGTTTGGTCATATTAAGTATAAAGTGACTCGTTGGGTCATAATAAGTACCATGTTGACCTCTTTGGTCATATAAAGTATGTAGTTGACTCGTTGAGTCATATTAAGTATCATGTTGATATGTTTGGTCATATTACGTATCAAGTTGAACCGTTGGTCATATTAAGCATTAAGTTGACCCTGATTGACCCGTTTGGTCATATCAAGTATCAAGTTGACCCGTTGGTCATATTAAGCATCAAGTTGACCCAAGTTGACCCGTTTGGTCATATTAAGCATCAACTTGACCCGTTTGGTCGTACTAACTATCATGTTGACCTGTTTGGTCATATTAAGTATCATATTGACCAGTTTTGTCATATTAAGTATCATGTTGACCCGTTTGGTCATATTAACTACCATGTTGACATGTTTGGTGATATTCATAGTCATGTTGACCTGTTTAGCAATATTTAGTATTAAGTAGATCCGATTGTTTTTACTAAGTAATATGTCGTGGTCAACATCAGTATTATTTATAGCGCAGACTCAGTTATATGTTATAGTTAGTCTCACCATTATGTTTATAGTAGTTCTGCTTTATATTATAGTTCAACTTTATATTATAGTTCAGCTGTAGTATCAAGTTATAACTCAGCCTTGGTTTATGTTATAGTACAATTTTAGTAATTAATTCAATTTTAGTATCATATCTTAGTTTGACCTCGTAACCATATTGTTAGTGCAAATATTAGGATATTTAATCTAACAGTCTCGTTTGTTTTGATTGATGACAAACATGTAACTTGTAATACATAACGTAAAATGTACAAGTTACTTGTAATCACACTTTGTCTCAACATACATTCAACACCTCTCAATGACTCAAGTCCTCATATGTTACAACACAAGTTCGTACATGTTTGTTATGTGGCATTATGGTCAAACCCATTAATAAATCATTTAGAATGTTTAAAATATGTTTAGAGTCACTAAGTATTTTACTAGGTTAACCATTCTATTTCGAACCTTATTTTACATTTTGCATTCACAAGTATTTCATACAAATACTAGAGTTTACTTACACTTGACAAAATATATTTTATTTTGACAAGCACTCTTTTACAAAAGGTAACTAGACATTTTGTTAGTGCAAATATTAGGATATTTAATCTATACAGTCTCGTTTGTTTTGATTGATGACAAACATGTAACTTGTAATACATAACGTAAAATGTACAAGTTACTTGTAATCACACTTTGTCTCAACATACATTCAACACCTCTCGATGACTCAAGTCCTCATATGTTACAACACATGTTCGTACATGTTTGTTATGTGGCATTATGATCAAACCCATTAACAAATCATTTAGAATGTTTAAAATACGTTTAGAGTCACTAAGTATTTTAATAGGTTAACCATTCTATTTCGAACCTCATTTTACATTTTGCATTCACAAGTATTTCATACAAATACTAGAGTTTACTTACACTTGACAAAATATATTTTATTTTGACAAGCACTCTTTTACAAAAGGTAACTAGACATTTTATTAACTAGTTACATAATACATTTTACAAGTTACCTTGATAAACCTTTTAATCTAGAAATGGAAATACATGTTACATCATGTCATGCATCATCTTTGAAATCCTTGGAAGATCACTTGAATATTTTAGTTAGATTGACACTCAATATATCAAATGTTATCTTAGTAAGATTTGGTAATATCTTGGAAAGATTTGAAGAAAGATTTTTTAAATTTTCTGTCAGGCACCCACGGCACCAAATTGTATAAAGGACGGAACCCTTTTAAAGGCTCCTTGGTCCGTGGACGCTCCTGACCACTTTTGGCTATAAATAGAAGCCCATTGTTTTCCCATTTCTTCACCACTTAAAGGGACATCTTCTCCACCTTCTTGCATACATTTAGATCAATCATTAACAATGTAGTAACATACATTAAACACCCTAATGATCATGATCATAATGCTTCTAACATTCATCTTTGTTGTAAGCATACTCTTTGATCAACCAATGAAAGCTTGGAGATCTAGCCATCCCCCACTCACCACAAGTTGAAGATCTATCACAACAAGTTTAGGGAACTTGTGATCTTCATCATGAAGGCTTCCTATCAATGGAAGTTCATTTAGAAGTAGTTATTCATATTCATTAGACATTTGTGTCATGGATCATTAGTGTAAACATCATTGCATCATAACAACACTTTCACCAAACTAGATTAGATGGTTTATGTGTTTGTGCCATAAAACACAAGGTTTGTTATGTTTGGCCATAAAACATAATGGGAGTGGTTGTACCCTTGTAAAAGAACTCGACATCTAGCTTAGTGTCGGAAATATTGTATAGGAAACGTTAGGTTGGTTCTACCTCGAACTAGAACCCGGTATTTAGCTTTGTACCGGAAAGGAGCTTGTTGATTTAGTGTAAATATTGTAAAAGAACTAGAACCCGGTTCTACCTCGAACTAGAACATTAGTGTAAATATTGTCCGCCGAGAAGGGAGCCTGTTGATTTAGTGAAGTAACTCTCGAGTTGGGTACTCGGGGAGTGGAGTAGAGCGGAAAGGAGATCCGTGACCGAACCACTATAAATCCTCGTGTTCGTTTTGCACTTTCCTTTCTTTATCTCTTTACTTTTATACTTGCACTATACTATTGTTTGTGATGTGGTTTGATGTTCATGATTGTGTGACAACTTGGTTTACCATGCTTTATATTAGTCACAAACAATAATTGGTACTTTCATATTATAACAAGCTTCATAAGCGATTTGATACTAAAGATCTAAAGTTTTTAAATGGTAACGTATTCACCCCCCCTACGTTTCCACAATTGGTATCAGAGCCACGTAGCTCGTATTTTCAAAACAAATGGTTTTTAAAATAGAGTACGATCTATGTATCAAATTCCATTGAAGCGAAAAATAATATGAAAAATGTTTTGCTTGTTATACTTAGAAATTTTGTTGTTAAATGTAACTTTGTATACAAGCTTGAAGGTTTTCTTGAAAAATAAAATAAAAGTTTGTTGAAAGAACTAGTAAGTATTGTATTGTGTGCTTATAGAAAATTTACGAAGAAATATGATTTTAAAGGAGTGTTTGGGATAACTATAAATTTAGTCGAAAAATCATCTCCGTAAATGTTTAAGATAAGCTACATAAGTAGATATGTTGTTAAATATGTGTATTATATGTTTACTATGAAATCTAGTAAGTCACACACGTTTTCTCTATGTCAAATACTAGTTTTGGTGAATCTGTCTCAGAGGACCACGACACCAAATCCTATAAAGGGCGGATCCCTTTATTTGGTTCCTTGGAATCCGTCAGTACAATATGCAGTTTTTTGGGCAACTTCAAAAAATCATAACTAATTAACCGTAAGTCCGTACGAGTCGAGCCACCTATCATTTTAAAGGGAATTGAGTCTACTTTCATTTAAAAATACTCTCATGGCCTGAGTCTAATTTTAAATAAGTGAAATAGACCAAATACTACAATATGTCTAAGATATTGAGTTCCGCTTTAACATAAAAACTCAAATTTTTGAATCAAGCAATTTAAGTTGGTATTCTTAGAACTTTGATACAATTTCCTTCAAAACTAAATAATTTGGTAAAATGTTTAAAGGAAACTAATCAAGCTTGGTATACATCGTCACATTTAAACGATAAATGACGAAAAGTGTTTTTCTTGTTATGCTATGCTAAATGACCACTTGTTCATGTTGTTTGCATATATGTTGCTTGCTTATTTTCAAATTGTTGTTTACACTTATTTGTTTAATATAAGTGTCAATCTTGCCATGTTATTTATTCGCTTGCTTGACGATTTCTTGTTTATGCACAATAGGACATTTGCTAGATTTTGTGCACTTAGTTGGAAAATTGTTTTACCATCACTTATAGACTTAGATCACTTCCTTTGCATAGGTTATACTAACATCTCGCATAACTTATGAAATGTCATGACTCGCTTAGCAATGAGTACTAAGTAAATTAGTCAAGTACTTTGAAAAATGGAGGTTTTAAGAGAGTGTTTGGTACAAGGACAAAAACAATGTTGTATGATGTAATTTATTTGTTTTTACTTTGTAGGATGATAATATGACTTAAAACAATGTTGTATGCTAACAGGTTTATGTAGGTGGATAGCACAAGTGTGTTATCAAATTTTACCCATTTTCACTTTTATATGAAAATCGTTAGCCCTTGGTCAAAGTCTATGCTCCATTATGTTTGTATATGTGTTATCGACTTTTCCTAACTAGAAGTAATTAATGTCACATGTTTTAAGCAAAATTTCAGGTTTCGAAAAACTCCCCGACACCTAACAAATGGGTCTGTGAACTTTTCTGGTGTCCACGGATCAGACGGCACCAAAATGTTGGTACCATCTGTTATGCATTTTGGTACCGCCATACCTGTACAGGCGGACCAGGCGGCACCAATTTAAGGGTTCCGCCTGTGTAAAGAAATGGTGCCGTGGATCCTACAGGTAAGTTGTTTAATTTTACTAAATCCTGCAATCTAGTTTGCCAAGTTTCGTTTCTAGGATAGTTGTTAATGCATATCTTTCATAACTCATTCAACACATCCTCAATGGATTAACTTAGGATGTTTGACATGATCTTAGCCACTTCCATCTCATTAGAAACTACCATCTTTGTATGGATTAACCTCAAATAAGCCACTTAAGAAAACCACTAGGATTAGCATTCGATCTTGTTGCTTCATTAACTTGAACTCTTCATCCTCAGACTCGTTACCTCTGAACATCTCATCACCCATTCAAGATGTGAACTTTCTAAACTTAAGTACTCCAACACCAAAATCACCCACCATTATGACTACTTCACAATCATCCAAAACACCTTCACTACCAAAGTTTCCAAAACTTGTACTTTGTGCAAACACCACCAACATCTCTTCACCCGTTTGCGGATGACTTAGATGACTTACCGAGACTAACAAATTTGTACTCATTATTTGCAAAGATATCATACACAAGTCTATCATATGACTATAGATATTGTTTTGTATCTACATGTATTGCCTCACTTGGTTAACATGAAAATAATGTGTCATCCTTCAAGACGATAAGTATTTACATCGAGTCATAACTCACACGTATGTTAAAACATATTATCAAGTCTTGTTATCCTTGATTTCAATCTAAGCTTTATAATCTCAACAAATTAGGATTGACAACTTAAGTATTTCATCCGAAATATTCAAGTATATGCGACTTACGATTGTAGTCATTAAAAGTCATATCCGAAACATCAACACCGAAGTATTTTAACAACACATGTTGAAACACTAATCCTAAAATGAATCAAACACTTATCCAAAACAAAACAACCCACTGTGCCACTTATCTATCCCTCTTTCATCTTTTGGCACCATTAAGCGTATTGCTCATGAACTTTCAAGAGTGTGGAAAACTAGAAGGGGGGGGGGTTGAATAGTTTTACCAATTTAAAACTTCCTTTTAAATATTTAGATCGACTTATGTCAATCTATTTGATTGTTTATGTTGGACGTTGATAGATAGATATAAACACGTGTAATGAAAGATAAAGAGTAAGAAGCACATCACCACGACACAAGTATTTATAGTGGTTCGGCTATAAGGACACCTTCCTTGCCCTACTCCACTCCCCGAGTCACCTACTCGAGAGTTCGTAAACACTACACCAACTCCTTATGGCGGAGAAGCCTTCACAACGTCGCTTAACCTTTTTCCGGTACAAAGCTAAATACCGAGTTCTTTCACACCAAGGCGAACCACACCTAACACAACGTCGCCTACCCTTTATACGGTGCTAGGCTAACCACCGAGTTCTTTCACACCTTAGGAGAACTAATCCTTCACAACGTCGCCTACCCTTTATTAGGTACTAGGCTAAGCACCTAGTTCTTTCACACCTTAGGTGAACTACACCTTCACGACACAACACCTAATCTCAAGGAGATCTACTCCTTGTTACAACACCATCAAGGATATCACCATCCTTGTATATAAACAAATACATATATGTATAATGATGCACCTCATCGATTATACGACCTAGGCATTCTTCCCAAATGCTACTTGATTTGATTCGTTGGCATCCTTCACTAATGCCTTTGACACAACGCTTGTCACCCTTCACTAATGCCTTCGTCTTGACACCTTTAGCATCCTTCACTAATGCTTTAACACGGATGATGAGCACCTTTCACTAATGCTTTCATCTTGACACTTTCGGCATTCTTCACTAATGCCTTCAACCCAACATCTATGGAGAAAGGAAGAACTATCAACAAGATAACCTTAGTAGTCTTGATGATGACGAAGCATGGCAACTCATGGACTTTGAGCTTGCACGTCTTCAAGAGGTGGTGATCTTTCCTTTAAGAGGAACCTAGTAGATCACACAAAAACAAAAGACAAACTACATAGATCACTTAGATCTGAGGTTAGAGGGTTAGAATACTTTGGGGAAGTATATGTAAAAAGCACACATAGAGAGGAAGAAATGGCTCTCTATTTATAGAGGAAATTCTCTTCTGTTTCCCCGGATCCCACGGATCCCTACCACAAGGGATCCGGCTAGCACAAAGCTAGGGATCCATGGTCCGCTCCTCTTTGCCCATGGGTATTTTTGGTTATGGGTCATGGGTCATGGGTTATGGGTTGATCCATGGTTTTCTTTCTAGATACAATGTATCTTAAGGATACAATGAACTTGGTTAAGTGGTATATATAAAACCATGGGTTATGAGTCAAAACCATTTGCTAGTATTTACCTATTTAGTATATACTTGTATTTACCCAATTTAGCATACACTTAGTTTTTACCCATTTTAGTATACTTAGTTTAAGTATATGTTTAACCCAATATGTAAACACTAGTTGTTGTACATATGTATCATAAAATTACTTATACTTGTTTTAGTGTTTTATGTGAAAGCGTAAGTGTGTTAGAAAACTATTAACTCAAACTATTTACGTACTCTATTAGTTTCGTTAAAATGATTTTATATTTGTTATCGACAAAACATTAGAAGATCGTAAAATATAAATAAACGTTTTCACGGCTTATTTGTATTAACAATCTCCCCCTTTTTGTTGATGACAAAACATAAAATTATTTTAAGGAAAAATCTAAAATTCGTAAAAGTTTGAATTTGTAGTTTTTACTTTCTTCTCCCTCTTTTTGTCGAAACAAAAAGTGTTAAAAGAAACTAACACAATTTTTATAAGAGAAAGAGAAAAAATGTAAAAATGTAAAGAGAGCAAGTGACGGGAATGGTACTCGTCTTAACTCCCCCTTGACGAGTCCATCCCTTTGAAAGGGCGTCAAGGACATAACGTAAAATTAACTAATTTGTGTTTGCAAATGGTTCGTCTAAGTGACGAGAACGTGCTCCCCCTTGAATTTTGCAATGTTGCAATGGGGTGTCATGAAGTGTAACCCAAAAATTGGATTAAGTTTGCAAAGGATTTTGCAATGTCGTTTGACACAAAGCTCCCCCTAGCTTTATGGTGTCAATATCTTCATGTGTATTTTGAATAACTACAAAACAAAGGTTACAAAAACAAGAGTATAGTGCATAATTTCCTGCAAAAGAGACTCAAGTTAGTAGAAATTTGTGCTCCTGTACCACGGATCCCACGGTTCCCTTCAAGGAGGGATCCGTCTAGTTATCTGGAAGGGATCCGGCTATCTGTTACAGTTTCTTCAGCAGTGAAGAAATGTCAAGGAGTGCTATTTGAGGGAATGAAATATGTGTACACTATAACAAGCACAACACACATAATAATCATAGCATATAAGTATTCATTCAATAAAACAAGAGATACACAACAAAATCTCTAAAAACTAAGAGAATGAACTAGCCAAATAGGTGCCACTAATGCTAATAAGTTAACCCAAACTTAAGATTCGACTAAAAGCTTAATGATGATCAAGGATGAGAAAGGTTTCCTAAATGTTCTAAGTTTGAGCTTTTGAATATGATGCTCATTGTAGTTTAGGCTTGTTAACCTCTTCGAAACGTTCGAGAAGGTGATAAAACATGAAACGTTTCTCTTCACGTAGTTCATGTATCAACTTTTCAACATGTTTACAATGATAGCAATCCTTGTCATGGTTTTGGGTTTCTTGAGGTGAAAGTTCAAGTGAATTGGGTTGAGGATCTTCAAATGAAGGAGGATTTGGTGGAGGCTCATTAAGTGGTGGCTCTACAATGTTTGAGGGTAGAGGTAAAGAAGCATCAACTTCCATTTGATCGGGTGGTTGCCTTTGATATCTTCTCATAATCCAAAATGGACTATTGGGAGGAATAATAGAGTTTGCTTTTGGATCAAGTGTTGATTCAACACTTTGATTTTGTTGCTCAATCTTTTCAAGTGAATTAGTTGGTAACGGTGAAAGATGAGATGGCCAAGAAGGTAAATCTTCTACATTGTGAGAGTGTGGAGATGATTGGGAGGTGGCTCTAGGTATTAATGAAATAGGTTGAGTTGTGGAGGATATGTTTGGTATAGTAGAATTTGGTGATGAAATCTTAGTGAGAACACTCTTCTTGGGGATTAGTTTGATTGGTTTCCTTGGTGTAGGAGAAATCCTAGCATAGGTGTACTTAACCGGAGATGATTCGGTTGAGGAAACTTCGTGTATGATTCTAGCAAGTTTCTTAGGTGGTTTTTGAGTGGATGAGTAAGCACTAGGAGCTTTTCTCATGATGAGATGACTAAGGAGGATGGTTGCAATTGCTGATAATTATGTTTGTGTTTGATGACTAAAGTGTTCTTGGCAATGTGGGTTATAAAGGGAAGAACTTTGCAATTGCATTTAAGACTTAATCCACTAATGTTCTTGGAAATGTGATGATTGACATGCACAAGTTTGAGATTCAGAGTTTCACTGATCTAGGAACTCATTTATGATGAGATGAAGTGTTTGAGTTATGAAGATGAGTTGAAATGATTGTTTTAGCTATGTTTGACATAAACTGTCACCCGGATCCTACGGTTCCCTCCTTGAAGGGATCCGGCTAGGCTAATCCTAGGGATCCGGCTCTCAGCAGTTATGACAGGTTTGATATGAGGTTTCTAGGAGCTAAAGCCTATCTCATTTTGAATGTTTCAGTTCTCCTAATGGTTTAGGATGAAAGGGTACTTGAATGATTAGAGGTAATAAGTGTTATAGCAAATGATTGCTTTTTATGGAAGAGGGATGGGACAAGAAGATTACCAATGGATGTCCAAGGATAACACTAAGAGTTATGAGGGAGTCAAGTCATAATAAATGATCCTATTGATCAGGTTTTAGCTTGAGGTGATATATAAAAAAAAATTCTTAAAACTTCCAAGAATTGAAAAGCTAATTTTTGTCTTACCTTAAGATATAAAAGACTAGAAGCAATTTTCTAAAATTGTTTAGTTTGTTTTCTTAGGTGTTTTGAGAGGTGAGAAATAGTTTGTGAGTAGTTGAAGCAGAAATATGGTGAGTTTAGATGTGTTGATAAAATCAGACTAAGATCTTAAGTAAGCCTTTAGTGAGTCTAAGCCTTTCTCATCCTTGAAGTGAACTTAGTTGGGTTCTAAAATCATATGCCAAGCTAATGTGATGTTATCTAGAGAGTAGTTTTTGATATGCTGAATGCTGTATTGCTGATCTGATGTCACGGATCCCGCGGTTCCTTCAAGGGAAGGATCCGGCTAGGCTAATCCTAGGGATCCGGCGTCTGCAGATCAGAACCAACACAGAACCAAAAAAAAATGATGTGCATATTTTGTATACTATTAAATCTATAAAACAAGCAATAGGAACAAGCAAGTTATCATAAAACATCACTTACAAGATAAAGTAACAATACCCAAAATACCATAAACCAAAAGAAAGAGAGATCATTCAAACATAAAGTAAAAGAAACTAAGCACATTCCTATTGTCTCTTTCGTCAATACTTCCTTTTCCTTTTTGACGGCTTAGTGAGGTTGTAGGCGAGGTTTTGAATCATGCCTCTTATTTGTTTAAATTCCGCGGTCTCGTTTGGAATGGTTGGAAGTTGTTCGTGGTATTCAAGGATTTCCAATTTGATGTTGGATACGGGGTCGATGTCTTCCTCATCTTCTTCTTCTTCTTCTCCGGCCGAGGAGTCCGAGAGAGCTTCAGGTTTCTCTCCATTGACCATGAACCGTTTAGAGGGTTGTTTGGTAAGAGGTACCATGACGTGATCGGAGAGGTAATGATCATCGTTGATAGGGGATGGTTGCAATGCACTAACATACTTACAAAGTCGTGTTAGGAGCATACCATATGGGAGTACCATGTTGGAAGCTTTGAATACCCCAGCCATTCTCCTTACCATGTAGTAGGCAAGATTAAATGGCCTTTGGTGGGTAAGACAATAGATCATTTGCACAAGACATGCGTTTGGATGATCTTTGTTTCCAACTAGGCTAATGATGTTTTCCCTAAGGATTTCTTCCCATTTTCTAAACATGGGATGCATTTCGAAAAGTTCCATTTTAAAGGGATTACGGTGAATGAGTTTTTTGTTACGATCGTAACGGGATTGGTCGGTCCTAATTTTAAAGATAGTATCACGAATGGTTTCGGGATCGTCGAGAGGAGTGTTATAGAGAGGCTTGGGATCAAGTGCATGGTTTTGAGAGTTAATTGCCCAATCTTGAGAGTACATGCAAATTCCCTCACAAGGAACGCGAAGAATTTGAGCAAAGGTGTTGAGAGAAAAAATAAAGTTTTGTTTGTTGATGATGAAGGCGATTGAGATGCTATTGTCGGTGTTTCTAATGATCCTAAAGCTTTTGTAAAATTCAAAAATGAAGACCGGACAAATTTGTTCATCTATGTCAAGGAGACAATCAAAGTTGATTGTCGAGAAAACTTGACGAATGTCGGTATCTTCAAAGAAACATTCCTTGACTACACGACCTTCGTGGATAAGTCGTTTTACAAGGCTTTTGAATATCTTATGGTCGGTTTTGGTCAATCCCCTTTTACGATAGTAGTGAGTAAGGTAATGGACGGTGTCATGGTGATCTTATTGAGTGGCTTTGGGCATGGTTGTTCCTAAAAATACAAAATTTTCAATTAAGATAAATTAGTTGAAATGGGTTTATGGTTTTGATTTGTATTAACAATGTTGTGAGCACAAAGTGATTTTGTTAAAATCCCCCTTTTCATGATTAGTTTGAAAAAACCTAATTGAGTTAATTGATTAGATATTAAGAAACCATAAACCCTAGGATGAGGATGATGAAAGTTATAACAAGTTAATGTAATTACTTACAATGGTGTTCTAGGAGGGGATACTTGAAAGTATGGAAGCCAATGAGGATGAATTTTGTAGCTTGGTCGTTTTTTGTTTTTGTGTGGGTAGAGGGAAAAACAATCAGTGGTGAATTTTTGAAAGCGTATAGCTGAGTTCTGTTCCACGGTTCCCTCGGATCCTTTATGTTTGGGATCCGGCTAGTACAACTAGGGGGATCCGGCTACTGTGGACAGAAAAAGGGTTGTTTGACATTATTTTTGTAGTAGGCTTATAAATTAGCTTACTAAAAGATAGTTCGGAGGTATTAGATGAAGATTGTTTTTGGATGACGGCTTTTGATGAATCACATATCGAAGGTTCATATGTGATGACGGCGTTAGTTTGACGAATCAAAAGGAGTATTATTCCCGATGATGAAAAAGACGGAAAAGTGACGAAAGAGACTTCTAATGATGTTAGAGATAAATAAGCAAAGAAAACTTATGAAAAATAAATTGAACTCATGTAACCCATCTAATGAAAAGTAAAACATACCTCTATGCTTCTTGGTTTGGCATAATGCCAAAGATACTTCATGAGATTTTAAAGTAATCCTTTGTACTTGATGTACGTGAGTTGTGATTACCTTTTTGATCCTTCCTTGAATGTTGACTTCATTATTCTTTGAATGAAGATTTTGGAGAGATTCTAGCATGAAGACTTCTTAGGAACAAAAGTTGTTAGAGTCATCTATCAATGTCCAACAAAATGATTTTTAAGAAAAATATGACCAAAAAAAAATCATTCTTTGTAGTTTTCAAACATACACGGATCGTATCAAGTCTTTAAAGTACAACATACTTTAGGAAACTTGATAACGAAGCTCTGATGCCAATTGTGGAAAACTAGAAGGGGGGGGGGGTTGAATAGTTTTACCAATTTAAAACTTCCTTTTAAATATTTAGATCGACTTATGTCAATCTATTTGATTGTTTATGTTGGACGTTGATAGATAGATATAAACACGTGTAATGAAAGATAAAGAGTAAGAAGCACATCACCACGACACAAGTATTTATAGTGGTTCGGTTATAAGGACACCTTCCTTGCCCTACTCCACTCCCCGAGTCACCTACTCGAGAGTTCGTAAACACTACACCAACTCCTTATGGCGGAGAAGCCTTCACAACGTCGCTTAACCTTTTTTCGGTACAAAGCTAAATACCGAGTTCTTTCACACCAAGGCGAACCACACCTAACACAACGTCGCCTACCCTTTATACGGTGCTAGGCTAACCACCGAGTTCTTTCACATCTTAGGAGAACTAATCCTTCACAACGTCGCCTACCCTTTATTAGGTACTAGGCTAAGCACCTAGTTCTTTCACACCTTAGGTGAACTACACATTCACGACACAACACCTAATCTCAAGGAGATCTACTCCTTGTTACAACACCATCAAGGATATCACCATCCTTGTATATAAACAAATACATATATGTATAACGATGCACCTCATCGATTATACGACCTAGGCATTCTTCCCAAATGCTACTTGATTTGATTCTTTGGCATCCTTCACTAATGCCTTTGACACAACGCTTGGCACCCTTCACTAATGCCTTCGTCTTGACACCTTTAGCATCCTTCACTAATGCTTTGACACGGATGATGATCACCTTTCACTAATGCTTTCATCTTGACACTTTCGGCATTCTTCACTAATGCCTTCAACCCAACATCTATGGAGAAAGGAAGAACTATCAACAAGATAACCTTAGTAGTCTTGATGATGACGAAGCATGGCAACTCATGGACTTTGAGCTTGCACGTCTTCAAAAGGTGGTGATCTTTCCTTTAAGAGGAACCTAGTAGATCACGCAAAAACAAAAGACAAACTACATAGATCACTTAGATCTGAGGTTAGAGGGTTAGAATACTTTGGGGAAGTATATGTAAAAAGCACACATAGAGAGGAAGAAATGGCTCTCTATTTATAGAGGAAATTCTCTTCTGTTTCCCCGGATCCCATGGATCCCTACCACAAGGGATCCGACTAGCACAAAGCTAGGGATCCGTGGTCCGCTCCTCTTTGCCCATGGGTATTTTTGGTTATGGGTCATGGGTCATGGGTTATGGGTTGATCCATGGTTTTCTTTCTAGATACAATGTATCTTAAGGATACAATGAACTTGGTTAAGTGGTATATATAAAACCATGGGTTATGGGTCAAAACCATTTGCTAGTATTTACCTATTTAGTATATACTTGTATTTACCCAATTTAGCATACACTTAGTTTTTACCCATTTTAGTATACTTAGTTTAAGTATATGTTTAACCCAATATGTAAACACTAGTTGTTGTACATATGTATCATAAAATCACTTATACTTGTTTTAGTGTTTTATGTGAAAGCGTAAGTGTGCTAGAAAACTATTAACTCAAACTATTTACGTACTCTATTAGTTTCGTTAAAATGATTTTATATTTGTTATCGACAAAACATTAGAAGATCGTAAAATATAAATAAACGTTTTCACTGCTTATTTGTATTAACAAAGAGCATCCTTTAAATCAAACGTGCCCTTTCAAGGTGAACCTGTACCTTAGCCCCTAAGCTTCATAGACATGACCAAAACTTCAAGTACTTTACCCACTAGTTGTAGCAACCAATGAACCATAAGAATTAGTATCCGTACTTTTTGTGTTCAACATCTATGGACAAATAATCAACCTAAGTACTCCCATAACACAACAAACTCCTACATCACCACATCCTTATTTAGACACACTAGAAGACCTACCACCTAGATCAACCAATCCACCATCCTTACCATCATTTGAATTCGTTGAGTGTATTGCTCAAAAAACCCTTGTGTCCAACACTTGTACTGAATCAAATGCACGTTTGAACAAACTCAACCATCCTTTCCCACATATAAGGACTTAGATAATTCATTATGGCTAGAATCTCAACTATCAAATAAGCATGGTGCTCTTGGTAATTGTTGCAAATTTCCACTAGGTATACTACCTTCACAAATTATCAAAGTATTAGTAATACTTTGTCGTAAAACTTTTGCATAAATTTTGTTAAACCTCAAATCAACATTTTAACAACATATGTTAAAATGCAATCTCAAAGCCAACATCATACACCCCAAGCAACAATGACTCTTGAGGAGTATATATAAGAAACTCGAGTGAATTCCTCTTGTCATCATCTAGTGAATATAATCTTGAGACCAAGTTTATTTAAATGGGACTATCCGATTCAAACACTTTGGCTTCATATATTCATTTAGGAAAACATGATGCTTTGAAAAACATTATGCCTAAGAAATCATGCGTTAAGTATTCATCTTGTTAAAAGGATATTGTATATCCTATGCATTATTCTCTCCTTGAGACATAAATGGTTGTGTTACAAGAGATTTCATTACACCTCATTGGCTAAATGATCTTGAAACGAACATCCACAAGTTCTATGAACTAGCATATCCAATTCATCTTGTCATACTTATTTTCATAAGCATGATAACTTTATCCCATGCGATAATCTCATTTGTTGAAAGATACTATTTGTATCCATTTCATTTCAAGCATACATCATAACCTAACCTTGCTCAAACCTTGTGCACATCCAAGGTTAAAACTACACATCTCTAGAACATACACATGATCTATTGAAGTTTGTAACCTTATTTAGATTCTTGTTAAATAAAAAGGAGCTTTCTTGAGAACGTTCTTAATTTAACATATTCCATTCCCTAGTCTTTGATAATCAAATCACATTTAAAGTATACATTTCAACTCAACGCAAAAGATGTCATCCATTAGATCATACAATTAGATATGTAATTTGAACAACCTTAGATTCTAAACACAAGATTAAAACATATTGTTTATCAACACACCATTGATAAAATTCATGTGTATAACATGACATCTTCATCACCTTAGTTATATTGCATATTAGTTGTGTCACATTAAGCCAAGTATTGGTAAACTATCATCTTTTATGCACTTTGATAGGCAAAAGTAGGAGTTCCCATCTTTCTAACATGAGAATGACTACTGGAGAACCTATTGCACTAGAAACTCAATTTGACCTAACGGTTGAATTGCTTCATGGAGAGAAGTTGGGTATGTGGAATCACCCGTAAAAATGGTCGTGTTTAGCCTTAATTGAGCACCGCTAGTAATAGTCTCATATTCATTCTCCAACTTGAAAATTCTGTTTTCTTATACTTGCCTAAAGTAAGTGTTAAAACATTGATAGTTTGCCTCGCCTTAGGAATACTAATCAAACAAGCTGTATATATGACTTTTCTTTTAAAACCACTTGCATTGCACTTACATGTGTTGATTACATGTTCTTGTTTAATACGATAAGTTGATTTGACATTATCTTAGTGTTTGATAACAAGTCAAATGTGTAAACCTTAGTACGGTTTTATCTTTATAATGCTTGTATTGTTGTTTCATGCTACTAAACGTTTAAACCTAAAATTTATTTGCATGATACTTACTTTTGAATTATTTTTAGCATGATTAACATGTTACTTATGAACTCATAATATGCCATTTTGATACGTGATAATTTTGATATGATATATTTGTGTTTGAAAGCTATTAGTTGGCATTCATTACATCTATGTGTAGTACGATCCAAATGATACATGCTCCAAATTGTTATGTCTTAAACATGGCTTGCATGAATCTTTCATCTTGTTTCTTTTGCTTCTTGTCACACTATTTATTTGCTACGTATGCACATATAATCTGTCAAAGTGCTTTTGGTATGACTAACTTTTAGAAGCCTTTTTATCTTACAAATTAATCACATAGATTATTGTATATCCAAGTATGCTTAAGTGTCTAAGTCTAACAACAAAACAATCTCATAATGAAATGTCTTGAATAAAGTCGTATTCTTGCATATTATGATTGTTTTGATGCTATCTTGTGTGGTGATTTCTTGTCTACTAAGTGCAATGTGTTGTTTTTGCTTATATAATATGTTATCATTTGATTTCTATCATGTTAACATCTTTTGCC
Source organism: Chrysanthemum seticuspe (assembly GCA_019973895.1). Classification (NCBI taxonomy): domain Eukaryota; kingdom Viridiplantae; phylum Streptophyta; class Magnoliopsida; order Asterales; family Asteraceae; genus Chrysanthemum; species Chrysanthemum seticuspe. Next base: position 61,690,089 of record BPTQ01000004.1, on the reverse strand, counting down.
ACTAACAAATTTGTTTTGTAGGTTGATAACAAATTATTTGTTATCTCACTTGGTTCTAACTTTTATATGCTCATTTTACATAATCCCTTTTATTGCTACGTAGATTAGTACTATGTTTTATGGGACCCCTACACTTGCATATAGTTTAAAAGCATATAGAATTAAGTTCTAGAGGGTTGGCTTTGCATTTTTGTCTTTCAACCGACCTCTTTCCAAATCTCATTTTTGCTTCCGCTTTTCAAAAATCACCTCCATCATTATTTAGTTATAACAATACTCTAATCCTCTTCACTTCCTATTAGGAAACCACATGCCTCATTATACGATCATCTCGAGAAGAGGTACGTGACTTTAAGGATGAAGTTCATTGTATGCTAACCATCATCCAGAAAAACATCACTAAGCTCATCTCTTTTGTTAACCCGAATAAATTCCTAAACACTTTGTTGTCATTCCTTATTTGATACATTACACATTATGTTGGATGTCCACCAATTAAGGGGGAGAGAAATCCATTCACATAATTGTCTTTTGTCAAAATTTATGTCTCTTAGACTCTAAAATACCAACACATATGTAAACACCACTTAGCTAAAACCTGTTCACGAAACCACAACTAGTTCAACCTTTTTAAATTTTTAGCACAAGTTTGCACCAATACCTCATCAAAGTGAAAAACGTATAATGTGTTTTTACCAAAAATCTTCATCTCCACATATAGGATTTTCCTTAAACTAGCACCTTACATCTTCACCATCTAGAACACCATCATAGGATCTTATCCTTTTCTTGCTTATCATGCATGTCCTTGTCAGTGCAAATGATATATTAATCAAAATAGCCATTCCCAACATGTTGGTCTATCCAACTCTCACTCATATGATGTCATTCTCATCCTCATATAGGTACTCATTATTATTATTAGTATTTTTCATATTGTCTTCACTTCTTTTCTAAGTGATAATCATCCATGTCGGTCAAAACCATGCTAATACTACCTTTCCCATTATCACATAGAATAGGTCATTTTTATAATTCGTGTCAATCAATGAACGAATTTATCTTCATGTTATCACTTTTATATTTTTTGGTATCTTCATTATAATATTCTTAGATAGAACGCATTATTGATTACTCTTGGGTTGAAGCATATGAGAACTTGCTCAAAACAATAGGTTGTTAGCATCAATAAATCATTCAAATCATAACCCTTATGCATCATTGAAATGCAATGTCCATTCATATTTTTTCTTTCTCTTATCTTTGGTCACTTGACATGACGAAAGGATTGCATGAGTCCATATTTTTATATTTGCTATACATACGAGTTTCTAACTCCTTAATAGCTTCCTACCTAATCACCACCACCTTCCATCACCACTTTCACTAATCATCACCACCATGGATTAGCGAAAACTTACTTTTGTAAATCTCGAGTCATCTACCATCACCACATGAATCCTACTAGTAAACCGACACCAACACTAGCACCACTAGTGGCACACCCGGTGGGAGACTTCATATCTTCCTTCTAGGAACTATTTTGTAGGCTTTTATCATATTATATTCTCACTTTTCTTATGATTGTAATTAAGAGACTACACTTCATGAGATCTTTGATTATATCATTTATCACATATATACATCTTATTTTTCTTTGTGAAAAAGATGAAATATATTGCACTAATGTTTTTCATTGTAGGTTCATCATCATATACACTCGATTGTATATAACTTACTCATCTAAGGATGAAGTTTGCATCAATTATTTTTCTTATTGTAGGTGCTTCTTGACACCCTCGAACAAGGAGGAATATCCTTTAAGCACTCATATTGCATCGTCTATACACTTGGTTGTATATGACATATTTGTCTAAAGACAAAGCTTCTATTATACTAATATTTATTTTGAAGGTTCATCTTGACGCCCTAGAGCAAGGGGAGCTTCCGTCAAGAATTTACTGAATGCATCTTATACACACTTTGTTGTATAGCACTTACTCGTCCAATGACGAATATAGTTTTGCACTAATATTTGTTTTGTAGGTTTTTACTCATACCCTGACGCCTTAAACAAGGGGGAGCAACCGTCAAGGGGGAGCATGCACGCATTTAGCATCATTCTCACTTTTCAACAAGCATTTGTGCTTCGATAAAAAGTGGAGAAAATAGGCTAACATTGCTATGCATTTTTTCTTTTTTTTCTTCATATATTTCTCATATTTTTTGTTGCATAAAACTAACCTTGATGTAGGTTAAGCCTCTTTATTTGATCCATGGATCTGCTACCAAACAAGGGACGGATTGAAGTTGAAAATTTAACTTCACTAGGGATGATGCAAGCTCGCCTTTTTGAGGAAAAATAAAGTTAAACTCCAAGGACACGCCCTTTTTGTTTCGACAAAAGGGGGAGAAGAGTGTAAACGGAGAAGGTAATGTAAAGGTAGTAAGGATACAAGTAACCTTTTACATTTTACTTTCTATTACGTTTACATATATTTGTCATCATCAAAAAGGGGGAGATTGTTAGTGCAAATATTACGATATTTAATCTATACAGTCTCATTTGTTTTGATTGATGACAAACATGTAACTTGTAATACATAACGTAAAATGTACAAGTTACTTGTAATCACACTTTGTCTCAACATACATTCAACACCTCTCGATGACTCAAGTCCTCATATGTTACAACACAGGTTCGTACATGTTTGTTATGTGGCATTATGATCAAACCCATTAACAAATCATTTAGAATGTTTAAAATACGTTTAGAGTCACTAAGTATTTTAATAGGTTAACCATTCTATTTCGAACCTCATTTTACATTTTGCATTCACAAGTATTTCATACAAATACTAGAGTTTACTTACACTTGACAAAATATATTTTATTTTGACAAGCACTTTTTTACAAAAGGTAACTAGACATTTTATTAACTAGTTACATAATACATTTTACAAGTTACATTGATAAACCTTTTAATCTAAAAATGGAAATACATGTTACATCATGTCATGCATCATCTTTGAAATCCTTGGAAGATCACTTGAATATTTTGGTTAGATTGACACTCAATATATCAAATGTGATCTTAGTAAGATTTGGTAATATCTTGTACAGATTTGAAGAAAGATTTTTTAAATTTTCTGTCAGGCACCCACGGCACCAAATTGTATAAAGGACAGAACCCTTTTAAGGGCTCCTTGGTCCGTGGACGCTCCTGACCACTTTTGGCTATAAATAGAAGCCCATTGTTTTCCCATTTCTTCACCACTTACAAACACATCTTCTCCACCTTCTTGCATACATTTAGATCAATCATTAACAATGTAGTAACATACATTAAACACCCTAATGATCATGATCATAATGCTTCTAACATTCATCTTTGTTGTAAGCATACTCTTTGATCAACCAAGGAAAGCTTGGAGATCTAGCCATCCCCCACTCACCACAAGTTGAAGATCTATCACAACAAGTTTAGGGAACTTGTGATCTTCATCATGAAGGCTTCCTATCAATGGAAGTTCATTTAGAAGTAGTTATTCATATCCATTAGACATTTGTGTCATGGATCATTAGTGTAAACATCATTGCATCATAACAACACTTTCACCAAACTAGATTAGATGGTTTATGTGTTTGTGCCATAAAACACAATGTTTGTTATGTTTGGCCATAAAACATAATGGGAGTGGTTGTACCCTTGTAAAAGAACTCGACATCTAGCTTAGTGTCGAAAATATTGTATAGGCAACGTTAGGTTGGTTCTACCTCGAACTAGAACCCGGTATTTAGCTTTGTACCAGAAAAAGTGTAAGCGACGATTGTAAGGTTTTCTCCGCCGAGAAGGGAGCTTGTTGATTTAGTGAAGTAACTCTCGAGTTGGGTACTCGGGGAGTGGAGTAGGGCGGAAAGGAGATCCGTGACCGAACCACTATAAATCCTCGTGTTCGGTTTGCACTTTCCTTTCTTTATCTCTTTACTTTTATACTTGCACTATACTATTGTTTGTGATGTGGTTTGATGTTCATGATTGTGTGACAACTTGGTTTACCATGCTTTATATTAGTCACAAACAATAATTGGTAATTTCATATTATAACAAGTTTCATAAGCGATTTGATACTAAAGATCTAAAGTTTTTAAACGGTAACGTATTCACCCCCCCCCTCTACGTTTCCACACATATTATTGTTTAGTTTCTATATTTAGCTTAGTCTCAGCTCCAGCTTAGCTTAGTATCATGTTGTAGTTAAGCCTAAGTATTTAGTTTAAACTTAAATCATATATGAATTTTATATGTGTTTAGTAATGTGTGCAAAATGCTTTATGCATTTCTGGCATGCGATGCGTTTATATATATGCATGTCAAATTCTATTAGGTATATACTTATGCAGGTTTTAAGGCGCGCCAAGTGCTTTATGCACTTAATTAGTCAGAATGGTACTTTATGCATTACTCAATGTATTTAGTACTATCAGTATATAGTCAGTTATGTGATCACACATGTGTTCCAGACAAAGTTGGAACTTAGACCTCCTTAGTGGAGAATCGAGCCTTAGAATAGTGAATGTTCCAAAATTGGAACTCAGACATCCTATATGGATGATTAACATGCTTATATGGCTCGTCAGTTATGTATTCAGCCAGTATAGTACTATAAGTACTCAGTCAGTATGTGCTTATGCACACAGCCAGTATAGTACTATAAGCACTCAGTCAGTATGTGCTTATGCACTTAGTCAGTATGTGCTTATGCACTCAGTCAGTATATGCTTTACGCACTCACTATGTGCCCATGTACTCAGTCAGTTATGCACTAAGTATGTGCTTATTTATGCAATTAGTTATGCACTCAGTATACTTATGTACTCGGTCAGTAACAAGATGTATCATGTATTTAATCAGTCAGTGTCACGCTTATGCAGTTAGTTAATATTATGATTCATGTAGTCAGAATAGTACTATATATACTTATTCAGCATCATACTTATGTTCAGTTTACGATTTAATACAGTTGCGTTATCTCACTAAGTCTTATAGACTTACCGTTCTCAGTTTATATTTTTGTAGGTATGCAAGATGAGACCATGTACATGCTAAATGGGGCGTAATGGGTTAAAATGGTGTAGCTCGCGGGTTAGGTAACGAGCTTCTCATTTCCATCATTTGTTATCAGTTTGGAATGCCCCTTAATCAAGAACCAGCTGCTTTACCAAGTTTAAAGAGTCATCGTTAAGTATTTTTGTAAAGTTTAGTATTCTAACGGGACGTTTGGAATAAGCCCCGTATGATGTAGAAAATACGCTTCCGCTAGTTTTATCAATGTATACAGTTTACAGATTTTTAAATATATATTAAAAAAAATAATAATAATAATAATAATAATAATTCTGGGCGTTTCACTATGTTTCAAGATCTACAAACTCCTTCTTACTATGTGATTCTTCAACAGTCCTAGACGAACCACTATGCATCAATCTTGTAGGTAGCCCAACTGATCCACCATGACCAAGTAAACCCCAACGGCACTCCAAGTGCACCACCAACCGAAACACTATGTGTCAATCACAAAGGTGAAACTTCGTCCATACTGTTATCAGCTAGTTTCACCTTTACATCAGTATTTGACTTCAACGCGCTAACGACAGTTTTAATAGCTCGAGTAATGACCCGCGGTTAAAAATCATTATCTCACCAATCTCGGCCGGGCTCAACTTAGCCCCGGTTTGAATAATCTCATCAACTTGTGGAAATAACTTATGCTCTTTTACCCCTAAGTGATTATTAGCAAGCGTCTCAAAGCACTAAAATCACATAAAGGATACTCCACATGAACATCTACTTCTGTGTTGAAAGCTTGAAAACTTTTACTTGGTCTTGTTTTACTGTGGCCAATAATTTTGATTAAGCATTTTTAGATGACATAAAATTTGTTAACAATGAGATTTTTTTTGAACATGTGCAAGTAGCAAGTCAACTATGGATTACTTGAATTCGTTATATATTGCTATCATTTCAATTCTGAGTCCCACATAGACTACAGAAGAAAACTTTTGGTAGCTTATACACCACCGTGTGTTCGATCAGTTGTGTTTAGATTAGTATTAGGTTTTCATGATTGCGTTAAGTTCTTCGCCTCATAACATATGTAAATTATTAGTGGACCTGATACAAACTTGAAAACTTATATAACACTGAAACTTTTTTTTTCTTTTTCTTTGAAAATGGCCTAAAAAGATATTCAACTTGTCATTTTTTCTTTTTGTAGGTATCAAATTTTTCATTTTTCTATTGTAGCATTCAATTTTCTTAATTTTTCTATTGTAGGCCTGTAGCGCAAAAAAGTGAGGTGACAATAGAAAAATTAAGGATGTTGGATGTCTACGAATATAAAGATTAGGGAAGTTGGATGCATACAATAGGTGATTTGAAGATTGTGACATATTTTGTCAATTTATTTTTCTCATTAAGAAGTGTTATGTCGTTTGTTTGCTATAAATTTAGTTTCTCAAATTCATAAAGACGGTAGGTTTGCTATAAAGCCAGTAAGATTTATTAGACTGCCTATAGTGTTCGAGTCATTTGCTAAGCAAATAACAAATGAGATCTTGTATGGTTTGCTGGCTGAATAGGAAAATTTTACAAATATCATTTCAACCTTGAGTCCCACATTGCTTAAAGAAGGGAAATTTTGCAAGCTAATATACCAAAGCGGGTAACAATCATTTGTGTTCCGATTTGTGTTAAGTTTTCAAGTGGTATATTTTGGAAGACTGGATATATAAATTTCGGATCTCTAATGTACTATTTGAAAATTCATATACATTCTGAACTTTTTAATTTTTTTTTTTGATTTTTTTTAGCTGCAAGACATTGTATTACTTTTAGATGCAATATAAATTAATCGTTGAACAATAGTTTACAAAATTATATTCACACAATGATTTGACAACTAAATGTGAAAGGAAGAAAGAAGAAAAAGAAATTAAACTATATAAAACTAGTATTTTTTTGCTTAAAGAAATAACAAATGAGATCGATCTTGTACATTTAGTTTGCTAACAAATAATGTAAAATTTTACATGAGAACTAACTTAGATAAAAACTTATGCACCAAACAACTTCGACACATTTTCATGTCTCGAGTTTTCCTTCCCTAATCCTTCGAAATCTACAAACTCCTTCTTATGATGTTTCGGCTTCAATAACCCGTAGAACTTCTTAAACTCTTTGACTGACGGAATACTCTCCCTTCGGAACAAACCAGAGTTATGTGATTCTTCAACAGTCCTAGCCGAACCACTATGCATCAATCTTGTAGGTATCCCAGCTGACCCACCATGACCAAGCAAACCCGACGGCACTCCTAGTGCACCACCAACCGAAACACTATGTGTCAATCTCAAAGGTAAAACTTCGTCATTAGTATTATCAGCTAGTTTCACCTTTACTTCATTATTTGACTTCAAAGCGCTAATGACAGATTTAATAGCTCTAGTAGGCGACCCACGGTTAAAAATCATGATTTCACCAATCTCGGCCGGGCTCAACTTAGCTCCGGTTTGAAATACCTCTTCAACTTGTGGAAACAACTTATGCTCTTTTACCCCTAAATGACTATTAGCAAGCGTTTTAAACGCGCTAAAATCACATAGAGGAAACTCGACATGAACATCTATTCTACCAGGCCTTAAAACCGCAGAATCAATCTTTTCCTTATTGCTAACAGTAAAAACCATCACTCGTTCTTCACCACACGCCGAAATAATCCCATCCATAAAATTCAAAATTCCAGACAAATTCACAAAAGTCGATTTCTCAGCCAAAAATTGGTCCAAGTCTTCAACAACTATAATCGACTTACTTGTAGTTTGCATAAGAAGCATCTTCAAATCAGTATCATTTTCCACTTTTGACAAAACAACGTCGTAAATATCATACCTTAAAAACTTAGCCATACCAGCAATAAAGCTCGATTTTCCTGTACCCGAAGGACCATAAAGTAAGTAGCTTCGTTTCCAAACACGGCCTAATCGATGATAATACTGTTCGGCCTTTAGAAACGACTCTAAATCAGATTTTATAACTTTTTTCTGCTCCAAGTCGAGCAACGACGTATCTATCGTTGCAGGATGATTGAAAGGAACAGATATCCACCGCCCGTTTTCTAGTGAATTCTCACCATTGATGTAGAGCTTAATTTGCTTGTTCTTTTGCTCGATCTCATCGACAACGTTATGAATATGTTGAAGGTACGTAGATAATATTCTTCTCTTTTCTTTTTTTCGCATTTTTAGTAATATGCAATTATGCTCGAGTTTCCAAAAGATTCTTGATCCCAGATACGTATCTGGGATCATGTGATTTTCTGTGGTTGTGGTATCGATCACGAGATTAATCTCGTTAGGTTTGTTGATAGCTGAAAATAAGCTAACGAAGTCGGAATCTTCAGCTGAAGGCAGTGAGTTAAGATACATAAGTATCTTATGATACACTTGGTTTTGTTGCATGTTTTGGTTGAATTTTGGGATTTTGTAAAGTTGATGAGCATGAAAATGCTCTTCAAATAATCTCCATTTATCGCGCAAAAAGTGTCCTATGGCTGTATGCGACAATACTCGTGAAACTAACCAGAAACCGATTATCACGACCACAAACACGAGTAATGTAAACAAAACCATTTTTGGTAAGAACGAAATAAAAGCTGCAAAATGTTGATAACTGACAATGCTGATAATGAAAGAGAGATTAGATGATACTTTTGGAGATGGCTTTTAAGAATGAAATTATAGGAATTTGATGATGTTATGAAGTATTTAAGATGTAAAGGTTTTATAAGTCAAGAAAAAAGCTATGAATATTAAATAAGTTACACATGTGTAGCAAGTCAATAATGGAGGGTGTGAGGAAAAAGAATGTGCTGAAATTATTAATAGTCTCGTGGAATATTTAAAATAATGGTCTATACTTGTGTGCTTAAGTCACGTTTGTACTAATTTGTTTGTACTTGATTTAACAAACTTATACTTGTCTAGATAAAACATTATATTATGACGTTGTGAAAGATACAGATTTTATTTTTTTTTTATTATTTTTTTTTATATATAACTCATGTACAAAATAAATTATAACGGATTACAGATCCAATTCTTAATCATTGGCCTAGTAGAAAAACCCGAAAAACGCGGAAAATTTTGAGACCTTCTGCGATGCAACGTTGTTGGTGTGTCAAAGTAACCTCTATAGTCTTTCAAAGCTGTTTGAATGAAATAAGGTATAGTTTAGAGTATGAAAATCTTATGGAAATATGGTTTGACAATATTGTTATCATGAAAACTGAGAGTAAATTAATTTATCACACCGTATAGTTTACTCTATAGATATATAATATGATACATTATGAAGATGTCAATTATGGGTTTGAAAATATTGCTATCATGAAAAAATGATGACCCAAAATTTGACTTGGCTAATATGGTTGTTGTTTTAAGGCGACATCATTGGTCAAGATGATGGCTAACGTTGAAGAAAAGTAGTTCATATCATTGGACTTGTATGTTACTCCGTATATCATAAGCTTGAATAATGGTGAAAAGTTAGTTACTTTTTAAAAATATAAGATTGGACAAACATGTAAAGTTGTCTTATTACTTTTTCATTGAAAAAACGTTTTCTAGTCACATCTCAAGTTGGTGATAACTGAATATCATGTCATAAAATATTGTGATATTGGACGTAATTTTCATAAAATTTGCAATATTGGATGTAATTTTTCATGACATGCAATACATATACACCACACTTGTTCTTAACAGGATTTAAAGGGACAACCACTTGTTTAGAGAGCATCTCGCACCATCCCGCCAATGTTTTTCAGGGGATTGCATCATGCAATCAAAAAATTGATCTTATTGAGAAATCGATGTTTTACTCTATAACGTTGAACGAAGAGGAGAAAAATAGCTTGACAAGGATTCGGTCAATTTAGGTGCTAATTAGGTGCCAAACAAACCCCATCATTGATTTGATATATTGACAAGGTGAATACCCGGTCTATTCAATGCTACTCGGCCTCAGAAAAATCTCCTTTCGTCGTATGAACTCTAAAGTGTACGAAGTTTCATATTTGATTTTTAAGTAGAGTGATAGAGACCCGAAGGTACCGCTACACAAGCACTTTGATTTCAAAATAATCAAAAAAGGATTAAGTTGTCATGAAAAAACTCATGCCAAAACAATTCAAGTATTATTGAAAAAAAAGATGTTGAACAACTATGTCCATCGCCTTCTTCTCGAAAATAATATTATTAGCAAAACTAAACAAAGTGTCAATGATCAATCTTAACTAAACCACATCACACACGATTCGGTTATTAAATTAAAAGAGAATTCATGGTAAACAAAACTAAGCGCTAAAAGTTGCATAACCAAACTATTAAAGTTAATAAAATCCATGTATATAATATCACAACTTTCCCAAGGATTATACTTCAAGACTCTCAGGAACATGACCAAAATGCGCTTACATTTTACCTGAGACTATTTTACATCATAGTTATGTAACAGTTCAAAATTGGTAAGACAAAATATCGGATATCTTACCTATCATTCATCTTTACGATCTTGGTTTTCTGATCTAATGTTCATAATCTGGGAGATGACAAGCTTGGAAATCTCACTGATGGCGGCTTCAACTGGATAATCGTCTGTTTCCCTTGGTACTGACCATACTTCTGACTGTGAGTTCAAACCACTATACTCGTATGCTGCGACCTTCGTCTTTTTGGACGTGACAACCACTCTCTCGAGATCTGCTTGTGTTAAAGGTCTTGGCAACTAAATATAGAAACATATCAATATCAGTTTTTTATTTATTGAAGTATAGCATTGTCTAATACCTAAAGAAGATTTGTTTCCAATTCACATGACAAGTATGCCAAAACATAAAGGTAGAAAAACTGACTAGTTGGGTGACAGGTTGAAACACGTGGTAAAGATATCATTTTCGGTTTAGGTTACATAGTCGTTGACCAACAACACTTTTGTCTAGAAAGGTTTACCTTATGGAGAACTTAGTCCTGTTGGACGGGTGGGAACAAGTTGACCCAAAACACTTTTTGTGTTAAAGTTCTTCTTAGATAATTACTACGATGAATATGACTAGAAAAAGCTACATATTGCTACAGCAATTTAGGACAAATCAATGTTACAAAAAACTCATTTTGGATGAATATCGCTCGTTTGACACATTGCCTTTTAAGTTAATTGCATAAGTAAATGGGTTGAAATTGGCACCTATACGAAAATGAAACTAAAATGGTTGTTGACATTATATAAGAGAGACCGGTAGATACTTACTACTGATGACTTTCCCTTCTTCTCTAATCCTTCGAAATCTACAAACTCCTTCTTACTACTATGTGATTCTTCAACAGTCCTAGCCGAACCACTATGCATCAATCTTAGGTCGCCCAACTGATCCACCATGACCAAGTCAACCCAACGGTACTCCAAGTGCACCACCAACCGAAACACTATGTTTCAATCTCAAAGGTGAAACTTCGTCCTTGTATTATCAGCTAGTTTCACCTTTACATCAATATTTGACTTCAACGCACTAATGACAGTTATAATAGCTCGAGTAGGTGACCCGCGGTTAAAAAACATTATGTCACCAATCTCGGACGGGCTCAACTTAGCCCCAGTTTGAATAATCTCTTCAACTTGTGGAAATAACTTATGCTCTTTTACCCCTAAGTGATTATTAGCAAGCGTCTTAAAGCGCTAAAATCACATAAAGGATACTCCACATGAACATCTACTTTACCAAGGCCTTAAAACAGCATAGGGCAAATGATAAAAAAAAGTATTATACTTGCCATTATTTGCTCTTGCGGGTAGCGAACAAATTTTTTTACTTTTGTGGGTACTATACTTTCAAATTTATCCTCTTTAGAAATTAACGTGTTTGAAGTCGGACTCCGGTTTTCAGTTGTAGACTATTCTTTAAAGTTCATAATTTTACGCTTGTTAATATCCATTAAGTATTCAAGTTTCATACTTGTGTGTTGAAAGCTTGAAAATTTTTACTTGGTCTTGTTTTACTGTGGCCAATAATTTTGATTAAGCACATTTTTAGATCACATAAAATTTGTTAACAATGAGATTTTTTTTGAACATGTGCAAGTAGCAAGTCAGCTATGGATTACATGAATTCGTTATTGCTATATATTAGTAGTAAACTTAAATATAGATTAGGGACTTAAGTGTACTTTGTAATAAGATTAGGTGTTAGACATAATTACATAAACTAGGATTAGGTAGCTTGGAGTGCAAGCCAAGGATGTTTCCTATTTGAATTAGGAAATGTTTCTACCCCTCATCTCTATAAATAGAGATGAGGGGATGCTAGTTTTATTCATTCTTCTTCCTCGTTGTAATAGCTTTATTAGGTTTTTAATAAAGGTTTGGTACGAGGGTATATCGTGTTCATATTCTTGTCGTTTCTTTGTAGTATATCGTGCCTCTCGTGTTTGCTACGTGTGCTCGATAAAACTCGCGATCTAGCGTTCCGCGATCGAGCTTCGGGTTGTTGGCGGTTTTGTCCAACAAGTGGTATCAAGAGCCGCGGTTATTGTGGTCATCGAAGTTCGAGTGCTAGATCGAGGTTTCGGGTTCCGTCAATCATAGCAGTAGCGACGAGAGGAAGTAGACGAAGGCTTTGATTTTATTTTATTTTTCTTCTAAAAATCACGTGAATAAGGATACCAAAAAGGTGACAATTGGTGGTTATTGTTATTGTTTTTATTTATCCACGTGAACAGTAAACTACAAAGGTGACATTATATTCAAAGGTGATCTTTTAAGTCTACCAAAGGGTTTGAATATTTAATTTAACTTCGTTAATCGTTTTGGGCAATTGATTAAAGAGAAGTTTTTTCTTGTTGCGGGTTTCTTGTGGTTCAAGTTTCGATCGTGATTAGTTTGGGGTTCAAGTTTACGATCGTGTTTGCTTGTTCGAAATTGAGGGTTTAGGGTGATTCTAATTAAATTCAATTTGCAAGAAGGGTTTTTTAGCAACAAGGGAGAATATTGCACACGGCTTGTGAGGCTTGTCGGTAAAGTTGGTTAAGAAACAACTTGACAAGGTTTTTAGCAAGGTAATAGAAGAATGGCTAGTTCTATAACTAGGTTTGACGTCGAAAAATTTGATGGGAAGAATGACTTCGGGTTATGGCAAATAAAGACGTGTGCTTTAATGGTACAGCTGGGATGTGATGTTGCATTAGAGACATTACCCGAGGACATGGAAGCAGGTGAAAAGGCTGCTTTGATGAAGAAGGCATACAATACTTTGATTCTATGCTTGGGAGACCGGGTTTTACGGGAAGTTACCAAGGAAACAACTGCTGCAGGAATTTGGACGAAGTTGACTAGTTTGTATATGACTAAGTCCTTAGCAAACAGACTGTATTTGAAGAAGAAGTTGTACACGTACTATATGAGTCCAGGTACGAAACTGGGTGATCATATAGATGAGTTTAATAAGTTGATACTTGATTTGGCGAATATTGATATCGAGATTGAGGATGAGGATCAAGCACTTATGTTACTTATGTCGTTGCCATCGTCTTACGAAAACTTTGTGGAGACATTGTTGTATGGGAGGGAATCCTTGACAATGGAAGATGTTCTTGCGACTCTGAATTCAAGGGAGTTGAAGAGAAGAACTGAAGGCACAAAGGAAGAAACTGGTGATGGGTTATATGTAAGGGGAGGGTCAGATCATTCAAGGAAAGCTCATTCTGGTGGAAGTTCTCGGTTTAAGTCAAGAGGTGGAACTGGTAAACTCAAGTGCTTCATATGTCATTCAGAGGGTCATCTGAAGAGAGACTGTCCAATGAAGAAGTCAAGTGGGTTCGTCAAGAAGGGAAAGCATGATCAGGATTCTGATTCTTCTGATGACGAGGGTAACCCCTACTTTGGAGAAGCCTTGGTGGTAGTCGGTAATGATGAGATGGCTGAATTGGTAATGGATTCAGGTGGGTCTTATCATATGACACCTAGGAGGGATTTCTTGTATGACTTCAAGGATATTGATGGTGGTTCGGTTCGGTTAGGTGATAACAGGACATGCACTATCAGAGGGACAGGAAAAGTGAAGATACAGTTGCATAATGGTTCAAGCTTTATACTGGAAGATGTCAGGTACGTTCCAGGGTTAAGAAGGAGCTTGATTTCATTGGGTACTCTTGAAAAAGAGGGTTATACTGTGAAGATGCAGTTGGGTAAAGTCAAGGTGATCAAAGGTTGTCGGGTTATGATGACCGAGATCAGGGGAAAGAACTGTGTATACTCTTGAAGCAAAAGTGAACACTTTTGGTGTACAAAAGCATGGAGGTTCAAAACAAGTTGGATTCAAACAACTTAGTCAAAAACAAGTTGGGTTCAAACAACTTGGTCACAAGCAAGTTGGGTTCAAAAAACTTGGTCCTGGTGTTAAAACAGGAGTCCATGGAGTCCAGGTTAATGAACGTGTTTGGTTTGAGGTGGAACTGCAGGGAGCTTAGGTAAATCATGAAGCTGAGGTTGTTTAGGATAGTAACGATGATGCTGCAGTGGCTCAAAGAAAGTTGGAGGACAAGCAACTTGAAGAAAAGACAAACACGGACTGCTTGGTAAAGGAGCAGGAAAAGGTACACCTTGGTATAAAGGTGGGGGCAGACATTATGGTAACCGGAGTACCTGGTCAAAAGGGTGCAGAGGATAATGCTGCTGAAAAGAAGAAAGTGAAGGAGTCTAAGGAAGCTAATCTTGGAAAATTACTGAAGTACAATGCCTGGTCGACAAGTTGGTCCCCGGTCCGAGGTTCCAGTGCAAGGAAAAGGTGCTGAGTATCGGTTATGTTTAAGTATTACTCCTAAGGTGGAAATTGCTATATATTAGTAGTAAACTTAAATATAGATTAGGGACTTAAGTGTACTTTGTAATAAGATTAGGTGTTAGACATAAACTAGGATTAGGTAGCTTGGAGTGCAAGCCAATGATGTTTCCTATTTGAATTAGAAAAGGTTTCTACCCCCTCATCTCTATAAATAGAGATGAGGGGGGATGCTAGTTTTATTCATTCTTCTTCCTCGTTGTAATAGCTTTATTAGGTTTTTAATAAAGGTTTGGTACGAGGGTATATCGTGTGCATATTCTTGTCGTTTCTTTGTAGTATATCGTGCCTCTCGTGTTTGCTACGTGTGCTCGATAAAACTCGCGATCTAGCGTTCCGCGATCGAGCTTTGGGTTGTTGGAGGTTTTGTCCAACAGTTATATAATGCTATCATTTCAATTCTGAGTCCCACATAGGTTAAGGAAGAAAACTTTTGGTAGCTTATACACCACCGTGTGTTCAATCAGTTTTGTTTAGATTAGTATTAGGTTTTCATGTTTGTGTTTAGGTTCTTCGCATCATAACATATATAAATTAGCGGAGGACCTAACACAAACTTGAAAACTTATATAACACTGAACCTTTTTTTTTCGAGATCGCAATTTTTTTTTTATCGAAAGGATCTGGTGATTTGAAGATTGTCACATATTTTGTCAACTTGTGGAAACAACTTATGCTCTTTTACCCCTAAATGACTATTAGCAAGCGTTTTAAACGCGCTAAAATCACATAGAGGAAACTCGACATGAACATCTATTCTACCAGGCCTTAAAACCGCAGAATCAATCTTTTCCTTATTGCTAACAGTAAAAACCATCACTCGTTCTTCACCACACGCCGAAATAATCCCATCCATAAAATTCAAAATTCCAGACAAATTCACAAAAGTCGATTTCTCAGCCAAAAATTGGTCCAAGTCTTCAACAACTATAATCGACTTACTTGTAGTTTGCATAAGAAGCATCTTCAAATCAGTATCATTTTCCACTTTTGACAAAACAACGTCGTAAATATCATACCTTAAAAACTTAGCCATACCAGCAATAAAGCTCGATTTTCCTGTACCCGAAGGACCATAAAGTAAGTAGCTTCGTTTCCAAACACGGCCTAATCGATGATAATACTGTTCGGCCTTTAGAAACGACTCTAAATCAGATTTTATAACTTTTTTCTGCTCCAAGTCGAGCAACGACGTATCTATCGTTGCAGGATGATTGAAAGGAACAGATATCCACCGCCCGTTTTCTAGTGAATTCTCACCATTGATGTAGAGCTTAATTTGCTTGTTCTTTTGCTCGATCTCATCGACAACGTTATGAATATGTTGAAGGTACGTAGATAATATTCTTCTCTTTTCTTTTTTTCGCATTTTTAGTAATATGCAATTATGCTCGAGTTTCCAAAAGATTCTTGATCCCAGATACGTATCTGGGATCATGTGATTTTCTGTGGTTGTGGTATCGATCACGAGATTAATCTCGTTAGGTTTGTTGATAGCTGAAAATAAGCTAACGAAGTCGGAATCTTCAGCTGAAGGCAGTGAGTTAAGATACATAAGTATCTTATGATACACTTGGTTTTGTTGCATGTTTTGGTTGAATTTTGGGATTTTGTAAAGTTGATGAGCATGAAAATGCTCTTCAAATAATCTCCATTTATCGCGCAAAAAGTGTCCTATGGCTGTATGCGACAATACTCGTGAAACTAACCAGAAACCGATTATCACGACCACAAACACGAGTAATGTAAACAAAACCATTTTTGGTAAGAACGAAATAAAAGCTGCAAAATGTTGATAACTGACAATGCTGATAATGAAAGAGAGATTAGATGATACTTTTGGAGATGGCTTTTAAGAATGAAATTATAGGAATTTGATGATGTTATGAAGTATTTAAGATGTAAAGGTTTTATAAGTCAAGAAAAAAGCTATGAATATTAAATAAGTTACACATGTGTAGCAAGTCAATAATGGAGGGTGTGAGGAAAAAGAATGTGCTGAAATTATTAATAGTCTCGTGGAATATTTAAAATAATGGTCTATACTTGTGTGCTTAAGTCACGTTTGTACTAATTTGTTTGTACTTGATTTAACAAACTTATACTTGTCTAGATAAAACATTATATTATGACGTTGTGAAAGATACAGATTTTATTTTTTTTTTATTATTTTTTTTTATATATAACTCATGTACAAAATAAATTATAACGGATTACAGATCCAATTCTTAATCATTGGCCTAGTAGAAAAACCCGAAAAACGCGGAAAATTTTGAGACCTTCTGCGATGCAACGTTGTTGGTGTGTCAAAGTAACCTCTATAGTCTTTCAAAGCTGTTTGAATGAAATAAGGTATAGTTTAGAGTATGAAAATCTTATGGAAATATGGTTTGACAATATTGTTATCATGAAAACTGAGAGTAAATTAATTTATCACACCGTATAGTTTACTCTATAGATATATAATATGATACATTATGAAGATGTCAATTATGGGTTTGAAAATATTGCTATCATGAAAAAATGATGACCCAAAATTTGACTTGGCTAATATGGTTGTTGTTTTAAGGCGACATCATTGGTCAAGATGATGGCTAACGTTGAAGAAAAGTAGTTCATATCATTGGACTTGTATGTTACTCCGTATATCATAAGCTTGAATAATGGTGAAAAGTTAGTTACTTTTTAAAAATATAAGATTGGACAAACATGTAAAGTTGTCTTATTACTTTTTCATTGAAAAAACGTTTTCTAGTCACATCTCAAGTTGGTGATAACTGAATATCATGTCATAAAATATTGTGATATTGGACGTAATTTTCATAAAATTTGCAATATTGGATGTAATTTTTCATGACATGCAATACATATACACCACACTTGTTCTTAACAGGATTTAAAGGGACAACCACTTGTTTAGAGAGCATCTCGCACCATCCCGCCAATGTTTTTCAGGGGATTGCATCATGCAATCAAAAAATTGATCTTATTGAGAAATCGATGTTTTACTCTATAACGTTGAACGAAGAGGAGAAAAATAGCTTGACAAGGATTCGGTCAATTTAGGTGCTAATTAGGTGCCAAACAAACCCCATCATTGATTTGATATATTGACAAGGTGAATACCCGGTCTATTCAATGCTACTCGGCCTCAGAAAAATCTCCTTTCGTCGTATGAACTCTAAAGTGTACGAAGTTTCATATTTGATTTTTAAGTAGAGTGATAGAGACCCGAAGGTACCGCTACACAAGCACTTTGATTTCAAAATAATCAAAAAAGGATTAAGTTGTCATGAAAAAACTCATGCCAAAACAATTCAAGTATTATTGAAAAAAAAGATGTTGAACAACTATGTCCATCGCCTTCTTCTCGAAAATAATATTATTAGCAAAACTAAACAAAGTGTCAATGATCAATCTTAACTAAACCACATCACACACGATTCGGTTATTAAATTAAAAGAGAATTCATGGTAAACAAAACTAAGCGCTAAAAGTTGCATAACCAAACTATTAAAGTTAATAAAATCCATGTATATAATATCACAACTTTCCCAAGGATTATACTTCAAGACTCTCAGGAACATGACCAAAATGCGCTTACATTTTACCTGAGACTATTTTACATCATAGTTATGTAACAGTTCAAAATTGGTAAGACAAAATATCGGATATCTTACCTATCATTCATCTTTACGATCTTGGTTTTCTGATCTAATGTTCATAATCTGGGAGATGACAAGCTTGGAAATCTCACTGATGGCGGCTTCAACTGGATAATCGTCTGTTTCCCTTGGTACTGACCATACTTCTGACTGTGAGTTCAAACCACTATACTCGTATGCTGCGACCTTCGTCTTTTTGGACGTGACAACCACTCTCTCGAGATCTGCTTGTGTTAAAGGTCTTGGCAACTAAATATAGAAACATATCAATATCAGTTTTTTATTTATTGAAGTATAGCATTGTCTAATACCTAAAGAAGATTTGTTTCCAATTCACATGACAAGTATGCCAAAACATAAAGGTAGAAAAACTGACTAGTTGGGTGACAGGTTGAAACACGTGGTAAAGATATCATTTTCGGTTTAGGTTACATAGTCGTTGACCAACAACACTTTTGTCTAGAAAGGTTTACCTTATGGAGAACTTAGTCCTGTTGGACGGGTGGGAACAAGTTGACCCAAAACACTTTTTGTGTTAAAGTTCTTCTTAGATAATTACTACGATGAATATGACTAGAAAAAGCTACATATTGCTACAGCAATTTAGGACAAATCAATGTTACAAAAAACTCATTTTGGATGAATATCGCTCGTTTGACACATTGCCTTTTAAGTTAATTGCATAAGTAAATGGGTTGAAATTGGCACCTATACGAAAATGAAACTAAAATGGTTGTTGACATTATATAAGAGAGACCGGTAGATACTTACTACTGATGACTTTCCCTTCTTCTCTAATCCTTCGAAATCTACAAACTCCTTCTTACTACTATGTGATTCTTCAACAGTCCTAGCCGAACCACTATGCATCAATCTTAGGTCGCCCAACTGATCCACCATGACCAAGTCAACCCAACGGTACTCCAAGTGCACCACCAACCGAAACACTATGTTTCAATCTCAAAGGTGAAACTTCGTCCTTGTATTATCAGCTAGTTTCACCTTTACATCAATATTTGACTTCAACGCACTAATGACAGTTATAATAGCTCGAGTAGGTGACCCGCGGTTAAAAAACATTATGTCACCAATCTCGGACGGGCTCAACTTAGCCCCAGTTTGAATAATCTCTTCAACTTGTGGAAATAACTTATGCTCTTTTACCCCTAAGTGATTATTAGCAAGCGTCTTAAAGCGCTAAAATCACATAAAGGATACTCCACATGAACATCTACTTTACCAAGGCCTTAAAACAGCATAGGGCAAATGATAAAAAAAAGTATTATACTTGCCATTATTTGCTCTTGCGGGTAGCGAACAAATTTTTTTACTTTTGTGGGTACTATACTTTCAAATTTATCCTCTTTAGAAATTAACGTGTTTGAAGTCGGACTCCGGTTTTCAGTTGTAGACTATTCTTTAAAGTTCATAATTTTACGCTTGTTAATATCCATTAAGTATTCAAGTTTCATACTTGTGTGTTGAAAGCTTGAAAATTTTTACTTGGTCTTGTTTTACTGTGGCCAATAATTTTGATTAAGCACATTTTTAGATCACATAAAATTTGTTAACAATGAGATTTTTTTTGAACATGTGCAAGTAGCAAGTCAGCTATGGATTACATGAATTCGTTATTGCTATATATTAGTAGTAAACTTAAATATAGATTAGGGACTTAAGTGTACTTTGTAATAAGATTAGGTGTTAGACATAATTACATAAACTAGGATTAGGTAGCTTGGAGTGCAAGCCAAGGATGTTTCCTATTTGAATTAGGAAATGTTTCTACCCCTCATCTCTATAAATAGAGATGAGGGGATGCTAGTTTTATTCATTCTTCTTCCTCGTTGTAATAGCTTTATTAGGTTTTTAATAAAGGTTTGGTACGAGGGTATATCGTGTTCATATTCTTGTCGTTTCTTTGTAGTATATCGTGCCTCTCGTGTTTGCTACGTGTGCTCGATAAAACTCGCGATCTAGCGTTCCGCGATCGAGCTTCGGGTTGTTGGCGGTTTTGTCCAACAAGTGGTATCAAGAGCCGCGGTTATTGTGGTCATCGAAGTTCGAGTGCTAGATCGAGGTTTCGGGTTCCGTCAATCATAGCAGTAGCGACGAGAGGAAGTAGACGAAGGCTTTGATTTTATTTTATTTTTCTTCTAAAAATCACGTGAATAAGGATACCAAAAAGGTGACAATTGGTGGTTATTGTTATTGTTTTTATTTATCCACGTGAACAGTAAACTACAAAGGTGACATTATATTCAAAGGTGATCTTTTAAGTCTACCAAAGGGTTTGAATATTTAATTTAACTTCGTTAATCGTTTTGGGCAATTGATTAAAGAGAAGTTTTTTCTTGTTGCGGGTTTCTTGTGGTTCAAGTTTCGATCGTGATTAGTTTGGGGTTCAAGTTTACGATCGTGTTTGCTTGTTCGAAATTGAGGGTTTAGGGTGATTCTAATTAAATTCAATTTGCAAGAAGGGTTTTTTAGCAACAAGGGAGAATATTGCACACGGCTTGTGAGGCTTGTCGGTAAAGTTGGTTAAGAAACAACTTGACAAGGTTTTTAGCAAGGTAATAGAAGAATGGCTAGTTCTATAACTAGGTTTGACGTCGAAAAATTTGATGGGAAGAATGACTTCGGGTTATGGCAAATAAAGACGTGTGCTTTAATGGTACAGCTGGGATGTGATATTGCATTAGAGACATTACCCGAGGACATGGAAGCAGGTGAAAAGGCTGCTTTGATGAAGAAGGCATACAATACTTTGATTCTATGCTTGGGAGACCGGGTTTTACGGGAAGTTACCAAGGAAACAACTGCTGCAGGAATTTGGACGAAGTTGACTAGTTTGTATATGACTAAGTCCTTAGCAAACAGACTGTATTTGAAGAAGAAGTTGTACACGTACTATATGAGTCCAGGTACGAAACTGGGTGATCATATAGATGAGTTTAATAAGTTGATACTTGATTTGGCGAATATTGATATCGAGATTGAGGATGAGGATCAAGCACTTATGTTACTTATGTCGTTGCCATCGTCTTACGAAAACTTTGTGGAGACATTGTTGTATGGGAGGGAATCCTTGACAATGGAAGATGTTCTTGCGACTCTGAATTCAAGGGAGTTGAAGAGAAGAACTGAAGGCACAAAGGAAGAAACTGGTGATGGGTTATATGTAAGGGGAGGGTCAGATCATTCAAGGAAAGCTCATTCTGGTGGAAGTTCTCGGTTTAAGTCAAGAGGTGGAACTGGTAAACTCAAGTGCTTCATATGTCATTCAGAGGGTCATCTGAAGAGAGACTGTCCAATGAAGAAGTCAAGTGGGTTCGTCAAGAAGGGAAAGCATGATCAGGATTCTGATTCTTCTGATGACGAGGGTAACCCCTACTTTGGAGAAGCCTTGGTGGTAGTCGGTAATGATGAGATGGCTGAATTGGTAATGGATTCAGGTGGGTCTTATCATATGACACCTAGGAGGGATTTCTTGTATGACTTCAAGGATATTGATGGTGGTTCGGTTCGGTTAGGTGATAACAGGACATGCACTATCAGAGGGACAGGAAAAGTGAAGATACAGTTGCATAATGGTTCAAGCTTTATACTGGAAGATGTCAGGTACGTTCCAGGGTTAAGAAGGAGCTTGATTTCATTGGGTACTCTTGAAAAAGAGGGTTATACTGTGAAGATGCAGTTGGGTAAAGTCAAGGTGATCAAAGGTTGTCGGGTTATGATGACCGAGATCAGGGGAAAGAACTGTGTATACTCTTGAAGCAAAAGTGAACACTTTTGGTGTACAAAAGCATGGAGGTTCAAAACAAGTTGGATTCAAACAACTTAGTCAAAAACAAGTTGGGTTCAAACAACTTGGTCACAAGCAAGTTGGGTTCAAAAAACTTGGTCCTGGTGTTAAAACAGGAGTCCATGGAGTCCAGGTTAATGAACGTGTTTGGTTTGAGGTGGAACTGCAGGGAGCTTAGGTAAATCATGAAGCTGAGGTTGTTTAGGATAGTAACGATGATGCTGCAGTGGCTCAAAGAAAGTTGGAGGACAAGCAACTTGAAGAAAAGACAAACACGGACTGCTTGGTAAAGGAGCAGGAAAAGGTACACCTTGGTATAAAGGTGGGGGCAGACATTATGGTAACCGGAGTACCTGGTCAAAAGGGTGCAGAGGATAATGCTGCTGAAAAGAAGAAAGTGAAGGAGTCTAAGGAAGCTAATCTTGGAAAATTACTGAAGTACAATGCCTGGTCGACAAGTTGGTCCCCGGTCCGAGGTTCCAGTGCAAGGAAAAGGTGCTGAGTATCGGTTATGTTTAAGTATTACTCCTAAGGTGGAAATTGCTATATATTAGTAGTAAACTTAAATATAGATTAGGGACTTAAGTGTACTTTGTAATAAGATTAGGTGTTAGACATAAACTAGGATTAGGTAGCTTGGAGTGCAAGCCAATGATGTTTCCTATTTGAATTAGAAAAGGTTTCTACCCCCTCATCTCTATAAATAGAGATGAGGGGGGATGCTAGTTTTATTCATTCTTCTTCCTCGTTGTAATAGCTTTATTAGGTTTTTAATAAAGGTTTGGTACGAGGGTATATCGTGTGCATATTCTTGTCGTTTCTTTGTAGTATATCGTGCCTCTCGTGTTTGCTACGTGTGCTCGATAAAACTCGCGATCTAGCGTTCCGCGATCGAGCTTTGGGTTGTTGGAGGTTTTGTCCAACAGTTATATAATGCTATCATTTCAATTCTGAGTCCCACATAGGTTAAGGAAGAAAACTTTTGGTAGCTTATACACCACCGTGTGTTCAATCAGTTTTGTTTAGATTAGTATTAGGTTTTCATGTTTGTGTTTAGGTTCTTCGCATCATAACATATATAAATTAGCGGAGGACCTAACACAAACTTGAAAACTTATATAACACTGAACCTTTTTTTTTCGAGATCGCAATTTTTTTTTTATCGAAAGGATCTGGTGATTTGAAGATTGTCACATATTTTGTCAATATATTTTTCTCATTAAGAAGTGTTAATGTCGTTTGCTATAAATTTAGTTTCTCAAATTCATAAAGACGGTACGTTTGCTAATAAGCCAGTAAGATTTATTAGACTGCCTATAGTGTTTGAGCTATTTGCTTAAGTAAATAACAAATGAGATCTTGTATGGTTTGCTGGCTGTAGGGGTGAGCGAAAAAATCGAAAAGACTGAATAAACCGAAAATCGAAACCGAAAATAATCGAACCGAACTAATAACCGAACCGAATTTGCTAAAACCGAACCGAACCGAACTACTAATTCGGTTCTCGGTTTGGATATGTGTTTGACAGTTTGAACCGAAAACCGAATTCATATAAATATATATATTTTTTTATATATTTATATATATATTTATATATTTTTAAGTATATTTATATATAAATAAATACTATTAAAAGGTTATCATAATATAATAAAACACTTTTTATGCTTGAAAATTTTTTTTTTTGCTAAATATATTTGTAATTATTAATTAGTTTAAAAAAAATAGTGAAATTCGGGTTAACCCGAGAACCGAACCGAATTAGAATTCAACCAAACCGAACCAAAAACCGAATTTGAATTTGGTTTGGTTCGGTTCTCGGGTTGACCTAAAAAAAAATTTAACCGAATTAACCGAACCGAACTAACCGAACAACCCGATGACGAACCGATCAACACCCCTAGCTGGCTGAATAGGAAAATTTTACAAATATCATTTCAACCTTGAGTCCCACATTGCTTAAAGAAGGGAAATTTTGCAAGCTAATATACCAAAGCGGGTAACAATCATTTGTGTTCCGATTTGTGTTAAGTTTTCAAACAGTACATTTGGGAGACTCGATATATAAATTTCGGATCTCTAATGTACTATTTGAAAATTCATTTACATTCTGAACTTTTAATTTTTTTTAGCTGCAAGACATTTCCTATGGGGAGTATTACTTTTAGATGCGATATGAATTAATCGTTGAACAATAGTTTATAACATTATATTCACACAATGATTTGTCAACTAAATGTGTAGGGCAAGAAAGAAGAAGAAGAAATTAAACTGTATCAAACTAGCATTTTTTTTTGCTTAAAGAAATAACAAATGAGATCGATCTTGTACATTTAGTTTGCTAACAAATAATGTAAAATTTTACATGAGAACTAACTTAGATAAAAACTTATGCACCAAACAACTTCGACACATTTTCATGTCTCGAGTTTTCCTTCCCTAAAATGTCGAAATCTACAAACTCCTTATTATGTTTCGGCTTCAATAACCCGTAGAACTTCTTAAACTCTTTGACTGACGGAATACTCTCCCTTCGGAACAAACCAGAGTTATGTGATTCTTCAACAGTCCTAGCCGAACCACTATGCATCAATCTTGTAGGTATCCCAGCTGACCCACCATGACCAAGCAAACCCGACGGCACTCCAAGTGCACCACCAACCGAAACACTATGTGTCAATCTCAAAGGTAAAACTTCATCATTAGTATTATCAGCTAGTTTCACCTTTACTTCACTATTTGACTTCAATGCGCTAATGACAGATTTAATAGCTCTAGTAGGCGACCCGCGGTTAAAAATCATGATTTCACCAATCTCGGCCGGGCTCAACTTAGCCCCGGTTTGGAAAACCTCTTCAACTTGTGGAAACAACTTGTGCTCTTTTACACCTAAATGACTATTAGCAAGTGTTTTAAACGCGCTAAAATCACATAAAGGAAACTCGACATGAACATCTATTCTACCAGGCCTTAAAACCGCAGAATCAATCTTTTCCTTATTACTAACAGTAAAAACCATCACTCGTTCTTCACCACACGCCGAAATAATCCCATCCATAAAATTCAAAATTCCAGACAAATTCACAAAAGTCGATTTCTCAGCCAAAAATTGGTCCAAGTCTTCAACAACTATAATCGACTTACTTGTAGTTTGCATAAGAAGCATCTTCAAATCAGTATCATTTTCCACCTTTGACAAAACAACGTCGTAAATATCATACCTTAAAAACTTAGCCATACCAGCAATAAAGCTCGATTTTCCAGTACCCGAAGGACCATAAAGTAAGTAGCTTCGTTTCCAAACACGGCCTAATCGATGATAATACTGTTCAGCTTTCAGAAATGACTCTAAATCAGATTTTATAACTTTTTTCTGCTCCAAGTCGAGCAACGACGTATCTATCGTTGCAGGATGATTAAAAGGCACAGATATCCACCGCCCGTTTTCTAGTGAATTCTCACCATTGATGTAGAGCTTAATTTGCTTGTTCTTTTGCTCGATCTCATCGACAACGTTATGAATATGTTGAAGGTACGTAGATAGTATTCTTCTCTTTTCTTTTTTTCGCATTTTTAGTAGTATGCAATTATGCTCGAGTTTCCAGAAGATCCTTGATCCCAGATACGTATCTGGGATCATGTGACTTTCTGTAGTTGTGGTATCGATCACGAGATTAATCTCGTTAGGTTTGTTGATAGCTGAAAATAAGCTAACGAAGTCGGAATCTTCAGCTGAAGGCAGTGAGTTAAGATACATAAGTATCTTATGATACACTTGGTTTTGTTGCATGTTTTGGTTGAATTTTGGGATTTTGTAAAGTTGATGAGCATGAAAATATTCTTCAAATAATCTCCATTTATCGCGTAAAAAGTGTCCTATGGCTGTATGCGACATTACTCGTGAAACTAACCAGAAACCGAGTATCACGACGATAAACACGAGTAATGTAAACAAAGCCATTTTTGGTAAGAACGAAATAAAAGCTGCAAAATGTTGATAACTGACAATGCTGATAATGAAAGAGAGATTAGATGATACTTTTGGGAGATGGCTTTTAAGAATGAAGTTATAGGAATTTGATGATGTTATGAAGTATTTAAGATTGGGGTTCATTGGGGCTAGCCTTATAAGTCAAGAAAAAAGCTATGAATATTAAATAAGTTACACATGTGTAGCAAGTCAATAATGGAGGGTGTGAGGAAAAAGAATGTGTTGAAATTATTAATAGTCTCGTGGAATATTTAAAATAATGGTCTATACTTGTGTGCTTAAGTCACGTTTGTACTAATTTGTTTGTACTTGATTTAACTAAGTTATGCATGTCTAGATAAAACATTATGTTATGACGTTGTGAAAGATACAGATCCAATTCTTAATCATTGGCCTAGTAGAAAAACCCGAAAAACGCGGAAAATTTTGAGACCTTCTGCGATGCAACGTTATTGGTGTGTCGAAGTAACCTCTATAGTCTTTCAAAGCTGTTTGAATGAAATAAGGTATAGTTTAGAATATGAAAATCTTATGAAAATATGGTTTGACAATATTGTTATCATGAAAACTGAGAGTAAATTAATTTATTACAGCGTATAGTTTACTCTATAGATATATAACGAGTGTTGGAAAACCCGCGCGATGCAGCGGGATTGCTTAAAGGACTTACTTTGCAACGACACTTAAACCTCAGGGATTGTTTTTGCCAAGTTGCGAAACTTTGCATTTAATGTTAAAGGACTTACTTTGCAGCGCCACTTAAACCTCAGGAGCTGTTTTCGCCAAGTTGTCAAAGTTTGCATTAAATGCGTGAATTTGCAAAACTCACTTCCTGCCTTTTAGTATATAGGATAATATGATACATTATGAAGATGTCAATTATGGGTTTGAAAATATTGCTATCATGAAGAAATGATGACCCAAACTTTGACTTGGCTAATATGGTTGTTGTTTTAAGGCGACATCATTGGTCAAGATGATGGCTAACGTTGAAATAAAGTGGTTCATATCAAAGTTATTACTTTTTGAAAATATAAGATCGGACAAACATAAAAAGTTGTCTTACTACTTTTTCATTGGAAAAACGTTTTCTAGTCACATCTCAAGTTGGTGATAACTGAATATCATGACATTAAAAATTGCAATATTTGACGTAATTTTCATAAAAAATGCAATATTGGATGTAATTTTTCATGACATGCAATACATAATACACCACACTTGTTCTTAACAGGATTTAAAGGGACAACCACTTGTTTAGAGAGCATCTCGCACCATCCCGCCGTTGTTTTTCAGGGGAGTTCATCATGCAATTGAAAATTTGATCTTATTGAGAAATCGATGTCTTGCTCTATAACGTTGAATGAAGAGGAGAAAAATAGCCTGACAAGGATTCGGTCAATTTATGTGCTAATTACGTGCCAAACAGAACCCATCATTGATTTGATATATTGATAAGGTGAATACCCGGTCTATTCTAGGGGTGCAAACAAGCCGAGCTTTTATCAAGCAACTCGAGCTCGAGCTCGAGCTTGGCGCGATCGAGCCGAGCTTTTATCGAGCTCAAGCCGAGCTCAAGCTCAATATATTGGCTCGAAACATATAATGAGTCGAGCTCGAGCTTTTGATGGCTCGGCTCGAGCTTTTATCGAGCTTTTTCGAGCTTTAAGTAAATAAGGGTTAATTTGAATATTAACCTAATTATAAATAAGTATTCAAGTTATAGAAATCATTTTGCTCAAGTATTCAATATCTATGAAGCTTATGATGTCTCACGAATAATATTTTGTTGAACTATTTTAGACATTCGAACCTTAACTAGTATTTACTTGATTATGTTTCATTTTAATGTTAGACTTGTTCAACTTCTTGACTCTTGACTCGTGAATGTGTGGCATCAGGTGACAATTTAGTCACATTTTGTCCAAGTTAGATACGATTCATTGGTTCAGGTGTATGTCCCTTTTGTAGGGATATTTATATGGTTTTATTCATTGGGTATTCGATTGTATTTGTTCTTCTTTTCGAGTCTCAAGTCTCAACTCCTTAACTTGTTCAGGAGTTAGAATAGGGGTGTAAATGTGTAATCATGTATTCATATACATATATTTGAGCTTTTCAAGCAAAGCTCGAGCTTTGCTCGAAACTGAATCGAGCCGAGCTCAAGCCTAGATAGTTAAAGCTTGACGAGCTATCGAGTCGAGCTTGAGCCTAGGCTTTTTTTTCGAGCCGAGTTCGAGCCTTGTCAAGCTTGGACTTGGATCGGCTCGGTTACACCCCTAGTCTATTCAATGCTACTCAGCCTAAAAAATCTCTTTTCGTCGTATGAACTTTAAGGTGTACGAAGCTTCATATTTGATTTTTAGGAAGAGCGATAGAGACTTCATTGTTGGTACCGCCACACAAGCACTTTGATTTCAAAAGAACAAAAAAAGATTACGCTGTCGTGAAAAGCTAAACTCAGTACCAAAACAATTTTTTAAGCATACTTGGAAAAAGGATGTTTACAACTATGTCCATCGCCTTCTTCTCGAAAATAATATTATTAGCAAAACTAAACAAAGTGCTAATGATCAATCTTAACTAAACCACATCACACACGATTCGGTTATTAAATTAATACAGAATTCATGGTAAACAAAACTAATAAGCACTAAAAGTTGCATAACCAAACTATTAAAGTTAATAAAATCCATGTATATAATATCACAACTTTTCCAGGAATTATACTTCAAGACTCTCAGGAACATGACCAAAATGCGCTTACATTTTACCTGAGACTAGTTTACATCATAGTTATGTAACAGTTCAAAATTGGTAAGACAAAATATCGGATCTTACCTATCATTCATCTTTACGATCTTGGTTTTCTGATCTAATGTTCATAATCTGGGAGACGACAAGCTTGGAAATCTCACTGATGGCGGCTTCAACTGGATAATCGTCTGTTTCCCTTGGTACTGACCATACTTCTGACTGTGAGTTCAAACCACTATACTCGTATGCTGCGACCTTCGTCTTTTTGGACGTGACAACCACTCTCTCGAGATCTGCTTGTGTTAAAGGTCTTGGCAACTAAATATAGAAACATATCAATATCAGTTTTTTATTTATTGAAGTATAGCATTGTCTAATACCTAAAGAAGCAAGGTTGTCAGGATCGGGATCCTACCTAGGATCGTTTTTGGCTTTGCAAGATCGTGATCGTAGGATCGGATCGGGATCGTAAGTGTAGGATCGTATAGGGACTGTAGTTCTGTATATATATCTCGGCATAAGTCTACACTTAGTCAATTTGTATACTATATAAGTATATAACGTTAAAAAATAAAAAGAAGGCCCATACTTTAAAGTTTACTTCGTGGTGAATAATAAATAAACCAGTTTTAAGTTTTTTGTTTATCCTGTTTGAAATGTACATACGCAAGACTTAATATAAATTAATTAAGCATATGTGTGTTGGTAAAAATAGCATGTAGTTGTCGTGAAAATATTGTTAGTCATTATCGTAATAATTTTGTACTTAATTTAGCCAATGCTAACACTAATTTCTTACAATGCGCATCTGTCACTTTAAACCGAATGGTCATTTGTAAAAAACAATGAATTAGTGATTGTGATTGGGCTTTTTGGATCAAATATGGGGCTTAAATGCTTCACATAGAAGAAAAAAGTCCAAAAAAATGGGTTAGCAACAGGATCGGATCGTAAACGATCCTACGATCCTACGATCCGATCCTACGATCCTGAACGATCCTACCTGATTTACGATCCCATTACGATCCTGATCGTTTTTTAAGTGTAGGATCGTAGGATCGTGCGATCCTACGATCAGGATCGCGATCCTGACAACCCTGTAAAGAAGATTTGTTTCCAATTCACATGACAAGTATGCCAAAACATAAAGGTAGAAAAACTGACTAGTTGGGTGACAGGTTGAAACACGTGGTAAAGATATCATTTTCGGTTTAGGTTACATAGTCGTTGACCAACAACACTTTTGTCTAGAAAGGTTTACCTTATGGAGAACTTAGTCCTGTTGGACGGGTGGGAACAAGTTGACCCAAAACACTTTTTGTGTTAAAGTTCTTCTTAGATAATTACTACGATGAATATGACTAGAAAGTTATATGCTACAGCAATAATCTAATTTTTTTTAGGACAAATCAATGTACAAAAAACTCATTTTGAATGAATTGACACATTGCCTTTTAAGTTAATTGCATAAGTAAATGGGTTGAAATTTGCACCTATACGAAAATGCAACTAAAATGGTTGTTGACATTAATATAAGAGAGACAGGTAGATACTTACTACTGATGACTTTCCCTTCTTCTCTTCATTCAGTAAATCTCTGATAGGAAAATAGGCTGCTTGCTTGCAAAGCTCGAGAAGATCTGAGCCAGTATAACCTTCACACATTGCAGCTATGGAGTCAATGTCAATATCGTCCTCAGTTCTCTCACCCTTCAAAATCACCTTCAGAATTGCAGACCTTTCTTTGCGGTCAGGTATCCCAATCTCAAATGCTTGTGGAAGACGTCTCAGTATTGCTTCGTCAAGCTCTGATGGACGATTAGTTGCAGCAAGAACCATCACTCGAGCATTCTCTACATACATTACAAATACATACCTTTTAGCGAAAAGCTATAGGACTACAAAGGACCAACAATGCCTAAAAACATAGTGTTTACAAAAGAAAAAACTTACGGTCTGTGGTAAAACCATCCCATAAAGCCATAAACTCAGTCTTCATATTGGTCATAGCTTCATGGTCAGAAGTTCGGCGCTGACCAAGAAAACTATCGACCTCGTCAATAAATATTATGGCAGGCTGGAGTTTGTATGCCAAACTAAATACAGCAGAAACTGCAGAAAACAATCGTTATGACTAGTGAACAATTCGTAAAGAGAGAAAAAAGTGCAGGATACAGCAACAATGTCTTGTGCATTACTAGAAGGTAACAAGCTGCAATCAAACAGAATTCTTAAAACCTAGGGACAAAGTAATGGCTACACAAGCCGTAGACGGTTGTTAGCTAGGAGTGGCAATTTTGACGCATTTTTAGTTAAATTGATAAATTTCTGATATACTTTATCCATAACGGGTCAATTGAGTAATACCGAATCGCTTTACCTAAAACAATCAAACAGGTCAAACACGTAGATAGTCACCCAAAGTGTGTTCAAATGCACAAAACCGCCTACATCGGTCCATTCGATAAATAATGCATTTCGACTTTAGCTATCCGTAAAATTTAAAAACAAGGTTACTTGTCAAACCAACCATTTTTAACAGTACTAAAAATAGCTGCTCTGAACTGAACATGTTTGAATGTGTTAACCAAACCGTCTTATAGTTTTGTTCAAACAATTAAAAACCGTCGATGGTTTTTCTTCTCTATAGTTTTTGACACGTAAATAATGAGAATCATTTGCTGTTGCCCGTGACAATAATCCTATCGAGTAACTCACATATATATCTGCTCTATGACTGAGAGCCTGTGTGTGCGTGGGAATGTTCCTATGATTATCTACTCAAAAAAGCCAGCAGAAAGACATTAAACATAAAAGGAAATTAGGCATGAGTTGTACTAAGTAGAAAATATTTTGACAATTGCAATAAATCAAACATGCTATCATCTACAATTGTATGGTAAGCATTTTGATCAGCTGAAATTAACATTAATATTCATAAATAACTATCCCGGTATGGCTTATTTTTAAAAAGACTTCACTTTCTTCATATTGGAATTGCTACAAGGCGGTAGCGGAGGCAAAATGGGTGGGTTGAGCAATGTGTCAAAACTGTTATTTTTAGTGCAGACTGGAATAGGTTGGGTCACGTTGGCCCATAACCGTTGTTTTTGTCTACTGTTGTATAAAAATTTATTAATGCGATAAATCCGACTACAAAAATTATTACTCATTTGGCCCATTTGACCGTTTCCCTTTTAAGTAAGTTTCTTAATATTGCCGGATTGAGCTAAAACATAATCCAAATGGACCAAATATATAAGCAAATGGATCATAATTCCCACCTCTACCTATCACCTTCATATTAATTGTGTAGCAAGAACATCTATTTATATTTATATCCACTATATTCCAACAAAAAAATCTACACAGTTTAATAAAAGTAACGACGTTCAAACACTCACCGAGTTTTTGAGCATCACCAAACCATTTGCTCATCAAATCCGATATTCTCACATTAATAAAAACAGCACCCGACTCTTTAGCAATAGCTTTGGCAAGCATAGTCTTCCCTGTACCAGGTGGCCCGTATAACAAAACACCTTTCTGGGGACCAAGAAGCTTCCCGTAAGAAAAGAGCTCAGGCCTGCGTAGAGGCAATATGACCAACTCATATAGTGATTGCTTGATGGCTTCCAACCCTCCAATAGAGTTAAATTCCACATCAATGTGATCAGGGTTTATCACGTTGCATGCAATGACATCCTGGTGTACATCAAAATTGTAAAAAAAACCAATATTAAAAAGATTAGATACTAGATGAGATATGCATATTCACATAACACCCTTTCTTTAAAGGTTCTCTTGTACACTAAACAGATAAAATATTTTCATAAATTTCTCCATTAATCTTGTTACTGCAAGTAGAACGAATTTTTCCATTTATTAAACAATTACTTATGCGGCGCCTAGTGCCTCCCATTAGACTCCTAGGTCTCATTAACAACCTCTCCTACTGAAAACTTCCATGTCAAAAAACTTATTTATGCACTTTGCCATATCTTGCTTTTGATGATCAGAACTAAGTAATTCCATATACAGCACAGGTTAAAAAAGAGGTTAAATGCACATAATGAAATCTACCTTTACGTCGATTCCAGCTTCACACAATGTACTTTTTAGGTTCATGTTTAACAAACGTGCTTTAATTTTCTAAAATAAAGAAACTTGCAACATGTTTTTTGTGTGTGTTTAACCACCAGATAGATAGTCAGGCGAGCTTATACTCAAACTGATAATATTTGTTGACTTTGTTAGTCACTGAAATGAAGAGTACCTCGGGCACACTAAGGTGCCCAAAACTATGCCCCTAAACCTAAAGACGTTTCGCCTTTGTCAGCAATGATACTTGATTTTTCAACGCAAAGCATTATTTTTCATGGTAAAAATGTTAAAAGAGCACCAAGTTTTCAAAAAGAAACGACCACTATACCTTGAGTACAATTTAATTTCTCATTTTAGAAAAACAAATATTCACACACCTATATACCTACAACCTCTTGGTTGGTGGGCAACTCACATATATTGCAAGGCTAGAAGCCCTTTGGTTATATCTTGGGAGTCTTGGACACAAGGGTACATATTAATTTTTTCGCGTTTTTGCTTAATTACTCGCAACAAAAAGCCTTACATGTTCAGAAACTCAGCCACTCTTCTCTTAACCTTTAACGTCTCTACGAACTAAGCAATCAGATAGTGCTTTTATCTAACCTAAACCTAAAAGTAACAACTCCAACATCCTAAACCCTAGTATACTTCTCAGAGGGTGCTTATTAAAACTACAAACCCCATATTCACAACTGCTTATTTAACCATCTCATAATCATATAAAATAAGCAAATCCCAAATACCACCAAACTAAAAAAAATAAAAAAATAATAATATAAAAATAAAAAAATCAGTTTATTAAGCAAGCCCAAAAACCCATTATTACTATAATATGGGGTTGCTTATTTAAGTGCTTATCAGATTATTTAACAAAAACCCTAATCCATTTAAATTAAAAAAAAAAAAAAAAAAAACACACAGTTTATTAAGCAATTCCAAAAACCCATTATTAGTATATGGGGTTTTGCTTATTTAAGTGCTTATCTGATTATTTAACAAAAACCCTAATTCATTAAAAAAAAAAAAAAAAAAAAAAAAAAAAAAAAAAAGTTTTATTGGTACCTCATAAGGATTAGTATTAACAAGAGGTCTACCCAACCTCTTCGAAATCTCCTTTTTATGTTCAAGAGCTTTTTTAGAAGCTTCTCTGTTAGGATCCAAATGTTTCATACCAACAAATAAAACCAAACAGCTTATAGCTGCACTTGCTGCATACAACAACAGTTCTTGTATTATCTTTGTCTCTGCTCCATTTGATGATCCCCTCATTTTTTTTGTTGAAACAAAAGGGTTTTTGTGTTAGATTGTGTTTTTGGGGATAGAATGATGTGGTGCACGCGTGTGATGATGTAAATGTCGGATTTTGTGTCGTGTTCAACAAGAAGGTGCATTTTGTGTGACAAGAAAGGGTTAAGAGGCCCAATAGATTACAGGCCCAATAATGGTTTAGTCCGGTTCATCTCGGTTTAACCGTTCAATTCTATCTTAACCGGTTTCGGTTTAACTGGTTAAACCAGCCGGTTCTGTCCGGTTTTCAAAAGACTAATTATAAGAGAATCAAATTTTTAAAAGTTTAAATCAATTTTTAACGTGTTTTAAATTTGGACATATACTTGACGCAGAAGTTTTTTAGGATGTCGCGGATATATTACTAGTGAGATAATTGTCAGGTTTTCCTAATTTCGATGAAAGATAGTTTCTTTTTTTTTTTTTTATTTGGTCTTCGAAAATACTTACGAGGATGTCACGTATAGTTCAGTTGGCAGGTATTTATTGGCCAGGTGGACCGGCGGAATCCTCACAGAAACTTACGCAAAATAAAAGTCTGAATTTATAAACCTTAAAAGAATTGTCTAGAACCGTACAAGTTCTTTTTTATGTTTTCCGAATTTAGAAACCTTAAAAAGATTTGTCTAGAATTTAGAAACCTTAAAAGGATCTGTATTCGGTTTACTTGGAGAAGACAAACTTTTTTATTTTGATGCACATGTTTTAACTGATATTTTTATAGTTATTTTTTTATTTTTACTTAATCATCATAAATGTTTAAAGGCAACATATATAAAAACATAAAAAGTAAAGTCTAAAAAATGATTACAAGTAAAAGACGCCAATAGCTAAGTAGATCAAACTTCACCTCACTTGTACCAACTTTATAAGATATAGAACTATATGAGGCGAAGGAGGAAACAAACAAGTTGGCCCAAACATAAAAAAAAAAAAACAACAATTGAGGCTAATGAGATAAAACTGAAACTATCTATATCCATGCTAAAAAAAACCATTATAGAACAACAACAACAACAACAACAACAACAACACACCCAATCCCGCCGAGGCAGGGTATGGGGGAGGTAAAATGTAGACAGATCGTACCCCTATCCCAGGATGTACCCGGGAGTAGAGAGACTGCTTCCAACGAGACCTCCGGCAAGTGCAGGTGTGCGGGTGAGAAAAAGAAGAGAGAGCAAAAGGCAGAAAACAGCAAGCAGGAAAGGTATAAGGTAGCAGGCAAAACAAACAAAGCACGTAAACACGCACAATAAAGCACAAACAAACAGACAAGAAACCCGAAGAAAGAACCAAGTAAAGACACAAAAA
Source organism: Chrysanthemum seticuspe (assembly GCA_019973895.1). Taxonomy (NCBI): domain Eukaryota; kingdom Viridiplantae; phylum Streptophyta; class Magnoliopsida; order Asterales; family Asteraceae; genus Chrysanthemum; species Chrysanthemum seticuspe. Next base: position 61,654,212 of record BPTQ01000004.1, on the reverse strand, counting down.
CAAAGGGCAAACAAAAAGTGACCAAGGCACCAAGAGCAGACAAAAAGGCAGAAAACAGCATGCAAGAAAGGAATAAGGTAGCAGGCAAAACAAACAAAGCGCGCAAACACGCACAATACTGCACAAACAAACAAACAAGAAACAAGAAGAGAGAACCAAGCAAAAGGCACAAAAGCAAAGGACAAACAAAAGGGACCAAGGCACCAACAGCAAACAAACCTAAGGACACACACAGAGCAAAGCAAAGCAACACACCGGGGGCAAAAACAAGGGCACAGGCAAGGGGAAACACCTACACAAAGAAAACAACGCACCGGGCCTAAAATCTACGGCAGAGCAAAGACGCGACAACCAAACCAAAAAGCAAGGGCAGGGCAACAAAGAGACACCAAAAAGCCTAGCCTCTAAAGAAGACAAAAGCCACCGAGCTCCTACCCTAAAACAACTACCCGCAGATCCTAATTCTATCTCTCCACGTCTTCCTATCTGAGATCATGTCCTCGGACAAGAGAAGCTCCTTCATGTCGAGCTTAATTCTGTCTTCCCACCTGAGTTTGGGTCTACCCCTTCTTCTCACGCCATCCACTAGGAGCTCTTCAACTCTTCTAACTGGTGCTGTTTGTGGCCTTCTCCTGACATGCCCGAACCACCTCAACCTTCCTTCTCTCATCTTCGAGATAATATTCTCGACCTCAAGTTTTGCTCTGAAAACTCCGTTCGGAATCATGTCCAGCAATGTTTTGCCACAAGTCCATCTTAGCATTCTCAGTTCTGCCACCTCAACCCGGTTTGCAAGTGCCTTGGTGATGGGCCAACACTCAGACCCGTACAGCAAAGCCGGTCTAATCGCCACCTTATAAAATTTTCCCTTAAGCTTTAAGGGGACGTTCCTATCACAAAGTACTCCAGACGCCGCTCTCCATCTCGCCCAGCCAGCCCTGATCCGATGAGACACGTCCTCGTCTATCTTCCCTGATTTGTGAATCATCGATCCCAGGTATTTAAAGGACTCCTTGGGTGGCAGGGTGTGGTCACCAATACGAATATCTTCGTGATGGCCTGTCTCGATCCTCCCAAAGTCACATCTCAAGTATTCGGACTTCTCTCTACTCACACGAAGGCCGTTGTTTTCAAGAGCCTCCCTCCATTGCTCAAGTCTGATGTTTAATCCTTCCGCCGAATCTGCCACTAACACAATGTCGTCAGCAAAAATCATGCTCCACGGGATGCCCTCTTGGATCCCTAGAGATAACTCATCTAGGATCAAGGCGAAGAGATAAGGACTAATGGCAGATCCCTGGTGTAGCCCGACCTCCACCGGGAAAAACTCTGAGACCCCCACGGTTGACCGAACACGGGTCCTAGCCCCCTCATACATATCCTTAATAATTCGTACAAATCTCCTTGGTGTACCCTTATCAATCAGCGTTCTCCAAATCAACTCGCGTGGAACACTATCATATGCCTTTTCAAGGTCAAGGAACGCCATATGCAGGTCCTTCTGTCTCTCTCTGAACTTCTCCATGAGACTTCTAAGAAGGTGAATAGCCTCAATCGTAGACCTTCCTGGCATAAAACCAAATTGGTTCTCCGACACCCTCGTCTCCCTTCTCAACCTCTTCTCAATAATTCTCTCCCAAAGCTTCATGGTGTGGCTAAGAAGCTTGATGCCCCTATAGTTGCTACACACCTGCACATCCCCTTTGTTCTTGTAAATGGGGATGACTTCACTGAGTCTCCATTCTTCTGGCATCTTATCACCGGAAAAGATCTTGTTGAAGAGGCAGGTCAGCCAAGCTACCCCCTCAACACCCATACACCTCCAAGCTTCTACTGGGATTTGGTCCGGTCCTACTGCTTTGTTACTTCCCATCTTCTGTAGAGCAACCTTCACTTCCGGTTGGTTAATCCTCGAATAGTAGCACTCTGGTCGTTGGCTGTGGTTCTCTTCATCCCCGCTACCTTCAGGAGTTCCTACGTTGAAAAGAGAGGCGAAATACACTCCCCATCTTCTCCTAATATCCTCCTCGTTAACAATGGTCCGACCCCCTTCATCTTTGATATATTTAACGTTTCCTAAATCCCTCCTTCTTCTGTCTCGAGCTTTAGCAATCCTAAATATATCGTTAGCCCCCTCTTTCGAGTCCAATTTCTTATACAAATCTTCGTACGCCTTGTCCTTCGCTAGTGCTACTGCCTTTTTCGCTTCTCTTTTAGCTACTTTATACCTCTCCTCTGCGGCGGAAATGTCATCTTGGTGGCCTTCTCGGCACACCTGAAGCTCCCTGAACCTAGATTGTTTCGCAGCAACTTTGGATTGCACTTCCTCGGAAAACCACCACGATTCCCTCTTGGGTTGCTGGGACCTCGTTGCCCCTCTAGTCACACCCAGGGAATCCTTTGCTGCGTCCTTAATGATGCTGGCAAGCGAGTTCCACATCCGGTCCGCGTCACTAGCATACAAGTCTTCGGACCGCGTAGAAAGACCCTCCGATACTTTCGCACTAAACGTCTCAGCCGCTTCACCGTACAAATTCTTCCAAAGTATCCTCGGTGCCCTGGCCTCCACTCTCCCTGGGTGATGCCTCTCGAAAAGAGCATCCATCACTAACAATTTGTGTTGGGATGTGCATGCCTCTCCTGGGAAAACTCTACAGTCCCTACATGCTCTGAGATCAGTTCTTCGAACCAACAGGTAGTCGATCTGGGTGATGTGGCCCCCACTCTGGAAGGTGATCAAATAAACATCTCTCTTCTTGAAGAAGGAGTTCACTACCACCAAGTCGTGAGCCGTAGCAAAGTCAAGAATCGTACGACCCTCATCGTTCCTATCTCCAAAGCCATAACCTCCATGGACCCCCGCGTACCCATCCATCGCCGCTCCAATATGGCCGTTCAGATCACCTCCTAAGATCAGACGCTGGTCTGACGGGAACTCTCTAACAAGATCATCAAGCGAGTCCCAGAAGTTCTTCTTCTCCACTTCACTACGGCCCACCTGTGGTGCATAAGCACAGATTACATTAACGGTCTCCCCTTCAATAACCAAAGTAATCGCCATGATCCTATCGCTCCTCCGTATCACTTGCACCACATTATCCTTGAGGCCCGCCGCCAAAATAACTCCCACTCCGTTACTCGCGATCCTAGAGCCCGAATACCAAAGCTTGTACCCGTTACCCTCCCTCGTGCTAGAGCCCTTCCATTTAGTCTCCTGGAAACACGCAATGTCTACCTTATGTCTCCTCAACGCGTCAACAAGCTCAAAAAACTTACCGGTCAAAGACCCAATATTCCAACTACCCACCCTGATCCTACGGGGAGACGCAACCCTAGCGCTACCCCTACTCACCCTAGGCCCATCTACCCCGCCTACTCCACTAACCCCGCTGACCCCGATGACCCCTCCTACGCCATCTACCCCGACTACCTCGCTAGCCCCGCTAATCCCGCCTACGCCATCTACCCCGCCTACCCCGCTAACCCCGCCTACTCCACCTACCCCGCCTATATCCCCTACACCGCCAACCCCAACAACTCCTCCCCATCCGGAAAGACATGACCTCAGGTAACCATCGACAACCGTAGTGTCTATCCTATCGCCAACAAACAACCAACTAGGCTACAACAAGCCCTAGGAACAAACCGACCCTAAAAAACAAGCACAACACAGAAAAAATAACAAAAGAGGGATAAGAAAGCAATACAACCAACCCTATGCCCACAAGCTGTAAAGGCTACTGCCAAGAAAACAAAAAGAAAGCACAAAATATATAAGAAATAAGAGTAAAAGAGTAATAGAGGGAAAGAAGGCAAACGCTCTGCTGCTACCGGAAAAAAAAATCCGGTCAGCAGTGGTGGCGGCCGGAGGTGGTCAGCGGCGGCAGGCTGTGTTTTCCGGCAAATCTGAGTCGGGGTAGTTGTGGAGCAACACTCCCCGGAATTTTATTCCAAAAACCTGCAAAAGAGAGAAAAAAAAAACAGAAAAAATAACAAAATATACCGTCCTTTAGCCGGCTCGTGTTGCTGCTCCTGGTTGGCCGGAAACACACGAACACCAAGGCGAAGTGGTGTCGGGCCTGATCGCCTGAAAATAAAAATTCCGGCGAATACGCGCAGGCGCGTGGCGGCGCGTCAGAAGTCCGGCGACCAATCAAAGAGCACCGGTGGGATCGGGTTGAGGTGAAGAAAATGTTGGCAGTATTTGATTTAACCAGATCTTGATGAAATAGAACACAATTGCTAAAAAGAGACATCCTCTAAAAGCAAAATACATCAAGAGTCCAACATTTTTATTTTGACAGAACCATCAATAGCCTGCCAACAATTAAGGTGCTGTTTTGTATCCTTATTTTGATTGGATTTTGAGTTGAAAAGACATTAATGTCATGTTTGGTATGTAAAAATGAGTCCACCGGTTTGGGTTCATTGCTAAAATGTGTCAGATATGAATCCACTTCAAGGACCCGGGTTTTGTAAAGATTTCAATGACATCATTTGTTATTTTCTAAATCAATGGGCCTATATTTCATTTCATTCACTCATTTTTATTTACTAGAAGGGTACCCGCGCGTTGCGGCGGCGGGTACCCTGCAACTAAAATCATCGGTGATCAATATTTTTTGCAATTTTTATTAATACTTGAAGTGGTATTGTTTTGTAATTTTATAGGTCTTTCATTTCTAACTTTGACCTTAAATATTTTTAATTGTGTTATATAATATTTGATGTAAAATATATGAATAAATTGTGTTTTAAATGTATTTTTATTGGTATAATTTTTATTAAATATTATATAACAAAAATAAAAATATTTAAGGTCAAAGATAAGAAAGAAAGACTTAAAAAGTCAAAACAGGACAATTAATATGGGACGGAGGTAGTATGTATTATTTGTAGCAGCCCAATAGCACTTCGGATAGCAAAAATAAATTTGTAACCCAATGACACTTCGAATAGCAAAAAGAAATTTAAGCCCAAATAATGAAATTAATATATAGCCCATCACCAATTAACATATAACACTTCAAATCTTACTTTATACTGTAAAGCTATCCCTAATTGCAGTCTCACACAAACCCAAATATTCCTCTATCTAAAACATGCAGCCACACTTTTTTTCTCTCTCAAGTGAAGCTCTTTGAATACACAAGAACACAAAGACCTATTCATTGTCTCTTATCTATAACTCAAACACAACCATTGAAACACTTTTCCTTTCTTTTAATCAAAGACAAATCACAGCCACAACTATGCTTGTTTTCTTTGTGCTTACAACGAACACAAACAACCATTTTATTGATTTTTTGTTGTTGAAAACCTCACACTAAACACACTCTATCTTTCTTTCATGGTGGTTCGCGTTTCCCAGCTTCAAGGTTTTTTAAAGATCTCGGGTAGGTACCTTTTTAATGTTTTTGTTTATCTTTTAACGAAAGAAAGAAGGATAATAACAGATTTGTTATTGTCTTTTCTTTAAACTTTTCGGATATATAAGAGAAGCGGTTGTTTCTCACTGATCTGTGATGATTCTCGTGTTATAAATCTTTAAAAGATTTTGTTAGTACCGAACACGAAGCTGAGATCTTTGGTTCTTTGTTTTCGAGTCATGTTTTTGGTTTATATTTAGATGAGAGTTGTTGGAGTGAAAGTGAGGGTATATGGTTTTTTGTCTAGATGTAGGATAGAGGTTAGTTGTTCCAAGTTGTTATCTGTGTTTTTGTAGGGATGTAGATAATGTGGTTTGATGATGTTGTAATTTGTAGGTCGTTGGTTGTTCTTATTTGGACAATGAGGTTGGGTTTGTTGGTTGGGTATATTGAATCTGGTCTCATTTCTTTTGTGTTTTAACTTTTATGTTTGTTATGGTATTTCGAATCTTGTTGGTGTTTGAGAGTTGTGGAATGATAAGTGAGGGTCAAGAGTTTGTGGGGATTGTTTTTGGGTTGTTGATTGAGATTGAACAAGGATTCGGGTCTGCTTCCTTCGTCAGAGAAAACCAGATATGGGGAGTTGGGGTTTCTGGTATGAAGAAATTGGTGTGTGTGGAGGGGGATTTATATCCCTGTTTGTGGTGATCACAAGTTAATGGGCTGTTACAAAAGTAATTAATGTGCTGTTACAAAAGCTCTTTTAACAGCCATAAAGTCTGTATTGACCAAAACATACAAAACGCATTGACCATAATCATCAAGTCTGTATTGACCAATATTATGAATAACATTGACTAATGGTTTGATAATTTCTTTTTAAGGAAATGTTTTTTGTCTTAAAATTTTTAAGACTTCTTTATTTAGAAAGTCCCAAATCTTTTATAAAGTAGTATAGATTACTTATTATATAACAATAAATTTGATTAATTTTTATTTTATATAAATAAAAATATTATATCATTTATATATTTTATCTCTCCTACTTTTTTCTTAAAACTTATATCAATTCAAATCTAAATCCAAATCTTAATCCAAATCCAAATCCCTTAACAAACCAAACGGACCCTAAAAGAAAGCTTTTATATCTTGCAAGCTTTAATCAGATCCGAACACCAATCTAATCATGACGAAATTGCTCATTTTGATCAATTAGATATCCAAAAAATGTAATAATCTGTAGCTCATCACAATTGTAGTGAGATTGGAGACTTTATTTTCAAACACCCTCTTGTATCGTGAGCACCACACAAGGTATAATATCGACCAACACAACGCTTGCCAAATTGATTTTTGTTTCAAGTTGAGACTTTTATTATGATTATGGCTAATAAAATCTTGAATATACCAAATATCGATACTTCCCATAGTTCACCACTTAAAAACTTTATTCCAACCCTCCACAACCCATGAGCATTGTAAAAGCAATGCTCCACCATTTCTATTTCATCTTCACAATGCGTACAACGCGTCAAATTTAGGTCTATACCAAGGTGATCTGGCCAAGCAAACACCAGATGTCTTCTTTTGTAGACGCCAAATGAAAAATACATATTTTCCTTGGGGTGAGCTTGTTCCACTTCATCTATTGTATTGCATTTGTCGTGTTTAGTATATTGTCATCAATCATCTCTCTTAGTCTCTTAACAATAAAGATACCATAATCGTCATGTATCCACCTCCACAAATCAAGTTCTAACACATTTGGAACAAAAAAGTTAATTATTTCTACCAATTCATCAAGTTCACCCGCTTTCCTACCGATTTCTAGCCCAATCCCAACGCTAAACCCATGACCCCTTCCCATATTCTTTTTCACTGGTCGTGATTCGTTGAATAATTTCTAGTCTATATAGTCTAGGAAATCTGTCATTAAGTATAGTTCATCCTTTTTCCACCCAACGATGAGCTATCTAACAAAAAAGAGTACTAAATCCGTCAATTCACAAACCATATTTAACCTATGAAAAATCACACTTATTGGATGTGAAGAAAATAACTATCATGGAAATTCTTATGTGATGCTTGGTAGAGTAAAACACGAGAATGAAAACAAAGAAAAGAAAATTTTGTTTGATAACGGATATAACCGTTGAGAGAAACTTGGTTAAAAAACTTGTGAGTCACATGGGAATACACATAGCATTACTTATTTTTATGAGAAATAATACACTATCTTAATTTTTATGCCTAAGTATTATATTAATTGAAAGTGCCATAAGCTTATTGGAATGTGACAAATGTGAGCCAACTTCTTCACATCCTGTGAGGTTGTGAATTCATGTTACGAAATAAATATTATTATAAAAATAAGATAAGGTTTGTAAACATGTTTGGAATACTAACTTTTTTTTATCATACAAATCTATTGTATATATAGTTTTAAGTAGGGAAAATCGCCTATAGTAAACTTACCCATTTTTTTATATGTGTGTAACCATCTTTTTTTAATTAAATCATCATATTTTTGAATTTTTATTTTTTGTGTATTTGCGCATGCAAAATGACTATTTTACCTCTATATATTTGCAACCGCTCTATTGAAAGAAAATAGTAAAATAGTCATTTTACATGCGTAAATACATACAAAAGTCGAAATCAAAAAGTTTATGGTATATAAAAGCAAAACAAAAAAAAAATTAGATGGCGATACACAACTAGAAAAATGAGTAAGTTTACTGCATTTTTACATTATTTCCTCTTTTAAATAGAAACTTATATAGATTAATCAAATTCCATATACTAGAACCTTGATTCACATGAAACTTACTAGTAACATATATGTAGTACAACTCAAACAAAAAAATTTGGTAGGTATTAGTTTTGTAGAATTTATATCTTGAATGATACATACACTTCACTATCAAAGTTCTAATCATCAAAACAAAACTGCTAAGAACAGTATATGTTTATCTTAACAAAAATCAGATGTTTGTAGGCGAGAAGCTAATACAGATTGGAGGTCTGATCCCAGCCAATGCAAGTATTCATGACGGAAAAATCCATAGGCCATCACCACAAATCAAACCCGAAGCAACTGCAGGAACCAACATGTTCGCGGTTTGCTTGTTGATCTTATGCCATATGAACACAACTAAACTTCCCATACACATGTCAATAGCAAAATAGGCCCCAACAAGAAATGGTACAACCATAGCCATCGACAAAGGGACCCATTGTCCTATTTCTGTAGGAGACGTGTCTCGTACCAAATTTGCCAGCATGGCAAATGTAAAAAATTGTAACAAAGTTGTGAGTAGTGATGTGGCAGTGCTGAGAATCCTTTGACACCTAAAATTGCCATGTTTCTGTAAATAAGAGCATAAGAAGCTTTATATTCACCATCAGGGTTCCCGACATCAAACGCATTATAAAAAAGGAAGAAAGTAAGTGGGGCTACACATCCAATGGATGTCCCAATAGTTTGGCTAACCAGCATTGACCTTGGTGAAGTCATAGTCAGATGACTCGTCCTGAAATCATGCATCAAGTCAGATGATATTGAAACGATTGATTTTAGCAAACCACACCCAACTAGACGTGCAACATCACCATTATCATTTCCTAACATTGCAGCTATCACAAAAAGTGCAACTTTGTTGTAGTTATATTCTGTGGAAAACTAGAAAGGGGGGGGGGGGGTTGAGTAGTTTTGCCGATTTTACGTTAGTTTCAAAAACTTTAGATTCGTTAATATGTGAGATCTTATAGATGTAGAGAAAGTATAGATCTAATGATAAAGCAAGTAAATAAAGTAAAGCGAAGGGAAAGAAAAGACACAACCGATGTATAGTGGTTCGGCTACAAGGACACCTTCCTTGCCCTACTCCACTCCCCGAGTCACCTACTCGAGAGTTCAAGCACTATGTCAACAAACTCCTTCACTTGGCGGAGAAGCCTTCACAACGTTGCTTACACTTTTTCCGGTACAAAGCTAGATACCGAGTCCGTAACACGGTGGACCAAACCAACACGACTATTACACAACAAATATGTGAAATATCAAATACAAGATCTTCGCTACAGAAATCTTGCGGAGTGACAAATCAATCAAGGACCCCTTGCTTGGATGACTTGTAGAATGCTCGTGATATCGTCTTAGAGAAGGACCTATATGAGGATCACAATAGAAAGAAAGAAGGACAACTCTCTAGATCAAGTGATCTATATGTTAGAAGAGAATGAGAGTGTTTGAGAGATTTAGTAAGAAGAGGGGTGAGTTAGAATGAAGAAATGACTCTCTATTTATAGGCAAAATCTTCTACTGTTCCCCGGATCCCACGGATCCCTTCCACTTGGGATCCGTCTAGTGTAATTCTAGGGATCCGTGGAACGCTCCTCTTTGCCCATGGGTTTTTTGGTTATGGGTTGGTCCATGGGTTTTCTTTAGATTCAATGTATCTAAGTATACATTGTATCTAGCCAACTTGGGTATGGGTTAAGATCCATGGGTTATGGTCCATGGGTTATGGTTTTTACCCATCCTAATAAACTATTACAACAAATGCTTAATTACTACATTTTTGTATTTAAATGGCTATATGTAAATGCTTTACAAAAATAACATGTATCCTTATAATTATACTTAAGATAACATTATATTTGTTATCAACAAAACACAAAGAGATCGCAAAATATTAATAAACGTTTTTACGGTTTATTTGTATTAACAATCTCCCCCTTTTTGTTGATGACAAAACATAATGTTATGATGAGTAAAACTTAAGAATAGATGTAAGTTTTGAAAGCCCCTAAGTTTTACTTCTTCTCCCCCTTTTTGTCGAAACAAAAAGTTAACCCTTGGAAGAAATAAACATAAAAATGTGGAAAAAGTAGTCCACGTATCTCTAACTCCCCCTTGACGATAGCTCCCCCTAGTTTGGGGCGTCAAGTGAAGAAAAATAAAAATCTCACAAAAAGAAAGGTTAGTAACATGCTTAAATAATCTTGTGATTGCCGAGAATCAAGTTTGGGAGCCAAGGTATGTAAACAAGGCCTTGTAATAAAACAACAAATTGTAGTGGTATTTATGCCACGTACAAGCATGTAAAAATAAGAACAAGACTTGTTCTTGAAAATGACTTCAAAAGAAAAAGTACTAAAAATAGAAAATAGTAGTAGTGATTCCTTCCATGCTTGCATAAGGTTATGGATGGAGGTTTTGATGAGTGATGGTATTGATGCGATCAAGGATGAGGTTGAGTATGAAACGCATTTCTTCCCTAACTTCTATTGCGATTTCCCTAGTGGATTGGCAATGTTCACAATGTAAATGATGTGGGTAATGAGTGCGGAAGTTTTCCAGGTTGTTTTGATTTGAGTTATGCGGAAGATGTGGTGGAAAAATAGGAAAATATGGATCAACATCCGGAATGTTTGTAAGTGGTGGTGGAAAAGAACCTAGATGTTCTTGTAATGTGATGGGAGCTAATGGTGGTGATGTTTCAAGATATTGAAAAATAGTATTTGGAGATGTGGGGGGTGTTGAAAAGACTATTTCTTTTTGTTTAGGTTGTTTAGATCTTGTTGGAGTCTTAAGGAGTTCCAAAAGAGTGACTTTAGGTGGTGATGAAGTTGGTGTACTTGTTGGTGATGAGGGAGGTGCTATAAAGGAAGCATCTTGTGGTGGGTTGTTTGTTGAGGATGAACCATTTGAGGTTGGTTTGGCTAAACAACAAGATCGGATACTAATCCGTGCGGATATCCTAGAGTTTGATTGTGGTATTTTGGATGGTGGTAGTACAAAGGTTTGGGTATCATGAAGATGGTTGTTTGTACTAGGTGATTTATCTAAAGGGTTTGTGGATGACATGGTGTATTGTGTTTGTGAGGATGAGATGGATTATGCAAGCATTTTGGGAGTTCTATATATAGAAAAACAAAGCATTGTAATGAATGCTTGACCCAAAATGTGGATTAAAATCTAATGATTAGATATGAATTTAAGGCATGTGATCATGAGAACACAAGAATTAAAGAGCATACTCCCAAAAATAAAACAAATGTGGATTTTTCATCCACAGTGAGAAAAATAGAAGGTAAAAACAGCTTCTGTCTCACGGATCCCACGGATCCTTCCCTTGAGGGATCCGTCCAGCATAAAGGCTGGGATCCCTGGGTCTGGTGATTCAGGCAGCACAAAATTTTCCTTTTGGAAACATTTTTGCCTATTGTGTGCCTATATGCAAACTATTTGGAGTTGCGGTTATCTCGACCTCTAAAAAGAAATAGAAAAGTAAACTAGAAGTAGAAAAAGTATCCTATTGAGATAACCCGAAAACACATATTTAGTACACAAGTACGTAATTTAGTGTTGTCAATGCTCCTAATTCATTGTTGCTTAAATGAATGTACCCGAAAACACATATTAGTTATGTGTCCCCTTTAGCATTCAAAAGACATGAGATGCAATGAAAACGGGTTTTTACTTTGTATTAATAATGAAAAAGCGATTTGTCCAAGACGTGAGAAATTGCTTTTGTGAAATTGATACGGGAAGGTATCATTCTTTTAGAAAACATTTTGAAAAGAGATTTTCTTTGAAAATGTGTATGTGTTTGCAACCAAAAAAAAAATAAGAAAGCTATAAGTAGAAAACTTATCTTGGGTTTTGAAAATTCCCGTATTGTTTGTGAGTTGTGCGTGAAATAGAGATCCTAGACTCAGAAAGAAGAAGGCTAGTGTTTACATACCTTGTAGAGTCAAATAAGTTACGACGTTTGTTCCATTAGACCAAGACCAAGACGAAGTAGGTTGAATTGTTCCCGCTTCAACGGTTTGGTAAGGACGTCGGCTATGTTGTCTTCGGATGCTACCTTCTCAATAGAGATGTTCCCCTTTTGAACATTGTCTCTTAAGAAGTGATGACGAATATCTATATGCTTTGTGCGAGAATGCAATACCGGATTCTTGCTTAAGTCGATGGCACCTTTGTTGTCACATAGGATGGCTATGTCGCTTAGATGAATGTCGTAGTCGACTAACGCTTGTTTCATCCATAGTGCTTGTTGGCATGCTTTGCTGGCGGAGACGTACTCGGCTTCGGTTGTTGATATTGCTAGAACCGTTCATTTCTTAGAAAACCAAGATGTTAAACAACATCCCATGAAAGTACATATCCTACTTGTACTTTTTCTATCAACGTAATCACCTGCATGGTCAGAATCTGCATATACAATTGTTTCTACTCCCGTGCCCTTAGGATACCATAATCCTAATTGTGTTGTACCCTTAATATATCTAAATATCCTTTTTACGGCTTCTAGGTGTGATGTTTTAGGGTCTTCTTGAAACCTAGCACATAAGCAAACACTAAACATGATATCCGACCTACTTGCCGTGAGGTAGAGAAGACTACCTATCATGCCACGATATTTAGTATTATCTACGGATTCGCCGTCTTCATCTTTTGTGAGTTTGGTGTCGGATGACATTGGTGTCCTAATTGGTTTCGACTCTTCTAGACCGAATTTCTTTAACATCTCCTTTATGTATTTAGATTGATTAAAGAAGATACCATCTTCTACTTGTTTGATTTGTAGACCAAGAAAGAAACTAAGTTCTCCCATCATACTCATCTCGAACTCGTCATGCATGATTTTCGAGAAATCATCACACATGTCTTGACAAGTGGATCCGAATATAATATCATCTACATATATTTGTACTATGATTATATGTGACTCTCTTTTCTTAGTAAAAAGTGTGTTGTCAACTAGCCCCATGGTATAGTTGTGTTTAATTAAAAATGACTTGAGTCTATCATACCAAGCTTTTGGAGCTTGTTTAAGACCATAAAGAGCTTTCTTTAATTTATACACATGTTTGGGTTTTTCAAAATCGATGAAGCCCGGAGGTTGAGCTACATATACTTCTTCATTAATGAAAACATTTAGAAAAGCGTAAAGCTTTAGATCATTAGCACAAGCATACGCAAGAAGTATTCTTATAGACTCTAATCTAGCCACGGGGGCATAGGTCTCATCAAATTCTATTCCTTCTTGTTGGTTATACCCTTGGGCAACGAGTTTAGCCTTGTTCCTAGACACTACTTCGTTTGCATCTAATTTGTTTTTATAAACCCATTTGGTTCCTATTATGGTTTGATTACTAGGTGGAGGGACAAGCGTCCAAACATCATTAGAAACGAATTGATTTAGTTCTTCTTGCATAGCCATTACCCAACTCTCATCTTTTATGGCTTCTTGTGTATTCTTAGGTTCTATGGTTGAAACGAAACAAAACAAGCTACTTTGGTTTTAAACTTGAGACCTTAATGTTCGTTCGTTTAGATTTCCTATGACTTTATCTACGAGGTGATCTTTGGACTCTTTAATGTTTATGACTTCATCATTTAAGGGTTCTTCTTCTTCAGTTATCTTTTTCTTTATTACTATAGCTTCAATTTCTATAATCTCGTCATCGACAAGAGGTGGAGAGGGTTTGGGTGGACTTTCATCAAATTTTATATTTAATGACTCTTCTACCTTCCTTGTTTCTTTGTTTAATATGACGTAAGCTTTGCTATTTGGCGAATAACCTAGAAAGATACCTTCGGTTGCTTTAGGATCAAATTTTGTAAGGTAATCATTAGTGTTAAGAATAAAACATTTGCTTCCAAAGACTCTAAAGTGATTTGATGTAGGCTTTTTGCCTCGGAGTAACTCATATGGAGTTTTACCTAAGATTGGTCTAATTAAGACTCGATTGAGTATGTACGTTGAAGTATCAACGGCATTACACCAAAACTTTTGAGGTATGGATTGTTCATTAAGCATGGTTCGACTCATTTCTTGTAGGGTTCTATTCTTTCTTTCTATTACCCCATTCGATTGTGGAGTGCGTGGAGCCAAGAAGTTGTGAGTAATACCATTAGCGTCACAAAAGCCTCCAAATTGCACTTCATTATCGAATTCCCTACCATGATCCGTCCTAATGGACACTATGGGACTTCCTAGTTGTCTTTGGATCTTTTTGCTTAATATTTCAAAATAATTAAAGGTTTTCGTTTTGTTCTTTAAAAATTTTGTCCATGTATACCTAGAGTAATCATCCACTATTACCAAAGTGTAGTAGTTGCCTCTATAACTTTGGATAGCGGATGGACCAAATAAATCCATATGTAGTAATTCTAGACACCTAGTTGTAGACACCATGTTTTTAGCTTTATGACTAGAATGAGCTTGTTTTCCTACATTACAAGCGTCACAAAAGTGATGTTCATATTTTAACTTAGGTAGATCTCTTACTAGATCTTTGGATGATAGCGATTGAAGAAGTTGCATATTGGCATGACCCAATCTTCGATGCCATAAGGTCGAAGTATCATCCATAGAGGTAAGACAAAGTTTGTCTTTAGGTTCATTACCAATTTTAATGACATAGACTCCATGTTTCCTAATTCCTCTTCCTATGGTTATGCCAGTTTTTAGTATCTTACTACCGGTTTCGGTAAAAAGTACATTGCACTTTTTATCACATATTTGTCCTATACTTAAGAGGTTAAAGTTTAGGTTTTCTACGTGACACACATCGTTAATGGTTAGAGATTTGTTAGAAATCGTATCTTTACCGATGATTCTGTTAATACAAATAAACCGTAAAAACGTTTATTAATATTTTGCGATCTCTTTGTGTTTTGTTAATAACATATATAATGTTGTCTTAAGTATAATTATAAGGATACATGTTATTTTTGTAAAGCATTTACATATAATCTTTTAAATACAAAAATGTAGTAACAAAAGCATTTGTTGTAATAGTTAATTAGGATGGGTAAAAATCACAACCCATGGATCTTAACCCATACCCAAAGAGACTTGATACAATGTATACTTAGATACATTGAATCTAAAGAAAACCCATGGACCAACCCATAACCCATGACCCATAACCAAAAAACCCCTGGGCAAAGAGGAGCGTTCCACGGATCCCTAGCTTTGTGCTAGCCGGATCCCAAGTGGAAGGGATCCGTGGGATCCGTGAGAACAGTGAGGAAATTTTCCTATAAATAGAGAGCCATTTCTTCATTCTAACTCACCCCTCTTCTTACTAAATCTCTCATACACTCTCATTCTCTTCTAACATATAGATCACTAGATCTAGAGAGTTGTTCTTCTTTCTTTCTATTTGTGATTCTCATATAGGTCATTCTCTAAGGCGAGATCACGAGCATTCTACAAGTCATCCAAGCAAGGGGTCCTTGATTGATTTGTCACTCCGCAAGATTTCTGTAGCGAAGATCTTGTATTTGATATTTCACATATTTGTTGTGTAATAGTTGTGTTGGTTTGGTCCACCGTGCTACGGACTCGGTATCTAGCTTTGTACCGGAAAAAGTGTAAGCAACGTTGTGAAGGCTTCTCCGCCAAGTGAAGGAGTTTGTTGACATAGTGCTTGAACTCTCGAGTAGGTGACTCGGGGAGTGGAGTAGGGCAAGGAAGGTGTCCTTGTAGCCGAATCACTATAAATCGGTTGTGTCATTTCTATCCCTTATCTTTATTTATCTGCTTGCATTATCATTAGATCTATACGTTCTCAACATCCATACGATTTCACATAATATCGAATCTAAAGTTTTTGAAATCAACTTAAAATCGGCAAAACTATTCAACCCCCCCCCCCCTTCTAGTTTTCCACAATTGGCATCAAGAGCTAAGTTTATAAAAGTTTTAAAATAAAATTGTATTTTAAAAACTTTTCGATCACTATGGGTTCTGAAAATTATAAGGAAGGGCAATCTATGCAACGACCACCACTACTTGAAACTAATGGTTTTATATATTGGAAAAATAGATTCGAAACATATGTGAAGTCTAAAGATATTGATCTTTGGTACATTATTGTTGAAGGTGATTTTGAGGCTACCTCAAATGATGATAAAGGAAATTTAGTTCACATACCTCATGATAAACTAAATGATGAAATGAAGAAAAAGCTTTCTAAAAATAGTGAAACAAAAATGGTTTTATATAATGCTTTACCGAAAAAGGAATTCGAAAGAATTTCTATGCTTAAAACCTCTAAAGAAATTTGGAATTCTTTAGTTGTAACTCATCAAGGCAACCAACAAGTTAAAAATAATAAAATTGATCTATTTGTTCAACAATATGAACAATTTTCAATATCGGATGAGGAAACTATAGATCATTCATTTGCTAACTTTAATACTATTATTACATCTTTACAAGCACTTGATGAATCCTTTTCTAGCCGTAACCATGTTAGGAGATATCTAAGGGCACTTCCATCGAAGTGGAGATCCAAGGTGACGGCAATCGAAGAGTCAAAAGATTTGACAATCCTCACCCTCGATGAACTCATAGGCAACCTAAAAGTCTACGAGCTTGTCCTTGCTAAAGATTCCGAAGCCTCAAAGGTGAAAGAGAAACACAAATCTCTTGCCCTTAAAGCCAAAAAGGCTTCGAGCGATGAGGAGAACTCATCTTCGAGTAGTGACGACGAAGAGTACGATATGGCGGTAAGGGACTTTAAAAAGTTCTTTAGAAGAAAGGGTAGATACGTCAAACAACCGTATGACGATAAGAAAGGCTTTCGGAAAAGCAAAGAGGACGAAAAGCCAAAG
This sequence comes from Chrysanthemum seticuspe, assembly GCA_019973895.1. NCBI lineage: Eukaryota > Viridiplantae > Streptophyta > Magnoliopsida > Asterales > Asteraceae > Chrysanthemum > Chrysanthemum seticuspe. Next base: position 61,637,199 of record BPTQ01000004.1, on the reverse strand, counting down.
GATGATCGTACTTGCTTTAAATGTGGAGACCCAAACCACTTTATTAGTAAGTGTCCCAAACGGGATGATCAAAAGGCATTCGTGAGCGGCACGTGGGGAATGAGCGACGAGGAGGACGAAGAAATTTGTCTCATGGCAAATGACGAGGTGTGCTTAATGGTCGACCTAGACCCCGATGAATGGGTCAAGGATAGCGGGTGCACGAGGCACATGGCCGGCAATAGGGATCTATTCTCCACATATGAATCCGTAAATGGAGGTAATGTGGTGTTTGGAAATAGCAAAAGTAGAATCATCGGTAAAGGTAAGGTTTCTAACAAATCTCTAACCATTAACGATGTGTGTCACGTAGAAAACCTAAACTTTAATCTCTTAAGTATAGGACAAATATGTGATAAAAAGTGCAATGTACTTTTTACCGAAACCGGTAGTAAGATACTTAAAAATGGCATAACCATAGGAAGAGGAATTAGGAAACATGGAGTCTATGTCACTAAAATCGGTAATGAACCTAAAGACAAACTATGTCTTACCTCTATGGATGATACTTCGTCCTTATGGCATCGAAGATTGGGTCACGCCAACATGCGACTTCTTCAATCGCTATCATCCAAAGATCTAGTAAGAGATCTACCTAAGTTAAAATATAAACATCATTTTTGTGATGGTTGTAATGTAGGAAAACAAGCTCATTCGAGTCATAAAGCTAAAAACATGGTGTCCACAACTAGGTGTCTAGAATTACTTCATATGGATTTATTTGGTCCATCCGCTATCCAAAGTTATGGAGGCAACTACTATACTTTGGTAATAGTGGATGACTACTCTAGGTATACTTGGACAAAATTTTTAAAGAACAAAACGGAAACCTTTAACTATTTTGAAATATTAAGCAAAAAGATCCAAAGACAACTAGGAAAACCCATAGTGTCTATTAGGACGGATCATGGTAGGGAATTCCATAATGAAGTGCAATTCGGAGCCTTTTGTGACGCTAATGGTATTACTCACAACTTCTCGGCTCCACGCACTCCACAATCGAATGGGGTAGTAGAAAGAAAGAATAGAACCCTTCAAGAAATGAGTAGAACCATGCTTAACGAACAATCCATACCTCAAAATTTTTGGTGTAATGCTGTTGATACTTCAACGTACATACTCAATCGAGTCTTAATTAGACCAATCTTAGGTAAAACTACATATGAGTTACTCCGAGGCAAAAAGCCTACTTTAAATCATTTTAGAGTCTTTGGAAGCAAATGCTTCATTCTTAACACTATAGATTACCTTACAAAATTTGATCCTAAATCAACCGAAGGTATCTTTCTAGGTTACTCGCCTAATAGCAAAGCTTACGTCATATTAAACAAAGAAACAATGAAGGTAGAAGAGTCATTAAACATAAAATTTGATGAAAGTCCACCCAAACCCTCTCCACCTCTTGTCGATGACGAGATCATAGAAAGTGAAGCTATTGTAATTAAGAAAAAGATAAATGAAGAAGAAGAACCTTCAATTAGTGAAATCACAAACATTAAAGAGTCCAAAGATCACCCCGTAGATAAGGTCATAGGAAAGCTAAATGAACAAACATTAAGATCTCAAGTTCAAAACCAAAGTAGCTTATTTTGTTTTGTTTCAACTATAGAACCTAAGAACATACAAGAAGCCATAAAAGATGAAATTGGGTAATGGCTATGCAAGAAGAATTAAATCAATTTGTTTCTAATGATGTTTGGACACTTGTCCCTCCACCTAGTAATCAAACCGTAATAGGAACAAAATGGGTGTATAAAAACAAATTAGATGCAAACGGAGTAGTATCTAGGAACAAGGCTAGACTCGTTGCCCAAGGGTATAACCAACAAGAAGGAATAGACTTTGATGAGACCTATGCCCCCGTGGCTAGATTAGAGTCTATAAGAATACTTCTTGCGTATGCTTGTGCTAATAATCTAAAGCTTTATCAAATGGATGTCAAAAGCGCTTTTCTAAATGGTCTTATTAATGAAGAAGTATATGTAGCTCAACCTCCGGGCTTCATCGATTTTGAAAAACCCAAACACGTTTATAAATTAAAGAAAGCCCTTTATGGTCTTAAACAAGCTCCAAAAGCTTGGTATGATAGACTCAAGTCCTTTTTAATTAAACATAACTATACCATGGGGTTAGTTGACAACACACTTTTTACTAAGAAAAAGGAGTCACACATAATCATAGTACAAATATACGTAGATGATATTATATTCGGATCCACTTGTCAAGACATGTGTGATGATTTCTCTAAAATCATGCATGACGAGTTCGAGATGAGTATGATGGGAGAACTTAGTTTCTTTCTTGGTCTACAAATTAAACAAGTAGAAGATGGTATCTTCTTCAATCAATCTAAATACATCAAGGAGATGTTAAAGAAATTTGGTCTAGAAGAGTCGAAACCAATTAGGACACCCATGTCATCCGACACCAAACTCACAAAAGATGAAGACGGCGAATCCGATAATACTAAATATCGTGGCATGATAGGTAGTCTTCTCTACCTCACGGCAAGTAGGCCGGATATCATGTTTAGTGTCTGCTTATGTGCTAGGTTTCAAGAAAACCCCAAAACTTCACACCTAGAAGCCGTAAAAAGAATTTTTAGATACATTAAGGGTACAACACAATTAGGATTATGGTATCCTAAGGGCACGGGTGTAGAAACAATTGTATATGCAGATTCTGACCATGCAGGGGATTACGTTGATAGAAAAAGTACAAGTGGGGTGTGTACTTTCATGGGATGTTGTTTAACATCGTAGTTTTCTAAGAAACAAACGGCTCTAGCAATATCAACAACCGAAGCCGAGTACGTCTCCGCCGGCAAAGCATGCCAACAAGCACTATGGATGAAACAAGCGTTAGTAGACTACGACATTCATCTAAGCGACATAGCCATTCTATGTGACAACAAAGGTGCCATCGACTTAAGCAAGAATCCGGTATTGCATTCTCGCACCAAGCATATAGAGATTCGTCATCACTTCTTAAGAGACAATGTTCAAAAGGGGAACATCTCTATTGAGAAGGTAGTATCCGAAGATAACATAGCCGACGTCCTCACCAAACCGTTGAAGCGGGAACAATTCAACCTACTTCGTCTTGGTCTTGGTTTAATGGAACACACGTCGTAATTTATTTTGACTCTACAAGGTATGTAAACACTAGCCTTCTTCCTTCTGAGTCTAGGATCTCTATTTCACGCACAACTCACAAACAATACGGGAATTTTCAAAACCCAAAGATAAGTTTTTTTTTACTTATAGCTTTCCTATTTTTTTTTATATACACATTTTCAAAGAAAACCTACTTTCACAATGTTTTCTAAAAGGATGATACCTTCCCGTATCAATTTCACAAAAGCAATTTCTCATGTCTAGGACAAATCGCTTTTTCATTATTAATACAAAGTAAAAACCCGTTTTCATTGCATCTCATGTCTTTTGAATGCTAAAGGGGACACATAACTAATATGTGTTTTCGGGTACATTCATTTAAGCAAAAATGAATTAGGAGCATTGATAACACAATGTTACGTACTTATGTACCAAATGTTTGTTTTCGGGTTATCTCAATTAGGATTTATTTTTCTCTAGTTATTTTCCTTTTCTTTTTAGAGGTCGAGAAAACCGCAACTCTAAATAGTTTGCATATAGGCACGCAATAGGCAAAAATGTTTCAAAAAGAAAAATTTTGTGCTGCCTGAATCACCAGACCCACGGATCCCAGCCTTCATGCTGGACGGATCCCTCAAGGGAAGGATCCGTGGGATCCGTGTATACAGAAGCTGTTTTCAACTTCTATTTTTGTCATTTTGGATGAAAAATCCACATTTGTTTTATTTTTGGGAGTATGCTCTTTAATGCTTGTGTTCTCATGATCACATGCCTTGAATTCATATCTAATCATTAGATTTTAATCCACATTTTGGGTCAAGCATTCATTACAATGTGTTGTTTTTCTATATATATAACTCCCAAAATGCTTGCATACTCCATCTCCTTCTCACAAACACACTTCATCATGTCATCCAAAAACCCTTTAGGAGAATCATCTAGTACAAACAATCATGATATCCAAACCTTTGTACTTCCACCATCCAAAATACCACAATCAAATGCTAGGATATCCGCACGGATTAGTATCCGATCTTGTTGTTTAGCAAAACCAACCTCAAATGATTCATCCTCAAATAACTCACCACAAGATGCTTCCATTATAGCACCACCCTCATCACCAACAAGTACACCAACTTCATCACCACCTAAAATAACTCTTTTGGAACTCCTTAGGACTCCAACAAGATCTACCCAACCTAAAGAAAAAGAAATAGTCTTTTCCACACCCCCCACATCACCAAATACGATTTTTCAAGATCTTGAAACATCACCACCTCTAGCTCCCATCACATTACAAGAACATCTAGGTTCTTTTCCACCACCACATACAAACATTCCGGATTTTGATCCATATTTTCCTATTTTTCCACCACAACTTCCGCATAACTCAAATCAAAACACCCGGAAAACTTCCGCACTCATTACCCACATCATTTACATTGTGAACATTGCCAATCTACTAGGGAAATTGCAATAGAAGTTAGGGAAGAAATGTGTTTCATACTCAACCTCATCCTTGATCGCATCAATACCATTACTCATCAAAACCTCCATCCATAACCTTATGCAAGCATGGAAGGAATCTCTACTACTATTTTTCACTTTTAGTATTAAATTTTTTTTTGTCATTTTCAAGAACAAGTCTTGTTCTTATTTTTACATGCTTGTAAGTGGCTTAACTACCACTACAATTTGTCGTTTTATTACAAGGCCTTGTTTACATACCTTGGCTCCCTATCTTGTTTCTCGACAACCATAAGATCATTTAAGCATGTTACTAACCTTCTTTTGTAGATTTTTTTTTCTTCTCTTGACGCCCCAAACTAGGGGGAGCTACCGTCAAGGGGGAGTAAGTAATACGTAAACTACTTTTTCCTCCAAGGGTTAACTTTTTGTTTCGACAAAAAGGGGGAGAAGAAGTAAAACTTAGGAGCTTTCAAAACTTACATCTATTCTTAAGTTTTACTCATCATAACATTATATTTTGTCATCAACAAAAAGGGGGAGATTGTTAATACAAATAAACCGTAAAAACGTTTATTAATATTTTGCGATCTCTTTGTGTTTTGTTGATAACATATATAATGTTGTCTTAAGTATAATTATAAGGATACATGTTATTTTTGTAAAGCATTTACATATAATCTTTTAAATACAAAAATGTAGTAACAAAAGCATTTGTTGTAATAGTTAATTAGGATGGGTAAAAATCACAACCCATGGATCTTAACCCATACCCAAAGAGACTTGATACAATGTATACTTAGATACATTGAATCTAAAGAAAACCCATGGACCAACCCATAACCCATGACCCATAACCAAAAAACCCATGGGCAAAGAGGAGCGTTCCACGGATCCCTAGCTTTGTGCTAGCCGGATCCCAAGTGGAAGGGATCCGTGGGATCCGTGAGAACAGTGAGGAAATTTGCCTATAAATAGAGAGCCATTTCTTCATTCTAACTCACCCCTCTTCTTACTAAATCTCTCATACACTCTCATTCTCTTCTAACATATAGATCACTAGATCTAGAGAGTTGTTCTTCTTTCTTTCTATTTGTGATTCTCATATAGGTCCTTCTCTAAGGCGAGATCACGAGCATTCTACAAGTCATCCAAGCAAGGGGTCCTTGATTGATTTGTCACTCCGCAAGATTTCTGTAGCGAAGATCTTGTATTTGATATTTCACATATTTGTTGTGTAATAGTTGTGTTGGTTTGGTCCACCGTGCTACGGACTCGGTATCTAGCTTTGTACCGGAAAAAGTGTAAGCAACGTTGTGAAGGCTTCTCCGCCAAGTGAAGGAGTTTGTTGACATAGTGCTTGAACTCTCGAGTAGGTGACTCGGGGAGTGGAGTAGGGCAAGGAAGGTGTCCTTGTAGCCGAACCACTATAAATCGGTTGTGTCATTTCTATCCCTTATCTTTATTTATCTGCTTGCATTATCATTAGATCTATACGTTCTCAACATCCATACGATTTCACATAATATCGAATCTAAAGTTTTTGAAATCAACTTAAAATCGGCAAAACTATTCAACCCCCCCCCCCCCTTCTAGTTTTCCACAGATTCTACTTTTTCTATTTCCAAACACCACATTACCTCCATTTACGGATTCATATGTGGAGAATAGATCCCTATTGCCGGTCATGTGCCTCGTTCACCCGCTATCCTTGACCCATTCATCGGGGTCTAGATCGACCTTTAAACACACCTCGTCATTTGCCATGAGACAAATTTCTTCGTCCTCCTCGTCGCTCATTCCCCACGTGCCGCTCACGAACGCCTTTTGATCATCCCGTTTGGGACACTTACTAATAAAGTGGTTTGGGTCCCCACATTTAAAGCAAGTACGATCATCCTTTGGCTTCTCGTCCTCTTTGCTTTTCCAAAAGCCTTTCTTATCATCATATGGTTGTTTGACGTATCTTCCCTTTCTTCAAAAGAACTTTTTAAAGTCCCTTACCGCCATAACGTACTCCTCGTCGTCACTACTCGAAGAGGAGTTCTCTTCATCGCTTGAAGCCTTTTTGGCTTTAAGGGCAAGAGATTTGTGTTTCTCTTTTACCTTTGAGGCTTCGGAGTCTTTGGCAAGGACAAGCTCGTAGACTTTTAGGTTGCCTATGAGTTCATCGAGGGTGAGGATTGTCAAATCTTTTGACTCTTCGATCGCCGTCACCTTGGATCTCCACTTCGATGGAAGTGCCCTTAGATATCTCCTAACATGGTTACGGCTAGAAAAAGATTCATCAAGTGCTTGTAAAGATGTAATAATAGTATTAAAGTTAGCAAATGAATGATCTATAGTTTCCTCATCCGATATTAAAAATTGTTCATATTGTTGAACAAATAAATCAATTTTATTATTTTTAACTTGTTGGTTGCCTTGATGAGTTACAACTAAAGAAGTCCAAATTTCTTTAGAGGTTTTAAGCATAGAAATTCTTTCGAATTCCTTTTTCGGTAAAGCATTATATAAAACCATTTTTGCTTCACTATTTTTAGGAAGCTTTTTCTTTAATTCATCATTTAGTTTATCATGATGTATGTTAACTACATTTTCTTTATCATCTTTTGAGGTAGCCTCAAAATCGCCTTCAACAATAATGTACCAAAGATCAATATCTTTAGATTTCACATATGTTTCGAATCTATTTTTCCAATATATAAAACCATTAGTTTCAAGTAGTGGCGGTCGTTGCATATATTGCCCTTCCTTATAATTTTCAGAACCCATAGTGATCGAAAAGTTTTTAAAATACAATTTTACTTTAAAACTTTTATAAACTTAGCTCTTGATGCCAATTGTGGAAAACTAGAAGGGGGGGGGGGTTGAATAGTTTTGCCGATTTTACGTTAGTTTCAAAAACTTTAGATTCGTTAATATGTGAGATCTTATGGATGTAGAGAAAGTATAGATCTAATGATAAAGCAAGTAAATAAAGTAAAGCGAAGGGAAAGAAAAGACACAACCGATGTATAGTGGTTCGGCTACAAGGACACCTTCCTTGCCCTACTCCACTCCCCGAGTCACCTACTCGGGAGTTCAAGCACTATGTCAACAAACTCCTTCACTTGGCGGAGAAGCCTTCACAACGTTGCTTACACTTTTTCCGGTACAAAGCTAGATACCGAGTCCGTAACACGGTGGACCAAACCAACACGACTATTACACAACAAATATGTGAAATATCAAATACAAGATCTTCGCTACAGAAATCTTGCAGAGTGACAAATCAATCAAGGACCCCTTGCTTGGATGACTTGTAGAATGCTCGTGATCTCGCCTTAGAGAAGGACCTATATGAGGATCACAATAGAAAGAAAGAAGGACAACTCTCTAGATCAAGTGATCTATATGTTAGAAGAGAATGAGAGTGTTTGAGAGATTTACTAAGAAGAGGGGTGAGTTAGAATGAAGAAATGACTCTCTATTTATAGGCAAAATCTTCTACTGTTCCCCGGATCCCACGGATCCCTTCCACTTGGGATCCGTCTAGTGTAATCCTAGGGATCCGTGGAACGCTCCTCTTTGCCCATGGGTTTTTTGGTTATGGGTCATGGGTTATGGGTTGGTCCATGGGTTTTCTTTAGATTTAATGTATCTAAGTATACATTGTATCTAGCCAACTTGGGTATGGGTTAAGATCCATGGGTTATGGTCCATGGGTTATGGTTTTTACCCATCCTAATAAACTATTGCAACAAATGTTTAATTACTACATTTTTGTATTTAAATGGCTATATGTAAATGCTTTACAAAAATAACATATATCCTTATAATTATACTTAAGATAACATTATATTTGTTATCAACAAAACACAAAGAGATCGCAAAATATTAATAAACGTTTTTACGGTTTATTTGTATTAACATATTTCATGTTCATGTTGGTTAGACTAGCACCGTTAGCATTGCAGAAGTCAAAGATGGTGCAATTACATAAGCTACAAGAACATAATACCATTTGACCTCAGGAAACATGATTAGGATGATAATGATGGAAACAAGAGAGAACATGACATAACAGGTTGCTGCAACCCAAAATGGAATGCTTTCTCTTAAGAAGGCTCGTTTCTTAAGAGGTTATCTTGCAGTTCACTGTTGGCTTTTGTGTTCATAAAAGCATGGACTAAGTTGTTGCATAAAGCCGGGTTTACAACGAGACCTTTTACTAGACAGGAGAATACTATTATTTGGAGGAGAATACAAGACAGGAGAATACTATTATTCAGGCATGTGTTGTTGCTTGTTACACCATTTCATTTGGAGGTTTGTTTTCTTATGTTCTATTTTTTAATGATGTCTTTGTTAGTGTACGTTTGGTGTTGTGTTTTGATGTTTTGATTATCATTACTTCGGAATGTCAAAAGCATAATCACTAACAAAACGTAATGCCAAACACCAAAAAATTCATTTAGTGAAAAATGTAATCTGATTAAGGATTTGTGTATAGGTGGATTTAGTTCAAATTTGTTGGGATTAAACAAGAAGACATATGAGCAAGCCAAAATTGATACAGCAGGGAATTCACCTGGTAGTTACAAAGAACCTGGGATTTGTTGGATCACCGGTTTTTCGTTCTTTAGTAGCTTTGTCTGTCTTTTGGCGTTGGTTCCTCTTAGAAAGGATTGTACCTTTTTTTTTGTAGTAACTTTTTTACAAAGTTTTTTCGATATTTTTAATATCTTGTTTTTTTGCAGATTATATGATCATAGATTATAAGTTGACATACCTAAGTGAAACAGCTACTGCTGTGCTTATCATGGTTTCCATACTCCAAAAAGAGACAAGATGGCCAGGTATGAAAAATGTCGTCGTTGCACTTGCGTTTAAGAACTGATTATCTTACATCCAGCCACAAACTAAGTTTTCAGTGTGTGTGAGATTGCTTATCTAATTGCTTATCAGCTTACTTTAATAAGCAGATAATAATGTTTAAGTACTTGGATGCAACTGGCTATCTGCTTATTTTACTCTAAAGGAAGCACTAATAAAGAAGCATGTTCGTACATGTGCCTATTTAAGCACAATAATTCACTTTATAAGCAATCCCAAATACCCTCTTATTCTCCTATTTCACAGAGGTATCTCTTTTCATAGAATTGCATTTTTTGGCCATTTTAATATTTTATTTATTAGTGTTTCTTAGATAACAAGAATCACAAACAACAAAATAACCTACAGAGAAATGAGGTCTTCTTAAGAGAAAGTATTCCATTTTGAGTTGCTGCAACTGGTTAAGTCATGTTCTCTATTGTTTCCATATTTCTCATCCCGATCATGTTTCTAGAGCTCAAATGGTATTTTGTTCTTGTGTCATATGTTATTGCGCCATCTTTGGGTTTCTGTAATGCATATGGTGCTGGTTTGACAGACATGAACATGGCATATAATTACGGAAAGGTTGCTCTTTTTGTACTAGCTGCAATTTCAGGAAATGAAATGGTGTTGTTGCAGGTTTGGTTGGTTGCGGTTTGATCGAATCAATCGTTTCAATCTCTTCTGATTTGATGCATGATTTCAAGACGGGTCATTTGACTAGGACCTCACCAACGTCAATGTTGGTTAACCATGCTATCGGAACAGCTATCGGGTGCGTGGTGGCCCCACTTACTTTTTTTTATAAAGCCTTTGATATCAGGAATCTAAATGATGAATATAAAGCTGTTTATGCTCTTATTTATCAAAACATGGCAATTTTAGGTGTCGAAGGGTTCTCTGCACTGCCACAACATTGCTTAGAGCATTGTTACGGTTTCTTTGCATTTGCCATGCTGGCAAATTTGGTACGTGACATGTAAGTCTCCTATACAAATAGGAAAATGGGTCTCTTTACCAATGGCTATGGCAGTACCTTTCCTTGTCGGAGCTTATTTTGCTATTGACATGTGTGTGGGAAGTTTAGTTGTGTTTGTATGGCATAAGATTAACAAGCAAACGGCGAACCTGTTGGTTCCTGCAATTGCTTCAGGTTTGATTTGTGGCGATGGATTATGGATTTTTCCATCATCAATACTTTCATTGGCTGGGGTCAGACCTCCAATATGTATCAGTTTTTTGCCAACAAAAATGTGACTTTTTTTTGGAAGGATAAACATATACCCCTTTAGCAGTTATGTTTTCATGATTTGAATTTAAATAATGATGCAAGTGTATGTAGCATTCAAGAAATAGATTGTACTATATATGTGTTACTAGTAAGTTTCATTTGATTACATCCCAAAAACCAACATTAAACAACTACCGGCACAAACTTAAGCCTTTTTTGGCGATGGCTTAGTCTTCTCACCCTCGGTCGTCACAACAGATTTTTTAGGCAAAAGCACCGGGTTAATGTTGGGCAACACTCCACCACTAGCAATTGTAACACCGGAAAGCAATTTCCCCAACTCGTCATCATTCCTCACTGCCAATAGCACATGCCTTGGGTTAATCCTTGTCTTCTTGTTGTCTCTAGCAGCATTTCTCGCTAACTCCAAAACCTCGGCAGCAAGGTATCCAAGAACAGCAGCGAGATAAATAGGAGCACTAGAGCCAATCCTCTAAGCATATCTTCCTTTCTTCAAAAACCTCAAAATCCTTCCCACTGGAAACTAAAGCCCTGCTTTCACTGATTTCGTTACCGCATTCTTACGTGATCCTGCTCCCTTGCGTCCTCCCGCTCCCTTTGTCTTTCCTGATTTCATTTTTTGGCTTTGAAATTTGAAATTGATTTTGTGATTTGAAAGTGGGTTTGTTTGGTGAGGAATGAGAGGAAAGGAGTGAGGTTTATATAGTGTGCGGGAGTGTGACAAGCTGGAGATCCGTGTGAGCAATGTTTTGAAAGGCTCAAGGCGCACTAAGGCGCAAAGGGGGGCAAAGAGCCTCGAGTCGAGGCGCATTCCAAGGCGCGAGATTTATGAATGCGAGGCGCACTAAATACATTAAGTGTTTATAACATATGTGACCATTTATGTATCTTAAATAACACAAAATAACATTAAAATACTTAATACATGACACATATTGCCATTATAAAGATTAAAATGGATCCGTTGTAACTTCTAAAACGGATCAACTATTTCGATGACCTATATAGAGATTAAAATCCATATCAGACTAAATATGCTTGTGTCCTAAACTTGTAGACTTACATATAACAAAGCTCACAATTTAACTCAAAATATCAAGAAAGCAACTTATTAATATTCAAGGCACAATGCCACATTTTCATGATAGTATGTCATAAAGAAAATACTTAATGAAACAAAGTAACTTCTTAAATAAAATTTCAACCAATAAAATAAATATAAAATCAATTCAAATTTACAAATCATACAAATACTCACCCTATGACTTAAAAGGCCCATGTCTATAACTTATAAGGCCCATTTGTCTTATCTTAATATTTAGAAAAAGGGCCAAAAAACCTGTTACATCTCTGAGGCTCAAAAATCCCCAAGGCGCAAAGGCGCAAAATCCCAAAGGCGCACGATTTTTGTAGGATTCATGCATGTCGTGAGCCTCGATCTAAAAAAATATAAAAGGCTAGAGCCTCGTGCGACTTAGCGCCTAGGTGCGCCTCAGGCGCGATTTTTAAAACTATGCGTGTGAGTATGTGCGTGTTTTTTAGCCGTTGGATGAGATGAAGGGGTCATCGGATGGTTGAGAGATGTGACATGCTGGCGTTATATCCACTAAACAAATAAGGGGAAAAAAAAGAAGATGGTTCACCAGATTTGCACTATTTTTTGCTTTTTAAATTTAGACAAGATTAAATTAGATAAATCATCCTTGTGGTTGTATAACAAGTAGGGTTGGATCAGTTGGTAAACCCCTTGCCTCTCAACCGAGAGGTTAGGGGTTCGATCCTCACTCCCTACAAAAGGCCGGAGGTCCTTTCTACCTTCGGTAGAACTGGAAGCAGCCTCTCTACCTTTGGTAGGGGTAAGGCTGTCTACATCTTAACCTCCCCCATACACCGGAAACGGTATTGGGTACCCATAACCCGTGGAAGACGGCATTGGGTGTTACTTTACTTTACTTTTATCCTTGTGGTTGTATGGAATTTGCATGTTTCGCCTTAGAACGCAAAAAATTACATCAATGGTCCTTGTGGTTGTCCCAATTGAGTTGATCGATCCTTTAACCTTTTAATCAACCAATTGGACGTTAATTTAGACTAACGGCGGGGGCAATTTCGTCCATTCACATACGATATACCTTAGGGACCATCTGCAACATCATTTTTTTTTAATGCGGGAAATGTTATTTTTGACCCGAAGTCGAAGGGTTATTTTGACCCGAGCTTGTTTCCCCTTTCATAACCTATGTTCAATCATTTGATCATTCCACATTAATCACAACCTCATTACATTTGATCATTCCACATTAATCACAACATCACAACCATATTACATTTGATCATTCCACATTAATCACAACCTCATTCGTGCAATAGCAGAACGAGATTGGAACAATTTCAAGGTAACTAGGGATATGGAAGATTATGTGTATGCTAAAATATGGGAAGGACTAGAAGGACAGCGATGGAATTTTGATGGGATATTAGACGACTTATATGATTATGCTATGATGAAAGGTTAGTGTATTTGTTGCATTGTTCTTGTTTAGAGGGTACATTGTGGTTGAAGTGTTTGATACATGTATTTGTTGCATTGTTCTTGTTGCCTTATATGCATGAGACTTTAAACATGTAGTTTTAATGGTTGTTCCAAACACCCCTAATGGTCTGAAAATGGTATCCAACACCCCTTATGGTCTGCAAATGGTCTGTTCTCTAGGGAAATACTTGTCAATGGTAGAATCTTCAAAGGCTGCAGATAAGGATTATACAAAGCCGATGGTGACTGATGAGATGATTGAGTATGTTTTTGCTAAATATGGGAATAAGTGGCAAATTGAGGATGAAATAGATGATGTGATAATTGAAGACTTATGGATGAAATATGGAAAAAATGTTAGTGTATTATTTGCAGACTGCATTTATGGTTTGTTTGGAAGCGATTGTATATGTAAATTTGACCTATAAACACCTATTAACTTCTAGATGACAAGGGAGAGGCAAAAAAGGCAAATGAGCTTTGCGATCAGCTTGAGGCAAGGAAGGCAAAGGAGCTTTGTGATCAGCTTAAGGCAAGGCAGGAAAAGAAGGAAAAGGAGGAAGAGCATCATCAATTGAAGGATAGACCTAAAAGATCAATAGCTCCCACAAGACAAGTTGCTTCCACTTCAACTTCAGCTCCAAGAGGGTACAAGAAAATGCCCACTACTGGAACAATAATTACTTTAAGAGCTATTAATGCTCCTATTGCTTCAAGTTCATCTCCAAGAAACAGGAAGTCCAAGAATATTTAAAAACGCTTTAATTTTGTTGCTACCTTTGGGATTTTGTAGTAGGATGTTTATTATTAGTATCTGAATTGGTAATTCTGCATTTTTTTGCTGTAAAAAAACTATTTACTGTTAATTAGTATATGATTATGCATGATTACTATGTTTTAGATCAGTCAACTTATGTCTGTAGCAATATTACAGTTTATAGTTTGAGTGTTTAATTACAAACAGCATTTCCATTTAGAACTCCCATTTAACATTTGCAGTTTGACTTTCTAAAGTCAAACTACAAATGCTTATGACATAATTTGACTGCATTAGATATGATTTGCAACTGCATTTTCATTCAAAAGTATCCACGAGCATTTGAAAATGGGAGTTTCAACTGCAATGGATAAAGGGGGTGTTTGGATATGAGCATTTGGAAATTGACTTTAAAAAGTCAAACTGACAAAATACCACAAAATGCAAACTTTTGATAAGTCAAAATATTTAGGAAACACTATTTTTATTGATCATTAGAGAAGCTTGGAAACAAATACAAAACAACAAACATGAAATGCAAGAACCAGACCCGTTCAAGCATAGAAATACATCATTAGCTCAAAAACAACCCAAACCATTACAAGTTGACAACCATTACTGCTTCATCCGGTTTTGCTAGAACCACAACCTTTTCTTTCACTCCTTTCCTTGATATGACATATACGACTTCAAGATTTGTTATCCTCATTTCCAAACCATCAAACTTTGGCAACTTGTTATCCTCCGGCTCTTGATTCCCCTCCCTAGCACACCCCAACTCTTCACAATAGTACTCTTTTCCCCTCATCCAATTCAAAATATTTTGTCTCGGCTCATTAGGTATCTCCTTATATGAACCATATTCGTCAATTGGTTCAGAGCCAAATGTATTAACAACTTCATCGAAGAGTAGTGTGTTGGATAACAATTTTTCCCACTCTTCATCATCAGACACAAAGTAATTTTCAGCCATTTGGAGGAAATTAGGGATTGGATTATGTGTGTTTAAGGGGAAAGTAGGGTTAGGAAATTAAGGAAATTATGTGTGTTTATAACCTGATGAGGGAGAAGAAGAAAGGACACATATTTTGGAGGAAAAAAAAGGAGGGAAAATAATAAATGAGGAACAAAAAAGGTGTTGCAACTTGGATATACTCAGCAAACTTACACTACATGGCGGTTGACTTTAGAAGGTCAAACTCAGCAAACATAACATGATTAAACAAACATAACATAATTCATATTGTTCAAATTAGAAGGACACATCAACTGACTTAACAGAATTCATAATGCTCGAACTAGAGCTAATACTTATAATCCAAAATACATCAAACTTAACAGAATTCATATTGTTCAAAGATCACTGCCTAATAACTGAACAACTTTGACTTGCATGCTTATTAACAGACTTCTTCCTCTTCTTTGGTGGCCTGCCAACTTGTGGTTTGTGAATAGGTGGTATTATGACTGTTTTAGACTCAGCTACTGGCCACATCTCCCAGCCACTACATGGGTTGATCTTGAATGAGTATACATGTACCAATGTTTCAGGCTTGTAAGTAGCATGAACCCACTGTTCATGTATACCAACTCTCATTCCATTCTCAATCATGTTATATATTGCAGCCACAACATGTTTACATGGTATTCCAGTTAGCTCCCACTTCCTACAAGAACACTCCCATCTATCCATGTTAACAACACATTGATCCCTGTAAGGCCCAGTTACTTCATATAATGGACCTCCATTCCAATCAACAATGTAGTCAATAGATTCTTTTTTGATAGTATCAAACATGGATGTCACAGTAGGAGTAAGTGGTCTAACAGTATTTGCTATCACTTCCTGAACTACCAAAATCCTCTTTATCAAGTACTCTCTGATATATTCCAAACAAGTAATGATGGGTTGATCTATGCCATCAACTAACTGCCTATTGAACACCTCACATATGATGTTTAAGAGTTGATCACAATTGGCTCTGCCTGTTAAACAAATCACACACTATATAAGTATATGACCAATTATTAGTATGCTTTTGTCCAGTGTAAGTTAGTTAATTACCTGAAAATGTGATCTGCTCCATTGTTCAGCTGGAATGGTCAACCATTCATAAGTAGCAGAATTATATGACTTGAGCTCAACCATCTTTTTTTTGAATTCAACAACAGTAGTGGCTTTAGCTGCATTCCAAAGCATGTCCTTGTAAACACCTCATTTAAATTGTGACTTCATATTCTCATGAATACGCTTAACACATAACTTGTGTTCAGCACTTGGAAACACACTTGCAGTGGCTTGGATAAGTCCTTGTGGATAGTTAAGGTTAAGGATTGGACTAAAAGTACACCTGTTCTCATTTTAAATATAACACATGACAAATTTTACAATAAAATGTGTACATTTTCCTATCAGAAATGAAAGTGAAATTGAAGTTGGTTTCTATACCAAGATCCTCTCCAAGTAATATCAAAAACCAACACCAAGATGCTTTATTTTTTGCTTCAACTACAACATATGCTACTGGATAAATCCCATTATTTGCATCAACCCCAAATGCTTTAGAATTTAACCTGGAAAAGGACCTGACATGAAGCATCCATCTAATCCTAAGATTTCTCTGCCACAAACTTTGAAACCTTTTTTAAGAGGTCCCAAACACACATACACCCTTCTAAAAGTTATTTTTGGTGAGTCTGGATTTGGTTCTTTTTGTACATCAATCCTAAAAGTTGTGTCTGGATTTTGATTAATTAACTCTTGGGCATATTCTCTAAGCATTGAACATTTCTCCTTGAAACTGCTTGTCATTTTGTCACTTGCAATTCCATAATTTAAGTCGCTTCCAAATGAGCCACAATCAACATAAGTTATACCTAAATCTTGATCATGTTCATGAACCTCAACAACAGCTATACCTAAATCATGTTTAGGGTCTCAATTGACATTGAAATTAGAGTTATTTACATGAACATCTTCAAGTATATGCTCATCATCATCAAAGACTTCATCATACTTTGGATCATTATCCAAATCTTCTGAATCACTACCAGTTGTGTCACCCCCTTCTTCTATTTCATCATCCTTATCCACCTCTACTTTTTTGAAATTTCCCATATGCGCTATGTTCTTACCGTATTTTGCAGCTTCATCAAAGGATTCCATGTTTGTGAGAGAGGTGAAGAAGGAGGGGGCGATCGATGTAAAAAACGAAAAGTATAAGTGAAGAACCTGAGGTATATCGTATGTGAATGGACGAAATTTCCCATGCTGTTAGTCTAAGTTAACGACCAGTTGGCCGATTAAAAAGTCAAAGGACCGGCCAACTCAATTGGGACAACCAAAGGGATCATTGGTGTAATTTTTTGCGTTCAAATATGAAACATGCAATTTCCATACACCCACAGGGAAGATTTATGTAAGTTACTCTTTAGACAAACTAAAAAAAATAGGAAGACTATACATCAATCTCAAATGGCCAAGGTAAAAACCAAAACTCACCAGGTCCTACATACGCAGTATACAAAAAACTTGGTATACACCATATACAGGGCGTACGCCGTATACACCTGCAAAAACAGGCCAAACGAACAAAAACCTCACAAACGATTTTTTACCACATATTAATTTAACAAAAAATTAACCTCCCAATTAACAAAGAGCAAATCGCATAAAAAGGTACTCATCTTATATCCAATTTCAATTAAAGGTACTGTTCTTTTTTTTTTTCTCAATTTAAGGTACCCGACTTTTTTTTTTGGGCCGATTTAGGTTTTTTTTCTAACTTCCGTTAACTATTTCGTTAGTAAATTACATGTTTGGTCCTTGAGTTTGTATATGCATTTCATGTTTGGTCCATTTTCGTCCGTTTTCATACGCTTGCAAACGTTTTCGTTCGTTTTTATACGTTTTCGTCCGTTTTTACACGTTTTCGTCCGTTTTTGTCTGTTTTTGCACGTTTTCGTCTGTTTTTACACGTTTTCGTCCGTTTTTGCACGTTTCTGTCTGTTTTTGCACGTTTCCACCACAACCAATCACCACCGCCACTAACCACCACCACCCAACACCACCAATCACCACAAAAATAAATTAAAAATTTTTTTTTTGATTTTTTTTCAAAATTTTCAATATTTTCGTAATAAAATATTTAAAAAAAAAATTGAAAATTTTTCGAAATAAAATTTTTTTCAAATTTTTTTTTTCTAAACATTCTTTTTCCAAATTTTTTTCCAAAAAAATATTTCGAAAAAGTTATTTTGAAAAAAATTTGGAAAAAAAATATTTCGAAAAAGTTTTTTTGAAAAAAATTTGGGAAAAAATATTTCGGAAAATTTTTTTTGAAAAAAATTTGGAAAAAAAATATTGAAAACTTTTTTTTTTGAAAAAAAATATTTCGAAAAAATTTTTTTGAAAAAAATTTGGAAAAAAAATATTTCGAAAAAGTTTTTTTGAAAAAAATTTGGAAAAAAAATATTTCGAAAAAATGGACGGAAACGTGTAAAAATGGACGAAACGTGTAAAACGGACGAAAATGTGCAAAAACGGACTGAAACATGCAAAAACAGTTAACGGACCAAACATGAAATGAATATACAAACTCAAGGACCAAACATGTAATTTACTAACGAAATAGTTAACGGAAGTTAGAAAAAAACCTAAATCGGCCAAAAAAAAAAGTTGGGTACCTTAAATTGAGAAAAAAAAAAGAACAGTGCCTTTAATTGAAATTGGACATAAGATGAGTACCTTTTTATGCGATTTGCCCATTAACAAATTATTAAACCCTAATTTTCAATTCGAATTAAAAATCTTAAATTTGGATTAAACATCAAACCCTATTCAAATTTAGGTAAAAAACACGCACACAAAATTGTTTGAATCAAATTAATTATAGAGACATGATCATAAACGTAATTCTAACTAAAACCCCCGTATCGGTTGGACAAAAATAATGATTTAGGTCAAAACCCCCAAAAATCATATTCATACAAAACTTAGCCAAATATAAGCTAAGAATGAATTAAGAATTCATACCTTTGAATTATCATAGAGACTAGCAAGAATGAACCGAATCCAAATTATAAGTTTTATCCAAAATTATTTATGTATTAGAGTTAACTAGAAGGGTTCCTGTACGAAGCGGCTGCGGGTATCCTGTAATTTAATTTTTTTGGCTAATAATTTATTTTATTTGTACGTTTTTTGGCAATAGCTTTACTAAGTAGTTTGTTCGTTTATGGACTATAAGCAATGAAAAAAGTTTGGTGAAACTTTGTTTAGTTTGTATTATTTTGTTTGTTTGTTTTTTGTGTTAGTAGCTTACTTGGTTTGCAAAATGTGTTTTTTTAATTGTATTTTTCATTGAAAGGGGTTTTTAAAGTATCATTAATTAGCAATTTGCATAACTTGTACTATGTATTTAAATATTTGTATTTTATCATTAAATGAGTATTTTAAAAATATATATTAATTAAGCATCAATGATATTAAGATACATTTAATGAAGGAAAAGGCCTTGCTTGACTTGTACCTGATGCATAATAAATTGTATTACTTAAAATTAAGACATTTAATGGAGGAAAAAGGTTACATGACTTGTACACGTTGCATACTAAATTGTATTACTTAAAATAAAGATATCTAATGAAAGAAGAGGTATTCCTCCATTATAAGATAGTAAGATGAGAATAATGAGAAAAATTCATATATGGCGTAGATAAAAGCTGGTAACCGCCATATATATGGCGTATATACCCCAAAGGGTATACGCCTTATACTCCATAAGAGTACAAAAATCGTCTAAGTTAAAAAAAATTGTATATGTCATATTGATAACGCTCAAATTGTGCATGTTTTTAGTAGCATTATCCGTGCTTTTATGTGTGTTATTTGGCTATAATCATATGCTTTTGTTGCTTAATCGTATCAAAGTGTGTTTGCTAGTTCATTTGTAGCCAAGTACAGGAAAGTGGAGAAAAAGACGGAAAAAGAAGTAAAATACGAAGATTTCTCCATATACGAAGAATTCCCGTCGAAAGCAAGACTTGTGGAGTATATTCGAGAAGGTAAAGTCATCAAGTTAGTGGTCCAAAGACTCAAGAATAAAGTTCAAGAAGGAAAACGAGAAAGAAATGAAGAAATGAAGCTAAAACGAAGACATATTGGAAGACTCGTTGTTCCCGACACACCTTCGCCATTTTGGCCATAACTTTTGCATACGGACTCCGTTTGACCCCCTGTTCATGGCCACGGAAAGCTAAGAGAAAGATCTACAACTTTGGTGTTTATGATATTTTGTCAATTTGCTCCAACCGTTCGGTCGAGCCCCGCAACCGGATCCGGTTGGAGAATGGTCAAGAAGACCAACCGAAACGGTTGGAGCCCAACCGATTCGGTTAGAGGGCCTGTTTCTGCCATTTCTTCATCATTAAGAGTCCTAGCAAGTTCCAATCATGTTCCAAACGATTCTAGTCCCTTCCTACATGGATTCTAGTCCCTTCCAAGCTCCTTGGAGGCCAAGTTCAACAATTAATACCCTAGGCCTTGGAAGTAGTATAAATAGAGGCCTTTGCAACCTCATTTCATCATCCCTTCTCCATCCTTCTCATCCATTTCACCCACCACTCCATCTCTAGGTGTGAAATTCGATCCTCCACCCTTAAGGACGAATTTCCACCTAAAACAACATCCCTCTCTCAAGTTACCGTCACCAAAGGTGTGAAATTCGATCCTCCACCCTTAAGGACGAATTGCCACCAACTATCCACCAAAATTATCTCTCCCAAAAGACCATAAACCTCTGCCATTTCCAGAAGTATGCTTGGCTAGAAGTTGTAGTTGATTGGAGGCTTAAAGAAGTGCTATAATCCTTCACCTTTGCTTATTGTAATTAATACTTTGGGTAAACCTTGTTACTTTTATGATGTTGAATGCTATTGTTCATGTTTGGTTCTTTGATTATGTTGATTATGTGATTCTTGTGATGTGTTCTTGTCTTATGAATGTCTTGATACTTGTTTGGCTCTTATGATAACTTGTGATGATTTTTCTAAACATGTATGTTCTTTGTGTGCTTGTTCTTATAATACTTTTCTTGTTGGTTTGATCCATGACAATCATAACCATCAACTTGTTACTTGTTCTTATATTACTTTTCTTGTTGGTTTGATCCGTGACAATCATAACCATCAACTTGTTACTTGTTACTTGCTTAAACAAACAAACGACACTTGTAGTGCAACCAAGTCTCTTGGGACGACCTTGATTTACCATATACTATACTACAACTTGACTAGGGTATACTTGCCCGAATGTGTTCCTAGTTAACCGATAATTCTTGTTTACAAATTTAAAACCCCGATGGAACCCATCACATATGCACATAAATGTGTACACGATGTATAATCGATCTGGAAGAATTTCTCAATTTTTATATGTTTTCAAAACACATACCTATGCATCCAAAATTTACCTACCAGATGACATAATGCCATAAATTGCGTACCTAGAGCAGTTAAAAAGAAACAAACAAAAAAAATACACTTGATTTATTGATTATCCAAGACAACCGATCAAATCTTCCTTCAAAAATCATCAAAGATCATTCTCATCAAATTGAACTTGAAATCAAAGATCATAAAAACAAAACCCAAGCCTAAAATCCTAAAAACAAAATTGGAACAAAACACAAAATAAAGATAAACATGGGGTGCCTCCCACGAAACCCTTATTTTTGTTAGAGTCACGAGCTTGGCTTTACCCTTATTTACCAAGAAATAAAGTGTCCTTCCCCACACTTATGGTTAAATGTGGGTGGTAGTAGAAAAATGCACGAGGAGAATGCAAATATGCTATTTGGGAGGGAAATAATGACAATGTATAAGTATACTGATACGCGTACAACGCGCGTTCGGGGTCAAAGGAACTTCCTTTTCGTCGAGCAAGTTTTTCAACACCCTAGGCAGTGAACCTAATCGTTGTAGTGTAGTATTAGGATAAGCCTCGGGAATTAATATCGTTCTCTAGGGGAATAGGAATGCTAGTGAGAAATTACTACGCTAAGGTTGGGGTTGAGGAGGATTATTTTTTTTTTATCTTTTTTATATTTTTTTTAGAAAATTGAAAGGTACGAATCTCGGAGTATTGGATTTGGGGGGTTGGTATTTCTACCGATTACTCTACTTATCTAATTATCTAATTAACTAAGCTAAGGGGTAGTCTATGTCTAATTGATGTGTGCTCTTATGATGATTAAAATGTGTTTACTTAGATGTTATTACTCCCTAGTTATCTCCTATTGATGCTTGAATTGTCACGTCCTTATTCTTAACGCGTTGTGTTTTCTAAGGTCGTAGGGTATGCGTTTATTCCTAACACTTTGAAGCTACCTAAGGTTAATGACTACGAAATCTCTAGGATTCATAAACTTGACACTAAGGTTATCTTTGGATATTTAGCCTACAATTCCACTAGTAACTATAAGCTAAGGTTCAACAAAGACTAATCAAGCATTAATAACACAACGGATGACCTATCGTAATACTAGGTCAATCACAATTAAGATAAGAGATAACCAATCAATATTCAATAACTAGGTTTCATATATCTAAGCAAACACACAAGTAAATTAGCCGGACATGGAGAACATGCAAGCATACACATAAACAATTGAAGACATGATTGAATTAATTAAGTAAAACACTTATCTTGTTGTAAAATAGGGTATGGAACCCTAAGATACTGCCCAAGACAGCCTTGGTTCGGTTTAGGTTTTTACTCCACAAAACTACCTCTCTAAAAACTGAAAAATTCGGATTCTATATATAGTGTTACAATATGCGACGGCGTCACTCTTTAATTGTGACACCGTCGGGTCGCCGCCATTTGGGTTTCGTCTTGGCCACGTCAACTCTGTGACGGCGTCACCTTATGCTCGTGACGCCGTCGGCTTCAACCTCTGACGCCGTCTGGATCCAAATCTAGGCCGTCTGAGTTGCGACGCCCTACTATTTTAAACCTGATGCCGTCACTTGTAAAATAGCAATTTTCTCTCTGAGTCGTCTCAAGATGTGTCGCGACGGCGTCGCAATTAAGCCGTGATGCCTTCCCCTTCATTTTCCAGCAGCTTGAGTATCTCGATTGTTGACTTTGGCCATTTTCTTCATATATTCGCGCCTTTTCGTTCGAATAAGTGTCATTCCAACAATTTGCCTTCAAGAGACCTAAAAAGTGAAAAGGAACAAAATTAAGTAGTGACGGATACAAAAGTGATCAATTAAGGGCTTAAATGACCCCTCAAAAGTGTACATTTTAAATCCTTGTCAAATATCCCTACACTTGGTATTTGCTTGTCCTCAAGCAAATGTGCTTTTGGCCAATTAATTTATAAGTTAGGGGTCATGAAGCATTAGTTTAGAACAATTCACAACACATATAAGCCCCGCAAAAGTCATAACAAGCATGGAAATTACATACTAGCACCTCATAAGTGGTGTTTGGATACTCTCATCTCTCGGGTGTATATGAAATATATCAAGTTGGAAATGGAAGATAAAGACTCATTAACCGGTCCTAGTACATAGATTACCATAGGCTTGAGACTAGATCAAACCTCCATCGCTTTGGCGTAAGCACCTAGGAAAAACTATCCAAGAGGTCTTTTAAGGGTTGTAACGTTAGGCTTACGGTAGGGAAACAAAGGGTTTGGTGGGATAGGCGATTTAGTGGTGGCAAGTCAAAAATCTTTATGTTACAAGCATGAGAAGAATGGCGTTGCTAAGCCAAGAATCGACACTCTAAACTCTAGATACATTGAAACAAACGAACATAAATTTAAAGATAGATGTAGGATGGTAGCCTGTATGTTTTTGTTAATACAAATAAGCCGTAAAAACGTTTATTTATATTTTACGATCTTCTAATGTTTTGTCGATAACAAACGTAAAATCATTTTAACGAAACAAATAAAATATTTAAATTGTTTGAGCCAATAGTTTTCTAACACACTTACGTTTTCACATAAAACATTAAAACAAGTATAAGTGATTTTATGACTTAGTAATACATATGTACAACAACTAGTGTTTACATATTGGGCAAATATATACATAACTAGTATGTATTATAAATGGGTAAATAACTACAACCCATGGAGCATATCCATAACCCATGGTATTGACCCATACCTACTTGACTAGATACATTGCACTCATTAGATACATTTTATCTAAAGAGATACCATGGATCAGCCCATAACCCATGACCCATGACCCATAACCAAAATACCCATGGGCAAAGAGGAGCGTCCTACGGATCCCTAGTTTTACACTAGACGGATCCCTTGAGGGAGGGATCCGTGGGATCCAGGGAACAGTAAGCATTTCTCCTCTATAAATAGTGAGCCATTTCTTCCTTTTGGTTTGCTACTCTCACATATACTTTCCCCAAGTATTGTAACTCTCTAACCACTGATCCCAAGGGATCTTTCTATGTAGTTTGTCTTTTGTTTTTGTGTGATTCTCTAGGTTCCTCTTAAAGGCGAGATCACCACCTCTTGAATTCGAGCAAGCTCAAGTCCATGAGTTTCCATACTTTGTCATCATCAAGATTACTGAGGTTCTCTTGTTGATAATTCTTCCTCTATACAAGTGTTGTGTCGAAGGTATTAGTGAAGGATGCCGAAAGAGTCAAGACGAAAGCATTTGTGAAAGATGCTTAACGTCCGTGTCAAGTGCATTAGTGAAGAATGCTAAAGGTGTCAAGACGAAGGCATTAGTGAAAGGTGCCAAGCGTTGTGTCATGGGTATTGGTAAAGAATGCCTTGAAATCAAATCAAGTGGCATTAGTGAAGAATGCCAAGGTCGTATAATCGATGAGGTGCATCGTTATACATATAGGTGATAGTTTATTTCCAAGGATGTTGATATCCTTGATGGTGTTGTAATAAGGAGTGGGTCTCCTTTGGGATTAGGTGTTGTGTAGTGTTGGGTAGTAGCTCCTCCATTGTAATGGAACTCGGTACTTAGCCTAGTACCGGATAAAGGGTAGGCGACGTTGTGGTAGGTGTGGTTCACCTTGGTGTGAAAGAACCCGGTGGTTAGCCTAGTACCGGAAAAAGAGTAGGCGACGTTGTGAAGGCTTCTCCGCCATAAGGAGTTGGTGTCGTGTAGTGATTACGAACTCTCGAGTAGGTGACTCGGGGAGTGGAGTAGGGCAAGGAAGGTGTCCTTGTAGCCAAACCACTATAAATACTCGTGTCGTGGTTATGTTCTTCTTACTCTTTATCTTTCATTACACTTTTATATATCTATCTATCAACGTCCAACATACACATCTAAAATAGATTGTGACAAGGTTTTAAAATGTACCTTTTTAAGGGGTCATTTAAGCCCTTATTTGATCACTTTTGTATCCGTTATTACTTAATATCGTTCCTTTTCACTTTTTAGGTATCTTGAAGGCAAAATGCTGGTATGACACTTATTCGGACGAAAAGGCGCGAGTATACGAAGAAAATGGCCAAAGTCAAGAATCAAGACACTCAGGCTGCTAAAACTGAAGGGGACGACGTCAGGTGTTACCTGCGACGCCGTCGCATCACTTTTGTGACAGCTCAGTAGCCAAATTGCTTATTTACAAGTGACGGTGTCAGGCTTTAAAAGAGTAGGTCGTCGCAACTCAAACGGCCTAGATTTGATCCAGACGGCGTCAGAGACTGAAGGGGACGGCGTCACAAGCATAAGGTGACGCCGTCGCAAGACTAACGTGGCCAAGACGAAACCCTAATGACGGCGACCCGACGACGTCACAAATCAAAGGGTGACGCCGTCGCATATGTAATCTTATATATAGAATCCAAATTTTTTAGTTTTCAGAGTGTAGTCTTTTGGAGTAAAAACCTAAACCGAACCAAGGCTGTCTTGTACAGTATTTTAGGGTTCCAAACCCTATCTTACATCAAGATAAGTGTTTTACTTCAATAATTTAATTATGTCTTCAATTACTTGTGTGTATGCTTGCATGTTCTCTATGTCCGACTAATTTACTTGTGTGTTTGCTTAGGGAATATGAAACTTAATTATTGAATATTGATTGGTTGTCTCTTATCTTAATTGTTAATGATCTAGTAATGCGATAGGTCATCCGTTGTGTAGTTAATGCTTGATTAATCTTTGTGAACCTTAGTTTATAACACCTAGAGTTGTTGTAGGCTAAACCATCCGAAGAGTACCTTAGAGTTAAAGTTTATAAATCCTAGAGACTTTGTAGGCGATAACCTTTGGTAGTTTCAAAGAGTTAGGGATAAACGCATACCCTACGACCTTAGACACACAACGCGATTAAGAATAAGGACGTAATAATTCAACCATCAATAGGAGATAATTAAGGAGTAATAAAACCTAAGTAAATACATCCTTAAACCATCATACGAGCACACAATAATTAGACACAGACTACCCTCACCTTAGTTAATTAGATAATTAGATAAGTAGAGTAATCGGTAGAAATACCAACCCTCAAATCCAAACCCCGAGATTCGTACCTTTCCATTTCCTAAAACCATAAAAAGATAAAAAATAATCTTCCTCAACTCCAACCTTAGCGTAGTAACTTCTCACTAGCATTCCTATTCCCCTAGAGAACGATATCAATTCCCGTGGCTTACCCTAATATTACACTACAACGATTAGGTTCACTGCCTAGGGTGTTGAAAAACTTGCTCGACGAAAAGGAAGTTCCTTTGACCCCGAACGCGCTGCGTAAGCGTATTAAGTTTTTGGCGCCGCTGCCGGGGAATAGAATAGCTAGTTAGGAGTCCACCTCGTTTAGGTTTCTTTGCTTGATTCCTATCAAGTAAATTTTTCTCATTTTTTTAGCTTCCTCATAGTCTATCCCCCTTCTTCGTGACCTTTATTCGTAACCCCATCACTTTTCATCATGGAAGGTGATAACCAACCACCATTCATCAACCTACCACCAAATGACCCGCCAAGAGGCCGTACTCTTGGTGAATACTCGAGACCAAGCCACCTAGGCTATAGGAACACTATTGAGCTTCCCAACCAAGCCCAAACTACGGCCCTGCGATCCGACACCATCCGGTTGGTGCAAAACGGATGTGCATTCCATGGACTTCGTTCCGAAGATCCTAATCAGCATCTTAAGGATTTCCTTAAAATTGTCGATTCCATCGACCTCGATGCTACTACTCGGGAGACCACGCGTCCGCGTCTCTTCCAATTCTCTCTACGGGACCAAGCTAGTAATTGGCTTGAGCGACTTCCCGCCGGCTCCATCTCAAGTTGGGATGATCTCCCCTCTCGCTTTCTTGCTCAATTTTTCCCACCGGGGAGAACCACTAAGCTTAGGAATGATATCTTGATGTTCCAACAACGTCAAGGTGAATCTCTCTACGAAGCATGGACTCGATTCAAGGACTTACTTCATAAAGTCCCTCATCACGGCATTGATCTTTGGCTCCAAGTCCAACTCTTCTATGATCATGTCAACTTCCCCACCAAGCGATCCATTGACCAAGCGGCCGGTGGAAAACTTAGTGATCTCACCGCGGAAGAATCATGGGGTATAATAGAGGACCTTGCTCTCTATGACAACAAAAGTTGGAATGACCCCCGTGAGTTGCCCAAAACCGTTAAGGCAATCTTCTTGCCTCCCATTGACTCACAACCTTCCGACCGTAGGATGCTCGAACTTGAAGATCAAGTTAAATTCCTAATGAGCTTCTACGAAAATCCTAAGTCTTCACATCAAGTGAATAAAATCACTCTGCTTTGTGAGTTATGTAGTGGTCCCCATGACACTCGTGATTGCAAAAGACTCCCCGAACAAGCTTTTGCGGACTACGCCTCCACGCGTACCGACAGAGCGGGAGAGAAGTGGTACACTTTCAAGCCCGAACAAAACAACTTAGGAAACTCTTACAACCCCTCATGGAGAAATCACCCTAACCTTAAATGGAACCAAAACTCAAGCACACCCCAGAGCTCATCTAGTCCACCTAATAGGTTCAATCCTCCAAGCACCGGGAACCCCACTAATCTCGAGGAAATTGCATCTAGATTCATGTCATCTCAAGAAACTCGATTGACTAAGCTTGAAGCCGATTTTAAGCGAAGACAAGGCAAGATGACAAACAAGCTTGATGCCCTTTTAAAAGCCTTTAATGACCGGGAAATTAGAGCACTCCCAAGTGATACTATAAAGAACCCAAAAGTGAGTTCGATTTCATCGACTTCATGTTCTTGTTCACCATGGGAGAGTGCACATCCATGCCCCTCACACCCAACGATTCACTCGGTAAATGCTATCAACAAGGGTTCCAAGCAATCCAAAATAAGGTACCAAGGCTCCGCACCATTGGTAGAACCCACTCTTGAGAAACCCGTCAACCAAGAACCCAAACCTAATCTAGAGGAGGAGTACAAGGAACTCCATCAACAAAAACCGGTTCTTGAAGTCTTAGCTCATGCACCTTATTATAATGCTTTAAAAGAAAAATATGAGTTAGAACTTAAACTTGGAAAACATGGGTCCGCTTTTGTGCGAAATAATCTACCTAAGAAGTTAGACGATCCCGGGCTATTTACTCTTCCGTGTAGGCTTGGAACTTCCAACCCTCTCGATGCTCTAGCCGACTTAGGATCATGCATCAATCTTGTTCCGTTGTCCCTCCATAGAAGCCTTAACTTAGGTAAGATAGAACCAACGGAAACCATCTTAAGTCTAGCGGATGGTAGTGTTGCATATCCGGTAGGGATAATAAAAGACATGGTAGTACACGTAGGAGAATTGACTCTTTTGGCCGACTTCCATGTGCTTGACATGAATAAGGACCCGACATGCCCATTGCTAGTAGGAAGAGGATTCTTAGCTACCGCTAGTGCCATCATTGATTGTAAGATGTCCAAAATAGTGGTAGGAGAGGGGAGTGCTAGGTCAATTTACGATGTCAAAAAGCATACGTACTACAAAGAAGAGGAAATCCCACATGAGATTAGGTTGGATAGAACGCCATCTAGATATGGACCTTGGTTAGATAAGAACTTCATAGGTCCCCAACGACCTTTCTACCTAGATGAAGCCTTTGCTAGTAAAGCAACTTTCCATGAAAAAGAAATGGCTAGGGAGATGGAAGTGAACCCGTTCGAGGATGCCTTAGTATTTAGGAAGATGACCGAGTTCCTAGGGAGCTTGCCCGTCAACCTTGTCATAAATAAGTGGAAAGTTGAGAGCGATAAGCCTAAACATAAATGGGATTGGGATAGACCACCTACTGATGGTAATGGAGAGTGGCACATTAGGATAACAATCTATGATCCCGATGGAGAGAATTTTGAAAAGGCATATCGAACCAAACGTACTACTAGGAACTTAAATGATAAGTTTGATCCTTATGACATTGTTAAGGATAGGCTTACTTATATCGGTACGTAGGGGCACGACTACGAGTCTAGCTACAAGACTCATAAATAAAGAAAAGCGCTTCGTGGGAGGCAACCCATGCTTAATTGTTTGATTGTTTGTGTCATATATCTTTTATTGATTGTTTATTCTCATGTTTAAATTTGTAAAAATGCTTTATTTTGTCTTTAACCTCGTCTTAATTAAATATAAAGGTATTTTACATAAAGGATAAGTGCAGGGAGGATTACACACGTTTTCAAAAGAAACATAAACATGAGAATTTCAATTAATTAAAAGATATACATATGTGTTTGTTCGAGTCAAATGCTTGTATCGAGTCATAATGGATGCTTTGCAGGAAAATTTTCCAGATTCTAAAGATGTAAATTTTCCAGATTTTTTCCAGAAAATCGCAGACCAGTTTTTTCCAGGATAACCTGACGGCGTCAGGATCGCAACCTGACGGTGTCAGGAAGGAGCAAAAACAACTGATTACTTTTTCTCGTTTTCTGAGCTACTCATAATTTTTTGGAATTTTCCAGGTCTTAATTTTCCAGAAATTCTATAAACATCCATTCCACAAGCATTATATCCTAGTTTAGTAGAGTCTTATATATATTATTACCGCCGATTTTACGCGAAGGTTTCGTTTGTTTTCTTCAAGTGTGCAGGTTTAATTTATCAAGAAGAAGATACATAAGATGAGAATGAGCTTTTCACGCAAACGTTCTTCTTGAAGAAAGATGTAACCACCACTTTACACGGATCCTACCGAGCTAATCAGGGGAGTACTAGTTTCTTTCATCTTTTATTACCTTCCATTATCATAACTTTGATACTTTCGGGGAACATTGGGGACAATGTCCAGTTTAAGTGTAGGGAAGGAAAATAAAACGGGAACTTTGAAACTATGCTTATCCTTGATTATTTGCTTTGTCCAATTGCATTTGTGTAATAAACCATGAGAAAATGTTGGTTAGAGTAATTTTGGCACCAAATTTAAAATTTTTCATGACATATAGGAGTGGGCCATTAGTCTTAATAAAGCGTCTCATGGATAGGAAGTTATATGACTAGCACAAAAACCCTTTACCACTTAAATTCCACCCAAAATGTGAGTATCACCCTTAGATTAGTAGGAATTAAAGCATTCATCTTTAATGCTTAGTGTGTGAACCGGTAGTATAATAGATTCTAGAACTTGTTTTGTGATGCATCCCGAGATCGCTAGTAAGACTACACTTGTGTAGTTAGGAATAACTAAATGATAAGAGGCATTAGGATAACCCTTGTTTGATACCCGTAATATAATTACTTCTTCCACATCGGTTGAGTAATTCCCCCACGCCTTTGCGTTGTACTCATCTTTAGTACACGATACCCCTAGTTAACCCCTCAGAGCCTATCCTCTTCGCGGTTCTCGTGATGTTTCGGTTTTCTGGAATATCAATGAAGAGCATTGTTTACACCCCACCCCCAAATGTACACCCAAATCGCCTTAGCCTACCTTGTATGCACTCACTTTTAGTGCATTATTGTTATCACCCTAAAACCCTTAGTTCAATTATCTAGTTGCTTGCATAAGTTGCTAAGTCGAGTCATATCCTTTGTATATAGTTTTGGGACGATTGGGATTCATGGGAAAAGTTAAAGTTTTTGAAATGACGGGAAGGGAACGTTAAATTCAAATTCCCTTTATTTGCGTAATAATGTACTCCAAGTGTTTTGATCTTTTCAATTCGGGTCAAATAAGTGTTAGAGTAATAAAAAAACTCAAGTGTAGGGATGTGCCTATAAATCCCCATCATTTTGATGTTATCGTAGAGGATGGTAGAGTAAAACTGTATGAAAAAAAAAATCGAAAAAAAAATAGAAAAAGAGAAAAAGAAAAAAAATAGAGTGTTGAAAAAAAAATACGGGCTACCATCCTACATCTATCTTTAATTTATGTTTGTTTGTTTCAGTTATCTAGAGTTTAGAGTGTCGAGTCTTGGCTTAGCAACGCCATTCTTCGCATGCTTGTAACATAAAGATTTTTGACTTGCCACCACTAAATAGCCTATCCCACCAAACCCTTTATTTCCCTACCGTAAGCCCAACATTACAACCCTTTAAAAGACCTCTTTGATAGTCTTTCCTAGGTGCTTACGCCAAAGCGATGGAGGTTTGATCTAGTCTCAAGCCTATGGTAATCTATGTACTAGGACCGGTTAATGAGTGTTTATCTTCCATTTCCAACTTGTTATATTTCATATACACCCGAGAGATGTGAGTATCCAAATACCCTATGTGAGGTGCTAGTATGTAATTTCCATGCTTGTTATGACTTTTGCGGGGCTTATATGTGTTGTGGATTTTTCTAAACCAATGCTTCATGACCCCTAACTTATAAATTAATTGGCTAAAAGCACATTTGCTTAAGGACAAACAAATACCAAGTGTAGGGATATTTGATAAGGTTTTAAAATGTGCCTTTTTGAGGGGTATTTAAGCCCTTATTTGATCACTTATGTATCCGTTATTACTTAATATCGTTCCTTTTCACTTTTTAGGTATCTTGAAGGCAAAATGCTGGAATGACACTTATTCGGACGAAAAGGCGCGAGTATACGAAGAAAATGGCCAAAGTCAAGAATCAAGAAACTCAGGCTGCTAAAACTGAAGGGGACGGCGTCAGGTGTTACCTGCGACGCCGTCGCATCACTTTTGTGACGGCTCAGTAGCCAAATTGCTTATTTACAAGTGACGGTGTCAGGCTTTAAAAGAGTAGGTCGTCGCAACTCAGACGGCCTAGATTTGATCCTGACGGCGTCAGAGACTGAAGGGGACGGCGTCACAAGCATAAGGTGATGTCGTCGCAAGACTAACGTGGCCAAGACGAAACCCTAATGACGGCGACCCGACGGCGTCACAAATCAAAGGGTGACGCCGTCGCATATGTAATCTTATATATAGAATCTGAATTTTTTAGTTTTCAGAGTGTAGTCTTTTGGAGTAAAAAACCTAAACCGAACCAAGGCTGTCTTGTACAGTATTTTAGGGTTCCAAACCCTATCTTACATCAAGATAAATGGTTTACTTCAATAATTTAATTATGTCTTCAATTACTTGTGTGTATGCTTGCATGTTCTCCATGTCCGGCTAATTTACTTGTGTGTTTGCTTAGGGAATATGAAACTTAATTATTGAATATTGATTGGTTGTCCCTTATCTTAATTGTTAATGATCTAATAATGTGATAGGTCATCCGTTGTGTAGTTAATGCTTGATTAATCTTTGTGAACCTTAGTTTATAACACCTAGAGTTGTTGTAGGCTAAACCATCCGAAGAGTACCTTAGAGTTAAAGTTTATAAATCCTAGAGACTTTGTAGGCGATAACCTTTGGTAGTTTCAAAGAGTTAGGGATAAACACGTACCCTACGACCTTAGACACACAACGCGATTAAAAATAAGGACGTGACAATTCAACCATTAATAGGAGATAATTAAGGAGTAATAAAACCTAAGTAAACTCATCTTTAAACCCTCATACGAGCACACAATAATTAGACATAGACTACCCTCACCTTAGTTAATTAGATAATTAGATAAGTAGAGTAATCGGTTGAAATACCAACCCCCAAATCCAAACCCCGAGATTCGTACCTTTCCATTTCCTAAAAACATTAAAAGATAAAAAATAATCTTCCTCAACCCCAACCTTAGCGTAGTAACTTCTCACTAGCATTCCTATTCCCCTAGAGAACGATATCAATTCCCGTGGCTTACCCTAATACTACACTACAACGATTAGGTTCACTGCCTAGGGTGTTGAAAAACTTGCTCGACGAAAAGGAAGTTCCTTTGACCCCGAACGCGCTGCGTAAGCGTATGAGGTTGACATAAGTTGATCTAAATGTTTTAAAATGAAATTTTAATTTGTAAAACTATTCAACCCCCCTTCTAGTTTTCCACATTTTTTTTACACTCTATTTTTTTTCTTTTTCTCTTTTTTCTATTTTTTTTTGTTTTTTTTTCATACACTTTTACTCTACCATCCTCTACGATAACATCAAAACAATAGAGATTTATAGGCACATCCCTACACTTGAGTTTTTTTACTCTAAAACTAATTTGACCCGAATTGAAAAGATCAAAACACTTGGAGTACATTATTACGCAAATAAAGGGAATTTGAATTTAACGTTCCCTTCCCGTCATTTCATAAAATTTAACTTTTCCCATGAGTCCCAATCATCTCAAAACTGTGTACAAAGGATATGACTCGACTTAGCAACTTATGCAAGCAACTAGATAATTGAACTAAGGGTTTAATATGATAACAATAATGCACTAAAAGTGAGTGCATATAAGGTAGGCTAAGGCGATTTGGGTGTACATTTGGGGGTGGATTGTAAACAATGCTCTTCATTGATATTCCGGAAAACCGAAAAATCACGAGAACCGCGAAAAGGATAGGCTC
This sequence comes from Chrysanthemum seticuspe, assembly GCA_019973895.1. Taxonomy (NCBI): domain Eukaryota; kingdom Viridiplantae; phylum Streptophyta; class Magnoliopsida; order Asterales; family Asteraceae; genus Chrysanthemum; species Chrysanthemum seticuspe. Next base: position 61,603,287 of record BPTQ01000004.1, on the reverse strand, counting down.
TAAGGGGTTAACTAGGGGTATCGTGTACTAAAGATGAGTACTACGCAAGGGTTTGGGGGAATTACTCAACCGATGTGGAAGACGTAATTATATTACGGGTATCAAACAAGGCTTACCCTAATGCCTCTTATCATTTAGTTATTCCTAACTACACAAGTGTAGTCTTACCAGCGATCTCGGAATGCATCATAAAACAAGTTCTAGAATCTATTATACTATCGGTACACTCTCGAAGCATTAAAGTGGAATGCTTTAATTCCTACAAATCTAAGGGCGATCCTCATATTTTGGGTAGAATTTTAGTGGTAAAGAGTTTTTGTGCTAGTCATATAACTTTTTATCCATGAGACGCTTTATTAAGACTAGTGGTAAAGGGTTTTTGTGCTAGTCATATAACTTCCTATCCATGAGACGCTTTATTAAGACTAATGGCCCACTCCTACATGTCATGAAATTTTTTAAATTTGGTGCCAAAATTACCCTAACCGATATTTCTCATGGTTTATTACACAAATGAAATTGGACAAGGCAAATAGTAAAGAATAAGCATAGTTTCAAAGTTCCCGTTTTATTTTCTCTCCCTACACTTAAACTGAACATTGTCCCCAATGTTCCCCGAAAGTATCAAAGTTATGATAATGGAAGGTAATTAAAAACGAAAGAAACTAGTACTCCCCTGATTAGCTCGGTAGGATCCGTGTGAAGTAGTGGTTAAATTTTCTTCCAAAAAGAGTGTTTGCGTGAAAAGCTCCTTCCAATCTTATGTATCTTCTTCTTGATAAATTAAACCTGCACACTTGAAGAAAACAAACGAAACCTTCACGTAAAATCGGCGGTAACAATATATATATGACTCTACTAAACTAGGATATAATGCTTGTGGAATGGATGTTTACAGATTTTCTAGAAAATTAAGACCTGGAAAATTCCAAAAATTTATAAGTAGCTCAGAAAACGAGAAAAAGTAGTAAGCAGTTTCTGCTCCTTCTGACGCCGTCAGGTTGCGACCCTGACGCCGTCAGGTTATCCTGACAGAAACTGGTCTGCAATTTTCTAGAAAATTTTTATCTTTAGAATCTTGAAAAATTTCCTGCAAAACATCCATTATGACTCGATACAAGCATTTGACTCGAACAAACACACATGTATATCTTTTATCTTCCTCAATGTCTATAATCACGAAGTCCACCGGATAGACAATATTAGCCACCTTTACTAAAACATCCACTGCTATTCCTATGGGGTAGACATATGTGTGATTTGCTAAGGAAAGTCTAAGATTGGTCTTGGCTGGCTTCTCCCTAGTCAACTTATTATAGACTGATAATGGCATTATGTTTACATCAGATCCTTGATCAGCTAAGGCATTTATATTATCAATGTCACCTATGCTACATAGTATCATGAAGTTTCCCGTGGTTTCTCGTTTTTTAGTTACTGGTTTTTTTAGAACCAGCTCATACATAGGTCCCATAGGCATGGTGTCATACTCTTTTTCTGTTATTTTTCCTTCTAGGGCTTTCCTAAGAACCTCATTGTACCTAAAGTTGTTCACTTGGTTAACAATGGTTTTTTTATTAATCTCGTGCTTAAGGTAGTACTCAATGGTTTCGGGCTCATCATTAGTTTCAGCCTCCTCCCTTTTGCTTTTCTCAGTTTCCTTCTCCTCATCTGTTCCATCTTCATCAGGCATAATGGAAATGGCGTTAACAAACAAAGTGGGAGGGTAATCATTACTTCTTACTAGCACCTTTTCGGGAACTTTTGTCTTGGTATAATCTTTTACCAAGTTCATCATCTCCGTCATCTTTGCCTGCATCTCCTCCCTTTGCGTATAAACCTCCTCTTCAAATTTTGCTAATCTCTCCGTATGGGCTGCCATGTACTCCCTCATTTGTTCCTTAAAGCTCAGTGAGAGTGGTATTGGAGAAGTAGAACGGAAGCGTCGTTCGGAATTGAGATTTTGCTCACGACTTGGGGATTCAGAGAAAGGTGTTGGGTGGTTGGTAGCGGAATTAACCATTTCTCGAGGGATTCGTTCAGGAGCTCTCTTTTGCCTCTCAATTAGATAATCGATCCTTCTCTCAAGAGCACTCATTTGCTCTTCAGTGATGGAAGATTCTTGAGGAATCGATATGGAATTGATCACCTTGACGGGGGTTTCATGGGACTCACTCCAATTTTCGTAGCTTTGATTGGCAAGCTCTTCAATAATATCCCATGATTCTTCTGCGTTGGAATTGCTAAGTCTTCCGCTGGCGGCTCGATCAATGGATTACCTTTTGATGAAGTCGTTATGGTCATAGAAGATTTGGATTTGAAGCCAAAGATCGATGCCATGATGAGGGACTCTATGGAGTAAGTCTTTGAATCGGGTCCATGCTTCGTAGAGATATTCACCTTGACGTTGTTGGAACGTCAAGATTTCCCGTCTAAGCTTAGTGGTTCTCCCCGGTGGGAAAAATTAAGCAAGGAAACGAGAGGTGAGATCATCCCAACTTGAGATGGAGCCGGCGGGAAGTCGCTCAAGCCAATTACTAGCTTGGTCACATAGAGAGAATTGGAAGAGACGTAAACGCGTGGTCTCCCCAGTAGTAGTATCGAGGTCGATGGAATCGACGATATGCTTAAGATGCTGATTAGGATCTTCGGAACGAAGTCCATGGAATGCACATCCGTTTTGCACCAACCGGATGGTGTCGGATCGAAGGGCCGTAGTTTGGGCTTGGTTGGGAAGCTCAATGGTGTTTCTATAGCCTAGGTGGCTTAGTCTTGAGTATTCACCAAGAGTACGGCCTCTTGGCGGGTCATTTAGTGGTGGGCTGATGAGTGGTGGTTGATTATCACCTTCCATGATGAAAAGTGATGGGATTACTAACAAAGGTCACGAAGAAGGGGGATAGACTACGAGGAAGCTATAAATGGAAAAAAGCTTACTTGATAGGAATCAAGCAAGGAAACCTAAACGAGGTGGAAATCTAACTAGCTATTCTATTCCCCGGCAGCGGCGCCAAAAACTTGATACGCGTACAACGCGCGTTCAGGGTCAAAGGAACTTCTTTTTCGTTGAGCAAGTTACCCTAGGCAGTGAACCTAATCGTTGTAGTGTAGTATTAGGGTAAGCCTCGGGAATGGATATCGTTCTCTAGGGGAATAGGAATGCTAGTGAGAAATTACTACGCTAAGGTTGGGGTTGAGGAAGATTATTTTTTTATCTTTTTTATATTTTTTTTAGAAAATAGAAAGGTACGAATCTCAGGGTATTGGATGTGGGGGGTTGGTATTTCTACCAATTACTCTACTTATCTAATTATCTAATTAACTAAGCTAAGGGGTAGTCTATGTCTAATTGATGTGTGCTCTTATGATGATTAAAAATGTGTTTACTTAGATGTTATTACTCCCTAGTTATCTCCTATTGATGGTTGAATTGTCACGTTCGTATTCTTAACGCGTTGTGTTTTCTAAGATCGTAGGGTATGCGTTTATCCCTAACTCTTTGAATCTACCTAAGGTTAATGACTACGAAATCTCTAGGATTCATAAACTTAACACTAAGGTTATCTATGGATATTTAGCCTACAATTCCACTAGTAACTATAAGCTAAGGTTCAACAAAGACTAATCAAGCATTAATAACACAACGGATGACCTATCGCAATACTAGGTCAATCACAATTAAGATAAGAGAAAACCAATCAATATTCAATAACTAGGTTTCATATATCTAAGCAAACACACAAGTAAATTAACCGGACATGGGGAACATGCAAGCATACACACAAACAATTGAAGACATGATTGAATTAATGAAGTAAAACACTTATCTTGTACTAAAATAGGGTATGGAACCCTAAGATACTGCCCAAGACAGCCTTGGTTCGGTTTAGGTTTTTACTCCACAAAACTACCTCTCTAAAAACTGAAAAATTCGGATTATATATATAGTGTTACAATATGCGACGGCGTCACTCTTTAATTGTGACGCCGTCGGGTCGCTGCCATTAGGATTTCGTCTTGGCCACGTCAACTCTGTGACGGCGTAACCTTATGCTCGTGACGCAGTCTGGATCCAAATCTAGGTCGTTTGAGTTGCGACGCCCTACTCTTTTAAACCTGATGCCATCACTTGTAAAATAGCAATTTGCTCTCTGAGTCATCTCAAGATGTGTCATGACGTGTGACAACTCGTAAATTCCTCGATGCGTCGTAATTGGAGAACCGTCGATTAGAGCGATCGTTTGATTTAATTTGAGATGCGAGTCGTATTTTATATCGTTTTTATTGGAATTAATATTTTAAAAACAATGGCGTAACTCTCGAGTCACGAATCCCTCGTTTACTAGTCAAAACGAGCCTCGAACCTAATATAATGAAAGTTCCACCAAGTTTCATCTAGGGTCCCTCCTATAGTTTAATTACCATCCCTAGGTTTGTTCTATTTACAACTCTAATCCCTCCTGGTACTATATATACCCCTCCACCCCACCACTCTCCCATTTTCACCACTTCTTTCTCTCACTACAAAACACACACACAAATATTTCTCTCTCTCTCTCTCTATCTCTAAAATCCGGCTACCCAAACTAGGGTTCAGGCGCCGTCATCTTTTCCGGCCAACTTTCTGGCGACCTCCTCCAATTACACCACCCATCCCAACTTGTAGATCGGGATGTCGTGGTTCTATTTTCATAACACACTCTCCATAAAACTCATACAAGCGCCCCAAATCTAATATTTTAGATTCAACACATTTAGGGTTTCGTGTTTAATCACGTTCAAGGGTCTCAAGATTGGCTAGGTTACGAGTCTTACTCGTACATGACACCACCAACAACGGAGGACGTATGTTAGTAACACACGGCCCTCTTTCTTCTCTTCTCTTTAACGGTAAAACTAGAACTCGTTCACTTTTATTTTAGTTTCTGTTTTAGGTTCGATTACATATATTATTTTGTCATTTTTGTGGGTTATAAAACTGATAAGTGGGTTATGAAGGAAAAAACGTAACTTGAGATGGTTAAAAACGTGATATAGATCCTTATTAAAACTGATGAATTAATACTAATTGTGTTTTCGTGTGGTCGTGAGTCTTAAAAGGGTGTTTGTATCAGTTTTGATCTCGGGTTGTTCATAGATTTGTTTTGAGGTCGTGATATTGGATGATATGTTGATTCTTGGGTAAAACGTATAAGTTGTGATTTTGTTTCGGACATGAAACTGAGTCGGGTCGATGGGCTGTGTCGGGTCAGTCTCGGGTCATGGCAGTTTCGTCACGAGTTGGATTTGGGTTCGAGTAATTGCTTAATTCTTTTGTCTCTTGGTCACGTTAGGGTTTGAATATATATGGGTTACATTGCGCTCGGGTCACGTTTGACCCGGATAATAACTTGCTGTTTGTTTTGCCTTGGTTATAATTTGGAAATATGACATGAGTGATATAGGATAAGGGTTCAATTCAAGTGAGACTTGGTAAACGTAGTCGATAAGTAATAAAATTATTCTAACATGAAATATTGAGACTAGTAAACTGGTAAATGGTATAAACAATGAAATAGTTAGAAAAATGAAACGAGTTAAATATATATCAATATCGACCACTAAGGAAACGGTAAACTTAACATCTAAATTATCTAACGATTTAATTATAAGTGACGATATCAGATAATCTATCAAGGTAATCGATATTCGACTCAAATGATTAATAAACAAGTTATGTGTAAGGTGATATAATAAATATTAAGAGCTAACACGCGACTAATAATTGATATCGAATATTTCGTATACGTTATAACTTGTAAGGTTCAACTATGGTTTATAAATTTGGAATAATGTTTGTTATACAAATTATATTGATTATAAGTATACCTTATTAAACGTTGACTTAAATGAGTCTAAATGTTTTATCGTCACATATTAACTAATAAAGAGATAATTAGAGATATAATGTCAATGAATACGGTTTTGTTTAATTGTAAACCTTTATTTAATACGATAATAACTCACATTTTGTAAATACATGATAAGTGTAAATACGGTTTATGAGCTTGAAATAACTATCGATAACAAAATAAAGTGATTAGTATGTTTTACTTTAATAAACGTTTTGGCTTTAATGAGTTTAATATATTTGTTTTGCGATAAACTAAATATTCCGTTTCACATTTAAGCTAATATTGCATTACATAACTATAAACTATTTACGGATATGGTTTAATCTATGACAAACCTTTATTAAATATGATGGTAACATGTGTTTTATAAAACATGTTAGCTTTTATGAACTTGTTTGGAAATATTATTTTGATAAGATAACTTATTTAAGTCGTGATGGTTTGAGAATAAACAAAAGCTTCATTTATAGTACACTATTTACTATACCTTATATGAAGTACTTTCGGGTAAACTTGTATAATTACGAATAACGATTGAGAAAACCTTATTAATTGAGCGATAGATGGAAGCTTGTCTTTTATTATTAAACATGTACGTTTGGGGTTATTGGGTAAATTACCGAAACTCACTAATTAACCTATTTATTTTATATAAATAGTTGTCGTCGTTTCCTAGCCTTCGACTAGCCTGAGTATTGTCGGTATTTCTTGACTTTGTCAATGTCTTTTTCCCATTTGGTGTGCGTTCTAGTGGTATGTCTCGACTATGTCGATGTCTTTCCTTTTTCGCGTGAGTTATGTGTCGCTTCTATGTTTCTTACCACCACACGGAACGTTAAAACTAAAATTTTGAGATAACAATTATAATCTTTTGGGAACGATAACGTACTTTTGAAGATAACGACATGAATGATCCACGAAAACTACAACACATTACTTTTATCGATTTGTTTATCGTATGAGCCGTATTTTAAGATTATCGTATACGCATTAGGTTGCGTCACTTCTATTCTATCGTACTTGTCGTACATTCATCTGGATGCCTTGGAGATTAGCTTTTGATGCCAGTCGTGTCAATAGTGAATAGTGTATTGCTGTGGCTAAGGTGAGTTTCATAGCCCCACTTTTATCTATGTTTTTAACTAAATTGGGGGGAGAATCATGCTACTGTTTTTGGACCTTTAAAACTATTTGGATTTGCTTATGTGCTTGACTATTTAGATAGATGTGCGGTAGTTATTGCCTTAGACTAGGGTACCGTTACCTAGCTAAGAATAGACCTCTACCTCGACCTAGTCCGGGGTTGGCAACTGTTCTAGATTTTGCCACGACAGTGCTGGACTAGAGTCGCTAGGCCCGAGTGATCCCTGGATGCGGGATATGGATTGTGATCATGGTAGGATCGGTTGGTGATCCGGTTAGGATCGGTTGTGAACGGTGTTTATCTATCTTAGGTCTTGCATAGCAAATCAACTCCTACATGTCCACTATGTTTTTTTATTGAATTTAAACCTATGAACTCACCAGCGTAAGTTGACCTTTTTAGCATGTGTTCTCAGGTTTAAGGCGATAGCTCACTATTGGAAGACGCTTGGCAAGGGGCATGGTCATAGGCGACTCTGATAAATAAACGGGACTGCTTTAATTATCTTTTGGGCCTATTTCCACACTACTTTCATTAATGTAAACTTAACGTTTTGAATTAATGAATCTTATTCTAAATAAATGGGATAAAAACCATTCTTTGTACCTTATGTTGTGATACCAAGATTTTAGCACCCAAAGGCTCGTATGCTTCCGCTAGACCGTACTTTCAGGGTGTTACTGATTGGTATCAGAGCCTAGGTTATAGAGAACTGGGTATTTTCAAAACCTAGACTATAACTACTTTTCGAATACTTAGCCCTATGACCGCCACATGCCTGCCTACCAAGCTGAAGCCTTGCGTATGACTAGTTTAAGGATATAGATGATTGAGAACACATTGGACGAATTGATTGATAAGATGATTGATGAGACGTTTATGGCTTATTTGATGAACAGTTTGATTGAACACTTGATTGAGCGTGTGCGCCAGTAGACGATTTAAGTCTGCCTATCTTAGTAGACCACTATAAGCATTCCGTATGCCTATACACGCACGGCAAGCATGTCCTCATGCTTACGCACACCCATAAGCATTTCCATATGCTTATGCACGCCCTATAAGCATGTCCTCATGCTAATACATGCACAGAAAACATGTCCTCATGTTTTCGCACGCACTGTACCTTTCACTGAGTGTGGAGCCCCTAACCTTATATCTATAACACTTAGCTTGTACTAAGTAGTTGCCTTGGATAATTCCAAAACAACAAAGAGAATACTTTATAAGAATACACACAAATATGCGGAATCTACTTGAGTATACTTAGAAGATGAAAGTAAACAAACGAATACATGCTTGATAACCAATACTTCAATCTTATTAACCGATAATATGGATACTTTCAAAGTATCAGGGTTACGCAATTTCCTCGCGTAATCTCACCACTTGATTTAAAAGTTGCACATTAGTAGTGGTCGTGGGAATGATTTGGGAATATAAAGGAAATGGTACTATTATAACTAAGTCAGGGAGTCACGAGCAAGACCTTTTGTCTCGTGAACGTGAGTTCCATAATTAAGTTTTGATGAACACAAGTCTAAAACGCGTTTAAAACTAATAAAACGTGTAAACTGGTGTGTTGGTATCGTGTGTTGTGTCATGTTCATGTGTTTTTGCATTTTATCATGTTTATGTGTTCTTGGTCATAACTAGATGATGGGTCATAATGGTTTGATAATGTCAAAGGGTGTATAGTCTCGTGTCTGAGTCAAAACTTTCGTAAACCGTTGTTTTATTCTTTAGTATTGTCAAACAAGTGGTAATCGGTTTTAATTATTGATAATGAATTCATGTCCGTTAGTGTTATAACGATATGTGAAACCAGTAAGTGTTTTCAGATAATAAATTGGAATAACGTGTGATTATTTGGTTAACGTTGAATCATTGGTATGAATCAGATTTTTGGAATCGGACAACATTTCAATTAACAACCTTGATTGAATAACAAATTAATTATGGTGTTTTGGGTAATTGGTAAGTTATTGACAAACATTAGATTTGATACCCGTTAATCGGTTGTGTTTGGGAATTGAAAGAGTCAATTGGAAAGTGTTTAATGGTGTTGGGTATGTTTGATTGTCTGTTTAGATGGCAAGATTGGTATGAGATTGTTTGGAGGATTTATTAGAATTGTGAAAATTGTTTATTTTGGACTTAATGATATATATGTCAACCTTGCGCTACGTCAGGTTATCGTGACTTTCTAGTCTCGACTGACCTCGACAAAGCTGTATCTTGGTCTTTAGTATCTATTGAACAATATGAGGTGTAAAAACCGAGAGTCATGACTCGGACTTGAGAACTCGAAACGAATAATGACTCGAAATTTATATTGAAATTTAAATTGAGATGAATAAATTTATATTGAAATTTATATAGAAATTTAAATATATATATATCTACTAGTAAATAGTACTAGAAAATATAGATGATAAATGGGTTTGTACTAAGCATTCGATAACAAGGCTCGCCTTGTTATTCGACATAAAAAAAAGGGGGAACTAACGTTTAAAAATAGAAATGTTTTGTAATAAATGAGTCATTAAATGTTTCGAGGGCACGTTTATCGAAATGTGTCATTTATGAGTACTTAATACCATTTATGTGTTGTGCGTGGGTTACGGATGACCTAACATTAATAGCGTCGATCCACGTGGATAACGGACTTATTCGGTTGACGAACCTAATAAGCGCCCGCTATGTGCGTGGAATAACGTTACTAATGGGTGAATTATCCTTATGACTCGTTAGGATGTGTTTGGTTTTGGGATAATCAGCGACATGAATAAATGGTTGAGTTTATCGAGTTGACGAATTCGATAAGATCTAACTATTTATTCCTAAACTTATTAAACTATAAAGTTCATCATTTAGACGTCTCATTGTGTCATTATGAGTCGCATTGTGGGTATTTGAGTGCATTCATGGTGTTTGTCGAGTCGATACCACACACACACACGATGATACCTAACGCTAATAACTAAATGGAGCAACGAGATATTTTTTAGATAAGAAAATGAATACATTTTGGGCATATAACATTGAAGTTGGGAATATATATTAAGAATTGGTTATAATGATTGGTTGTACCTTGCTTAATAAAAATTCATTGAGCCTCGAATGAATATAGACTGATCACCTATATTCAGCCAGAGACAGCAGGACATGGACTGATCACCTATGTCCGTCTCAGAGGTGAATTTTGTAAATAATGGGAGTTGTTATAACAAAATTATGTTCGGGTTTGAGATTGGTTTTAAGAACAATAAACTTTAGGTGGACTCGCACACTCACACTCACCAAACATCACGAAAGCCCGCACGCACACACGACACACTGGCATCGTAACACCTCTTGAATCGTAACACTTCTGGCATCGTTATACATCTCCGTTTTGTGAAATTCTTGTTTGTAACACTTGAGCGTAGTTCGCCATAAGTCGGGTGAGACCCGATTGGCACTATTTTCATCCGAATTCTTTTTCGACATAAGCCTCGTTGATCTTATTCAGTCATTTGAAATTGTTTTGAGCTGTTTTGGATTTGGTCTGGACTATTTTGGATTCGGTTTTGGATTTTGGTCCTTGGGTTTTTGATTTTGTGATTTTGATCTCGCTCCGAGTTATAACTCATCATTTGACTTCAAATCATTATTTGGCCTTGAATTATTATTCGGTTCCGTTTCGTTGATAACTTTGTTAAAATAATCTTTCGACCTTTAATCGGTATTCGATTTCGAAACGTCATCCGGTCGCATTGCGATAGTAACTGATGATGTACCCTCCGAGTAGCTCGAAGGACACTCCTCCGAGACGTGTCGAAGCCCTTCCATACGAAGGCCAAGGTTAGGATTCCAAAATATCCACAGGCGTCAAACCATTCGTTGGCACGAAGGTTACCTTAGGGGAATTCGCCATTCGCAGCTCTAAGCCCTTCGGGGTATGGTTGACGAAGGAACAATGGATAAGGAACCTCCTGACTTGGTCAAACCCACGATCTCCCTCTCTCTCTTGGCTTCCCCGTCAAGTCTGAGAACGTGGGTCACTAACCCCTAGCGGTTACCCATAATCATGGGACGCCCCCATGATCTCCGACATTCATGCAAGAGTGCCTCTAACCGTATTTCTCCCACTATAAATAGGTTAGACGGACAATGGATTATGGTATGCTCATTTCACACTCATCTTTTTTACTTACACACACTTATACAACCATAACTCATACTTACTCTCACGCCGGAGGTGGTTCGCAGGGTCCTACCCCTGCGTAATCACTTAACGTAGTGTCTTAGTATTTCTTATTCTCAGGTTACAGGCGAGTCTTGGCTGGAACATACACCCCTCATTACTTTGATCCTCATCGAAGCCTGGTAGTGCAATCTTTTGCACAATCAGTGGCGCCATCCGTGGGACCACAACTATTAGTCCCGTAATCACCCAGTCCTAATACCCTAACCAACTACACTACTTTTCCGGCATGGAACCAGGAAGAGAAGATTCACCTCCACCAGGTTTCTCTACTCTGGTCCCACTCACCACAACTAACACCGACAATCTCGCCCCCATAACAGCCTCAACATTTACCACACGATCTCGTTTAGAAACTACTCCCGTGCATCACGCCTCAACATCTGCTAACCCTATTCCAGACATTAGCCCTGCCTTCGTTGAGGCAAACTTTGAGGCCTTAGATTCTTTGCTAAGGGCTCACAAGAGACAGGTTCTCAATACTGAAATGCAGAGGGAGTTGGAATACTCCAGTGAGGAGTATGACGAGGAGATCGAAGCAGAAGGCAGACCTCAATCTGTGGGCAGGGGGCGCACGACCCTGCGAAATGGTTCTCCTTCCATTAGAAGGTCAAATGGAAGGACGGTGGGTTTTGAAGAAGGACCCGGAGGAAATCCGGGAACAAGGGAAAGAATGCATGGTGAAAGGAGGAGCGAGAAATCCAACGGAGGAAACAACCCGGTAGGAAACGGAGGGGTAAACCTGCCCCCTCTTCTTGCTGCTCACTTGGGAAGAGAAGGGACAAGGGCTCCAGTACCCCCTCTTATGTTTCGAGTGTCGGAGATCCACCTCTATACTCTAACATGAATCAGTTACCCCCTCCGGGAATGAATCCCTACCTACCTGCTCAAACCTACAACACTTACCCTCCAAATGGTTCGCTCCCCAACCAGAATTACCAGCAAATGCCCTATGGACAGGTTCCTACGCAATCAATGGGGGTATACCCTTCGTATCAACCCTCTACTGTTTACCCTACCTACTCACAACCATTTCCTAACCCGTATAACCCTACACCTGTTTATCCACCTCCATACAACCCTTACTGTACCGAAGCCTCTGGAGCTTGCACACCTTTCGTGAATTGGATCGAGGACTACCCCCTACCAGAAATTGACTGGAAGGTGGAATCCTTGGCAGGTTTCCGGTTAAAATGCTTCTTAGATGCCTATAAAGGGTATCATCAGATCCAGATGGCAAAGGAGGACGAAGAAAAGACAGCCTTCTACACAAGCAAAGGTGTCTACTATTACAGAAAAATGCCCTTCGGTTTGAAGAATGCAGGGGCGACTTATCAACGTCTCGTAGATAAAGCCTTCAACAAACAGATAGGCAGAAATCTCGAGGCCTACGTTGATGACATGGTTATCAAGAGCAAGACGGAGGAGGACCTACTCCTCGATGTACATGAAATGTTTGACCAGCTTCGGGCGATTAATATGAAGCTGAACCCTAAGAAATGCTCCTTCGGTGTCGAAGAAGGACAATTCCTAGGGCATTTGATCACTAAGCAGGGGATAAAAGCTAATCCCTCCAAGGTCAAGGCGATTTCCGATCTCCAAGCCCCTAAGTGTCTAAAAGATGTGCAGAGCCTGAATGGGAAGCTGACAGCCTTTAGCCGATTTTTATCAAAAGGAGCGGACAGGTCCCTACCATTATTCAAAACACTCAAAGGATGCGTGGACAAGAAAACTTTTCAATGGAGCCAGAATGCGGAAGCTGCCTTTCAGAAGATGAAGGAGTTCATCGAAATCCTTCCAACACTCACAACCCCAATCAAAGGCGGAGTATTGTTCATGTACTTAGCATCCTCAATGGAGAGTGTTAGCGCAGTCCTTATGGTGGAACGGGACAAGCGACAAATCCCCATTTACTTTGTTAGCGGGGTCCTACAAGGAGCAGAGATCAACTATCCAACGTTGGAGAAGTTAATACTCGCCTTAATCTACGCAGCAAGGAGGCTCCGACGCTATTTTCAGGCCCATCCAGTTATAGTCTTAACCGACAAGCCACTAAAACAGATCTTGTCGAAACCTGAAAAGTCGGGGAGAGTGGCTAAATGGGCTATTGAGCTTGGAGAACATGAAATAGAGTTCAAAGGACGAAACTCTATTAAAGGGCAGATTCTCGCAGACTTCTTGGCAGAAACACCTTCCGAACCTGATAAAGGAAAGGAAGAGCCCAAAACTAACCTCTCTCAAGTGCAGGTTGAATGGAAGCTTTACACAGACGGAGCATCTAGCTTCGACGGTTCTGGAGCAGGTCTAATGTTGGTTAGTCCTGAAGGGAAGGAGCATACATATGCTCTTCATTTTGAGTTCGAAGCCACAAACAACGAGGCGGAATATGAAGCGCTGCTAGCAGGACTCCGATTAGCTAAAGATATGGAGGTCAAAGCTCTCGCTGTTTTCGTGGACTCCCAGTTGGTCGCAAACCAAGTGACAGGCTCCTATGAAGCAAGGCAGCCCGTCATCAAACAGTACTTAGAAAAAACGAAGGAGATGCTGGAAAACTTCGACTCCTACACCATCCAGCATGTTCGTAGGAATCAGAATAAGAAGGCAGACGCACTAAGTAAGCTAGCTTTAATGACCTTCTCTCATCTCACTAAAGAGGTGCTCGTGGAAGTCCTTCCTGAAAAATCCATTGTCCTCAAAGAGGTTGCTGATGTGATTCACGAAGAAGGAGAGACATGGATGACTCCCATAAGGGAATATTTGATAAGTGGTCTTTTCCCTGAAGATCCCAAGCTAGCAAGGAAGATTCGGGTTAAGTCTCCACAGTACCGGCTAATAGGGGAAACCCTATATAGGAGGTCATTTTTGTCACCCTGGTTACGATGTGTAGGCCCCAAGCAAGCTTCGAGCATCATCTCCAAAGTCTATGAAGGATCCTGCGGTCTTCATGCAGGACCCCGCTCAGTTGTCTCGAAGATAATGAAGTTGGGCTACTATTGGCCTTCGATGCACAAGGACGCAGCCAAAATCATTCTCAAATGTGAAACTTGTCAGATACACTCAAACGTTCCAAAAATGCCAAAGCAAGAAATGACAAGTGTGACATCCGCATGGCCCTTCTCTCAATGGGGCATCGATATTGTAGGGCCTATGCCTGTAGCGCCCGGAGGAGTCAAATTCTTGCTGGTAGCGATCGATTACTTCACTAAGTGGGTGGAAGCTAAACCACTAGCCTCTGTAACAGGGAGACAGATCGAGAAGTTTGTGTGGGAGCACATTCTGTGCAGATTCGGAGTGCCCCACATAATCATATCTGACAACGGGAAGCAGTTTGCCGAAGGAGTCTTCTACGACTTCTGTCAAGGGCTCAACATAAAGCAATCCTGGACATCTGTCTACCACCCGCAAGGTAACGGACAAGTGGAGGTTACAAATAGAGACATCGTCAAAGGGATCGAGAAAAGGCTAGGGCGAACTCATCACGGATGGGTGGACGAGCTCCCTCAAGTCTTATGGGCTCACAGGACGCATCCTAAGTCAAGCAATGGTGAAACCCCCTTCAGCCTAACATACGGAACAGAAGCGGTCATCCCTTCGGAACTAATTGTACACACGGAGCGTGTGGCAACGTATGATGCCTCCCAAAATGACGAAAGAATCAGGGAAAACCTTGATCTACTAGAAGAAAGGCGAGAAATAGCCTACATCCGAGAAGCAATGCACAAACATAAGATCGAAGGCTACTATAACAAAAGAGTCAGACCTTCCACTTTCAAACCTGGAGAATATGTGCTATGCCTCAACAGCGCGAGCAAAGCAGAGTATCAGGGAAAGCTGGGACCAACTTGGGAAGGACCCTACATGGTAGCTGAGGCCTACGGCAACGGAGCCTACAAATTGGCCACTCTTCTCGGAGAACCCATCGACAGGACATGGAATGGTACGAAACTTCGAAAGTTCTATGTTTAAGAAGTATTTTTTATCTTTTTCTTGTAATTAGAAGCTTCTCAAGGGAAAGCACACATTATTGGTAGTTGTCTTAGTTTTCATTTCAAGAATGATGCAATCCTCCCTACCAATTCAATGATAAATAAGACATTTCCCACAAATCTCTTGCTTCGTTTCTTAAACAAAAAGATTTGTTCAGCCAAGTCGTTAATGAGTTTCAATGTCGAATGGCTTGAGGTGTAATACACGCCTTATCATTTCAGCCAATATAAACATTCACATTAACTCTCCTAGTAGTTTTTGGCGCTTGTAAATTTTTTTTTTACAAAGTCATACTATGTAAAGGATTTGAGATAGAGTGGGTCGCGACCCTCTGTCAATGATCAAGTTGGTCATTATATTCTTGGTGTTGTAATTTACACACAATGAGGTTGTTTAACCTTAGGTTGTAAAACTTAAGCGTCAGAAAAATGACGTATGAGAAGTTAACAAATATAAACTAAGTGTGTAGGGGTACATCCCCAACACTGTCACATTCAAAATAAGGGCTATTGCCCTTACACCTGCATGAGGAGCCTAAGCTCCAGTTAAATTGTTCTTGGCCCATGGCCATACATCAAAAAGCATTTAAATTGTTTGGAAGACAAGACACACATTGTCACATAAAATAAATTGTCTTAAGGGTACATGCCACCCTTTGGAACCAAATTACTGCTAACAGAGCAGCCTTCTTTCTTGCTTTTTTGGAGATGGAGTGGGGGATGGTTGCACTGAGACTGGCTTGGTAGACATAGTATTCTTGGTTGGAGTGGTAGGCTTCAGCTTTCGAGGTTTCTTGGAAAGGAGGTCTTCGAGGGGTGCCATAGGATCTTTGGTAGCCTCAGCAAGGAAGGAGTACTCTGCAGTTGCAAATGCATTTCCTGCCTCATCATACTCAGCCTTCAAAGTGGGACGGTAGCATTCAATCTTGGAGAGGTCCACGGGCTTACCTGTTTTGGCAGCCTCCTCCAGCGCCAAGCACCGTCCACAAAATATGGCTGATTTGATGACCTTCCACATCTGAGCTCCCAATTCATCGCTGTGATAAAGCTCCATGGTTATGTAAGGCACCACCTTCGAAACAACCTCCGCACGATCCTTTTGCAGCATCTTATACCTCATCTGCAAGCCATCGATCTCCTCCCTCAACTTCACCTCTACCTCTCCGAGCCTAGCCTTCTCACTTTCCAGCCCAACACATTTTGCCTCAAGAGCTGCATTCTGACCTGTGAGAGTGACGACCTTAGCTTCTTCCAATTTAAGATTACCGCGTTCAACGGTTAGCTGGGTTACCTTTTCTCGAAGGTCCTGGACGATGGGGTTTTTCTCAACATTTCCCTTAATCTCGTCACACTTAGTTTCCAGCTTGGCCACAGTTCTGAGCAACTCTTTGGTCTTGGCATTCAAGTGATTATCCATTACTGCCTGCCTCGCAACCCCATTATCATGCATGTCACAGAACTTTTCAATAGACATGTTGTCTAGCATACTCTTCCATTGCGGAGGGGTCACATGGTCAACAATCCGGTGACAGGCCAAAGCATTGGGGAGTTCCTTTGTCTCTGGAAGACCTGTGAGCAACACAATGTATAACAATTAACATAGTTGTGCAATTTATAATTTCACATGTTTCATAAGGAAAAACTACTTACCATGAACCTCAACGGATTCATCGGGTAATTCGAAGGCAGACTTCATAAACTTTCTGCCCTCGGCACTCTTCTGCTTCACAACTCTGCTCCCAGAGGCAGGCAGGGGATTTTTCTTTTTGTTGGTAGACTTCACAGTCTTGGCCCCTGTCCCTTTCCTACTCTTCAACCTATTAGCTATTCCTGTTGAACCAACGACGGGGACATCCTCATCCGCATGATCGTCCGAGTCAGCAATATTCTCCACCAGTTGGGATGGACCCTCCAAAGCAAGTTGCGGGGGTGCTGATGAAAGAGGCTCTGGCTTCGGAATGTCTACCTCGTTGTTGTTTACAGATGTTGAAGGAGAGCCAACACCATAAGACTCCTCAGCCTTCTCCGCAGGAATGAAACTTAAATCTTCATCCAAGTCTTGGAACATAAAGTTTCTGAACGACATCTCTGCAAAATAGAAACAAGAAGAAATAAATATCAGTGCTACATTGGTCCTACTTAAATAGAAGTAGATAAACATACTTTGTCCTTGGTATATAATCATAGGCTTCTTGGGAGACCCCTCCCAACTCTGAGCAATCCCAGCCATGTATAAAATGGCTTCAGGGAATACTTGCACATCCACAGGATATTTGACCAAACGCTGATAACAGGGATCACTTCGAACCTCGTAGGGCAGGGGGTCATTATACCGTTTAGCATTATACCTATTTTCCTTGTTCAGCAGCTCTAAATATGTAGGGGGAACAATAGTGTCTTGCACGTAGAAAAAGCTACCCTTCCAACCTGTTATGTTTGTGTACACCTTCCCAAACCGGTTGGGTACATCTGCCTCAGGTCTTTTTGCTAGTGTCAACCAATTGCCCCCAGGGTACAAGTTCAAAAATCCTTTTAAAACTGTCAATGTTGATTCATAGCCGTAGGCTTTGCACATCACTATGAATGTGGTTAATTTGGAAAAATCAAAGGGATTAAACCTAGAGATATGAACTTTGTAGTATTGCATAAACTCTAATATCAGTGGGTGCAACGGAATCCTAAGGTTTGAATGACTAAATGCATGTGTATACAGCCCTACGAAACCTGGAGGGGCATCAAAGATACCCTGAGTAGGTTTGGGTAACATCACTTTATGTTCTAGTGGGATGGGATAATCGGCTAAATGATCATGAAGATCTTTTGCAGATAATGTACACTTTTGCTGTTTTATAATGAACTTGGAATCCATTTTTTAAAGGAACAACAACAAGCTATCAGTAAGAAAGAAGGATTACCTTTGTTTCGGAGTGATAGCGATGGCGTTTTACTGCGTGTGAAAATAGTCGGAGAGAGTAAAATGGGTTAGGGTTTCATCTACCCTCTTTTTATACTCCCTTTGGCATTTATTAAACACCGCACACGTGTCCCAAAAGATAAGTATTACTCGTTTAAAATTTTTAAATTTTGAATAGGGATGACTTTTTGTTTACGGGTAAAGTGGGATAGTGTGATTCCTGTAGTGGGCAAAGGTAATAATTATTTTGCATTTAATGCGCTCAGTTAGGTAAGTAATTATCCCCTAACTAACGCAATTTGCAGTGAGATGTAATTTTTTAGAAGCAAGAAGTCGAATGCAATGCCTCTTCGCTCATATGCATCACTTTCGACTGGGGGGCTTGATGATGTACCCTCCGAGTAGCTCGAAGGACACTCCTCCGAGACGTGTCGAAGCCCTTCCATACGAAGGCCCAGGTTAGGATTCCAAAATATCCACAGGCGTCAAACCATTCGTTGGCACGAAGGTTACCTTAGGGGAATTCGCCATTCGCAGCTCTAAGCCCTTCGGGGTATGGTTGACGAAGGAACAATGGATAAGGAACCTCCTGACTTGGTCAAACCCACGATCTCCCTCTCTCTCTTGGCTTCCCCGTCAAGTCTGAGAACGTGGGTCACTAACCCCTAGCAGTTACCCACAATCATGGGACCCCCTCATGATCTCCGACATTCATGCAAGAGTGCCTCTAACCGTATTTCTCCCACTATAAATAGGTTAGACGGACAATGAATTATGGTATGCTCATTTCACACTCATCTTTTTACTTACACACACTTATACAACCATAACTCATACTTACTCTCACGCCGGAGGTGGTTCGCAGGGTCCTACCCCTGCGTAATCACTTAACGTAGTGTCTTAGTATTTCTTATTCTCAGGTTACAGGCGAGTCTTGGCTGGAACATACACCCCTCATTACTTTGATCCTCATCGAAGCCTGGAAGTGCAATCTTTTGCTCAATCAGTAACCGTATTGGAATTATCATTCCACCGCATTTCGATAGTAATCTTGTTGGAATTATCATTCCACATCGTTTCAGTAGTAACACCGTGGATTTGTCATCTAGCCTCGTTTCGTTGGTAACCCTGCTACCGACACTTATACCTCAAGCCTAGTCTTGAACCGATTGTTGAGAAAACTTCCGAACCCTTACCATTCACTCGATGTTGATTTTAGCGACGTCATCTAGTCGACGTTGCTCATTTCCTAAACCGATAATGTTGTGGTCGACGTTGCTTCGCCAACAGCTTTCAGTTAAGGTAGTACCTTACGTGCTGTTGATGTCGTACCTTATCCTCTATTTAGGTACCCCTATCAATAACGATCTAATGACTTGTTTTAGTGAAGTTGTTCACCGAGGTTAACCTATAGATATTATTCTATCGATGATAGTCTGCGACGTCATACCACCTATTGTGGTACTACCTACCCTGTCCAATCAATGTTGTACCTTACACTCCACCGATGAGAAATTCCTTAGTAAACCAACTTAGAGCCGTTAACCTTCACTCGTATTTAAGAATTGAATTGATATTGATCGATAGTCGAACTTCTTTTGGGAACTAGAACTTGGAGTTGAGTATTGAAACCTTCTGCGTTAAGTGTTAAATGCACCAATGAGTCAACCGACTGACTGTAGTTAGTAACCAATACTCTCTTTTAGGAGTCGTACTTTCATCTCTGACCTAGATATCATGCTAAGTCAACCGACCGATTGCTGGTAGCAATCAACATTTTCTAATAGAGACATACTCTGAGCTTCCTAGACTTCTCATCTAGTAGAGATTCCGTGCTCAGCAGAAATCTTGAAATCCTAAGGAGAAACCTGAACCACACTCTCTAGGACAATCACATAATCCTTCTCTCATCCTTCGGGAAACACCGGCTAACCTTTCGGACCTCTCACCAAACGATAAGCTACACCATAGACGAAATTTTGGAAGTAGATCCCCGCCTTTATTTAAGTGGTTGTTAGTAGTCTTACCAACCTATTCACCTCCCGCTAATTAGTAAAATGGAAAGTATGGACGACATTGCTCGTCTCTCCTCATATGGTTATAGAAACACTAGAGAACCCCACTATCTTCTTTTAAGGAGGTGAGAGAGTACTCAATCCTCTCCTTCCGGTAAAGTGACTTGCTCCAATAAGCTAGACCTCACCTTCGAACTCTAGCTCCTTACATTCTTTCCACTATGGCACTTCTATTGGAAAAAGGGAAATCCCCTTGATTCGTTTTCCCTATCTGAGATTCATTTGGTTAGTGCACCTGATTCTCCTTCCTCAACCTTCAACTCACTCTGATACTCTTTAAGGAAGAAGTGCGATCGAAACACCTAAGTTATACAAATAGACTTCTCCGCACGTAAAGGAAACCGTTTGCTTTAGGAAATGTTGATTTCTATCCTTTCCGGATTATGGCAATCGCCACACACCCATTTTTCATCTATTACTTCCTAGGTCCGAGAGAACCGATCTGGATATGCTTGCAGTGTATCATCTCCAGACTAATGGCTGGGGTAGAGAAACCATTCGAACCCTAGAAGAACACGTAGTGTGCCTATCAAGTTTGGCAATGGTTGGGATAAACACCTTTCATTGGCCAACTTCTCCTATAACCATACCTATCACTTTAGTGACTCAAAGGCACCGTAAGAGATCCTCTATGGACGTAAGAGCAAAATTCCGATGATTGGGAAGAAATGGAAATACCCTAACTTAGCAACCCTAAACCTGTTCGAAATAATACCAAGGAAACCGTTTTAAGTTGAGATGGATATGTAAGTTACTCACAAACCATTTGGAGATATAGACAACGTAAATCTCTTGAACCCTCCGAGATAACCTAGAATTAAGCTTACGGATCCTCCATGAAATTATGTGAAGCGAGTAGTAAACGTGAAAACTTAATCCCCGCTATATCAATCCTTCTGAAAATCCTTGCTAGATTGAGACCAGTAGCTCAGAGCCTTAAGCTACCATCAAGACTCAGTAGAGTTCCCAACATTTCATGTGTAATAGGAAGAAATGACTTGCCGATGAGGCAATCTTTACCCCTTTAGGAAATCCTAATCTTTGGACGTTTAAACTTCGTTGACCTATCGAAACCATAGATGATGAAAGCTAGCAACTTTAGTAGAGTTGCCTCTCTGTCTTTGAAGTTCATAGATCCTCGCAGTAAGATCCTAGATTCACATAGGGAACGTGAAGATAAACCCTCGTGCTTTTACACTCACCCCTTATAGACTTTAAAGGATGACTTGAATTGAATCGCGAGGACGCGATTACTTTTAAGGAGGTGAGGCTGTGACAACTCATAAATTCCTCGATGCGTCGTAATTGGAGAAACGTCGATTAGAGCGATCGTTTGATTTAATTTGAGACACGAGTCGTATTTTATATCGTTTTTATTGGAATTAATATTTTAAAAACAATAGCGTAACTCTCGAGTCACGAATCCCTCGTTTACTAGTCAAAACGAGCCTTAAACCAAATATAACGAAAGTTCCACAAAGTTTCATCTAGGGTCCCTCCTATAGTTTCATTACCATCTCTAGGTTTGTTCTATTTACAACTCTAATCCCTCCTGATACTATATATACCCCTCCTCCCCACCACTCTCCCATTTTCACCACTTCTTTCTCTCACTACAAAACACACACACAAATATTTCTCTCTCTCTCTCTCTCTAAAATCCGGCCACCTAAACTAGGGTTCCGGCACCGTCATCTTTTCCGGCCAACTTTCCGGCGACCTCCTCCAACTACACCACCCATCCCATCTTGTAGATCGGGATGTCGTGGTTCTATTTTCATAACACACTCTCCATAAAACTCATACACGCGCCCAAAATCTAATATTTTAGATTCGACACATTTAGGGTTTCGTGTTTAATCACGTTCAAGGGTCTCAAGATTGGCTTGGTTACGAGTCTTACTCGTACATGACACCACCAACAACGGAGGACGTGTGTTAGTAACACACGACCCTCTTTCTTCTCTTCTCTTCTCTTTCACGGTAAAACTAGAACTCGTTCACTTTTATTTTAGTTTATGTTTTGGGTTCGATTACATTTATTATTTAGTCATTTTCGTGGGTTATAAAACTGATAAGTGGGTTATGAAGGGAAAAACGTAACTTGAGATGGTTAAAAACGTGATATAGATCCTTATTAAAACTGATGAATTAATACTAATTGTGTTTTCGTGTGGTCGTGAGTCTCAAAAGGGTGTTTGTATCAGTTTTGATCTCGGGTTGTTCATAGATTTGTTTTGAGGTCGTGATATTGGATGATATGTTGATTCTTGGGTAAAACGTATAAGTTGTGATTTTGTTTCGGACATGAAACTGAGTCGGGTCGATGGGCTGTGTCGGGTCAGTCTCGGGTCATGGCAGTTTGGTCACGAGTTGGATTTGGGTTCTAGTAATTGCTTAATTCTTTTGTCTCTTGGTCACGTTAGGATTTGAATATATATGGGTTACATTGCGCTAGGGTCACCTTTGACCCGGATAATAACTTGGTGTTTGTTTTGCCTTGGTTATAATTTGGAAATATGACATGAGTGATATAGGATACGGGTTCAATTCAAGTGAGACTTGGTAAACGTAGTCGATAAGTATTTATCTTATTGTAACATGAAATATTGAGACTAGTAAATTGGTAAATGGTATAAACAATAAAATAGTTAGAAAAATGAAACGAGTTAATTATATATCAATATCGACCACTAAGGAAACGGTAAACTTAACATCTAAATTATGTAACGATTTAATTATAAGTGACGATATCAGATAATCTATCAAGGTAATCGATATTCGACTCAAATGATTAATAAACAAGTTATGTGTAAGGTGATATAATAAATATTAAGAGCTAACACGCGACTAATAATTGATATCGAATATTTCGTATACGTTATAACTTGTAAGGTTCAACTATGGTTTATAAATTTGGAATAATGTTTTTATACAAATTATATTGATTATAAGTATACCTTATTAAACGTTGACTTAAATGAGTCTAAATGTTTTATCGTCACATATTAACTAATAAAGAGATAATTAGAGATATAATGTCAATGAAAACGGTTTTGTTTAATTGTAAACCTTTATTTAATACGATAATAACTCACATTTTGTAAATACATGATAAGTGTAAATACGGTTTATGAGCTTGAAATAACTATCAATAACAAAATAAAGTGATTAGTATGTTTTACTTTAATAAACGTTTTGGCTTTAATGAGTTTAATATATTTGTTTTGCGATAAACTAAATATTCCGTTTCACATTTAAGCTAATATTGCATTACATAACTATAATGTATTTACGGATATGGTTTAATCTATGACAAACCTTTATTAATTATGATGGTAACACGTGTTTTATAAAACATGTTAGCTTTTATGAACTTGTTTGGAAATATTATTTTGATAAGATAACTTATTTAAGTCGTGATGGTTTGAGAATAAACAAAAGCGTCATTTATAGTACACTATTTACTATACCTTATATGAAGTACTTTCGGGTAAACTTATATAATTACGAATAACGATTGAGAAAACCTTATTAATTGAGCGATAGATGGAAGCTTGTCTTTTATTATTAAACATGTACGTTTGGGGTTATTGGGTAAATTACCAAAACTCACTAATTAACCTATTTATTTTATATAAATAGTTGTCGTCGTTTCCTAGTCTTCGACTAGCCTGAGTATTGTCGGTATTTCTTGACTTTGTCAATGTCTTTTTCCCATTTGGTGTGCGTTCTAGTGGTATGTCTCGACTATGTCGATGTCTTTCCTCTTTCGCGTGAGTTATGTGTCGCGTCTATGTTTCTTACCACCACGCGGAACGTTAAAACTAAACTTTTGAGATAACAATTATAAACTTTTGGGAACGATAACGTACTTTTGAAGATAACGACATGAATGATCCACGAAAACTACAACACATTACTTTTATCGATTTCTTTATCATATGAGCCGTATTTTAAGATTATCGTATACGCATTAGGTTGCGTCACTTCTATTCTATCGTACTTGTCGTACATTCATCTGGATGCCTTGGAGATTAGCTTTTGATGCCAGTCGTGTCAATAGTGAATAGTGTATTGCTGTGGCTTAGGTGAGTTTCATAGCCCCACTTTTATCTACGTTTTTAACTAAATTGGGGTGAGAATCATGCTACTATTTTTGGACCTTTAAAACTATTTGGATTTGCTTATGTGCTTGACTGTTTAGATAGGTGTTCGGTAGTTGTTGTCTTAGACTAGGGTACCGTTACCTAGCTAAGAATAGACCTCTACCTCGACCTAGTCCGGGGTTGGAAATTGTTCTAGATTTTCCCACGATAGTGCTGGACTAGAGTCGCTGGGCCCGAGTGATCCCTGGATGCGGGATATGGATTGTGATCCGGGTAGGATCGGTTGGTGATCCGGTTAGGATCGGTTGTGAACGGTGTTTATCTATCTTAGGTCTTGCATAGCAAATCAACTCCTACAGGTCCACTATGTTTTTTTTATTGAATTTAAACCTATGAACTCACCAGCGTAAGCTGACCTTTTTAGCATGTGTTCTCAGGTTTAAGGCGATAGCTCTCTATTGGAAGACGCTTGGCAAGGGGCATGGTCATAGGCTACTCTGATGAATAAACGGGACCGCTTTAATCATCTTTTGTTCATATTTCCGCACTACTTTCATTAATGTAAACTTAACGTTTTGAATTAATGAATCTTATTCTAAATAAATGGGATAAAAACCATTCTTTGTACCTTATGTTGTGATACCAAGATTGTAGCACCCAAAGGCTCGTATGCTTCCGCTAGACCGTATTTTCGGGGTGTTACACGACGGCGTCGCAATTAAGCCGTGACGCTATCCCCTTCATTTTCCAGCAACTTGAGTATCTCGATTCTTGACTTTGGCCATTTTCTTCATATATTCACGCCTTTTCGTCCGAATAAGTTTCATTCCAGCAATTTACTTTCAAGAGACCTAAAAAGTGAAAATGAACAAAATTAAGTAGTAACGGATAAAAAAGTGATCAATTAAGGGCTTAAATGACCACTCAAAAGTGTACCTTTTAAATCCTTATCATATACATCAATCAAGAATTCAATTCCCTCCTTACCATAAAATTCTTCATTGATGAGTTAGCCAACTCGAACTTTAAAAGTTCCTTCGAAGATGCAACTTTTATAGAATTTGGAAAATGACCCAAAAAAAGTGGCATGTCTATTTATGTTGCCAATGATTCCTCGTGGATTTGAGAATTCACTTCTTCAACCATTGGCCTAATTGGTTATGCTTCCTTCTCTTTATTGATTTCACCGGCTATCCTTGAATCAAACTCATCAACTTCAGACTTAACTTCCTTCCTTCGTTGTGGTCATGTATTAGGGTTAATAAGAAAGTCCAAATCAGGACGATAGTCATATACAATGTTGTCAAATTCATCACCTGAATCCCGAAATTCGTCATCTAAGTCAGCTTGACAAAAATTTGACGCACCATAATTCACGTGTTGGTATTTAATTTCATTTTCCTTCATGAAGATACAACTACTCTTCATAGCAATACCAACCTCCAATGCCATGTACTCCTCCATAGTCATGCTATTAATATCAATACCACACAATAGATTCATCTCCTTCTGCTCTACTTCGTAAGCCAAATATTCCTCCATTATCATGTTGTTTTTGTCAACCTCCTTCATGACCTGTAAAATAAACACCCGTAAACACAGCAGCAGAGATAGACGAAAATAAACTACAAAACATGAAAGATAAAAAGCTAAACACAAAAAATAAAGAAAAGAAAAAACATAACTTGTATACAACGTATATACGATTGTGTCTATACGCCGTATATAAGGTTTATACGACGTATACTATGAAATGAGTATACGCCATACACGCTTGCACAAGCTAATATTAGCAAACTGCAAACCCCAACACAAGAGTTAAACACACAAACACAAAACAAACTCAGATATAAAAACACAACTAATCTACTTTCAAACACTCAAATAACAAACAACACTCATCGGAAATACGAAAAATACTTGATGTGTGCAATCTAATTTAATAATTTATATACCGAATCTAGATGAGACTTCACTAACACTCTCGGGCAGTGAACTTGTTCGTGTATAGTATAGACTCGTTAAGACCGGGTCGTTCGCTTGAGCAAGAGAAATATAAGTGTATAAAAGCAAATAAAAATAAGACAATTATGTTTGAAATCCACATGATTATGAAAATTAATAACTAAAATAACATTAAGTAAATAATGAGGAAATCAATGAATAAAAGACGTGCTCGCCTTGTTAATCACCTATCTTATCAATGACATGAATGTATGTGCAGTGTTCATCTAGCAATTTTCCAGTGAGTTTTAGGTAGTGTAGGTGTGATACGGTCGGCACTCCCTACATGCTTCTTCTTATAGATGCATACGCCGATGGTGAGGGTCACATCCTAGCTATCTTCCAAGCATTAAGCTTCTCAACTGATCTATATCACAATGTTTTTATGTGTTCGCCACGCACTTAATTACTAAGTAAATTACCAGTTTACTGTTCATTAAATATTAAACCCTATAATCTACAACTGTAACGTCGTCAAGCCAATGGTCATGGTCATCACTAAAGGTTACTTGCCAGGTATTTTAATAATTCAAGTAATTATATTTTCAGATGGTCACCTACTAATAAATTACTCTCAACATGTAGCAATGGTAAATTCAAGGACATACGTCTATAAACGCTATATAAATTATTCAAAACAAAGCTAGAATGAGTGTAACAAACATGTCATTAATAAGATAAATTTATAACAAGACAATCACTAAAATACTTATCCTTTCAAAACAAAAGATAAACAAAAGATATTCGAGTTTGAAATATTAGATATAGTATAAACAATCAAATCGATGTAAACAAACGTTTATGATTTGTTAATCTTTTATCCAATGATGATTTGTTGCTTAGAACAGCTGTGGAACCCTCTGAAAATCATCCCAAAACAACTGTAGGCCGTGGGATATTATTTAGGTCAAGTTAGGGATGTATTTATAAGAAAAAATCCCATGTCATAAGTGTATACACAAAATTGAGTATACGACATATACTATGCACCCATACACACATGAAGGTATACGCCTTTAGCTATATACACGAAAGCTGTAAACATCTCTTTTATATTTTCATGGCCACTTGTATCACCTAAAACGAAGGTCGTATGAAGAAGTTATGGTCAAAATACTACAACATCATTTAGAGACATCTCGTACGCATGATACCAACTTACGTCTTTATTTCATTACTTAATTCTTCTATACGGCGTATAAATATAAACATGTATGTTGGATCGATATACTCTGACCAAACTAACTATGTAGCTTGTAAGGGCTTAGCAACCTCGGATAAATCCTAAGTTACTAACAATGAAACACTGAATTACTTTACTAAGTATGCGGAAACTACTTCAATAAAGCTAAGAAGAATAACTTTAAACTTCAATGATTTTATTAATACTTTGAACCTGCTTGATACACAGATTCACTAACAACCCTAATAACTCTAATATTCTCTAATATTGCATATGCATTCGTATTTCTAAAGTCGTATCTATAATGCCAATCTAGGGGTCCTTTTATAGGCATAAGGAATACCCTAGTCGGTTTACAATTATAATTCTTGTACGACAAGTAATACTAAACTAAACTAAGAATATTCTAGAATTACAAAGCTTTCCATTAACGATATAGCAGTTCTTTAGCTTTGCAGTACTTTGATATTGAGCAGTACTTTGACTTGTACTTAGCAGTACTTTGACTTTCTTCAGCACTTTGACTTTCTTCAGTACTTTGTCTTTTTATATCCCAACAATCCTCCCCTAACTTAAATTCTACTTGCTTGATTTCAAGTTCCTTTGTATCTGTATCTTTAACATCTTTTGTCTTTAAGGAAAGATTGTGTCTTTATCTTCAGATTTACTTTGTACTCTCTGTGCTTGTATTATCATCATCAAAGTAGTCTTTATAAGCAATCCTTTTCAGCAACTATCATCAATCTTCATCTTTTCAGCTACTCAGCAACATATGGCAAATTGTACATCAGATCTTAAAGTTTCAGTCTATTCTCATCACTTTCAGGTGTGTTAACTCCTGTGAGAGGTGAATCATTGAAAATTTAATGGATTTTGATGTCTCTTTACCAAAGCCATTAACTCTGGAGTAGCCAATGTTTAGGTGTGTAAAACCATGGTACATTGATAACCATATGATTTTTAGCAAATCACCAGCTATCAACGGATTTGTTTTGTCTTTACCAAAAGCCGTACCCTTTTGGACTAGTTAGTTCTTGCAACCATGGTGAACTAATTACCATATAAATAGTTTTTCCACAGCCTTTACCACAAGCCATTTTTCTTGTGGGCTAGCCAACTCTTTACTATTGCAGATATGGTGAGTCGATTACCATACAACTTATTGGCAAGTTGTCAACCATCAACGGATTTGAGATATCTTTACCAGAGCCGTTTGCTCATGGATTAGCCAGTCCTTTTTTTAGACATGGTGGACTGATAACCTTTTGTTGTAACCATCTCAAAAACCATTTGTTGCTGTTAACTTTTGTTTCAAAACATTTTACACTTAACAAAAGTTTGCTTATTTTCTATTAAAAAGATTTTTACTGGTTTTGCTGCAAGCAGTATTTTGGATAAAATACTGTTTGTCCAACAGTACTTTGAATAAAGTACTTGATTTTTCAAAAATTTATACAATTATGAATCATACCAGTTTTTATGCATCATCATCAGCCATAGTTGTCCATTTGATGAATAGTTCAATAACCATGAGAGCTGTTTCATTCTCCTCTTCGACCTCCATACCATGGTCTAGCATTCTTCTCATAAGATCTCTAGTCAGTGGATATCTTCTTTCTGCTAACATATGGATCATGATCCCATCTTCTAACTCTAAAACATGCGCTCCAGATTCTTCAAAGAATCTCCAACTGGTAATCTCCCAAACTTCTTGGTTTTGCCAGATTTCATTAGTGCTTGTCTCTTCTGTTTCCCAGATAGTTCTCAGATCTCCCAGGAAGACTAAGCCAACTCCAGTTGAAGGAATATGCTCAAAATACTCTTGCACTAGTTGATATAGGTGAAACAGATCCTCTCTATTTATCATGTGCAGTATATCCCTTAGCAAATTAAATACTCTATAGCTTTCATCTTCTCTATGGAACATCAGATAGTCTCCATCCTTTGATTCTACAACTTCAAAAGTAGACATCTTAGACTTCTTTACTGCAACATCTTTGGACTTAGGATGCTCAAAATCTACAACTCTTAAGTAATTTCTCAGCTCATCAACTGTATCTGTTCTCAACTCTATCTTCTTTGATGGTTGTTCATCACCAGTTGTTCTTTTTCTCTTTAAACTTATTTTACTTGCATCCTCATTCTTCTTTTCATCATCCTTAAAAGAAATAATACTATCAACTTACTTTTGATAAGCTTCTCTGACAGCATCATATAAATCTTTTATCTCTAAATATTTCAGCTTCTGTAATCCAGTATATCCTTGACCCTTTAGATAAGCCATCATTGCATTTCTTTCCTTAGCAATACTAGGTGGTCTTTGTGATATAACAGCTGGTTTTTTTGGTATAGCAACTTCAGCATCTAATTGAGCTTGTAGCTTCCTAGTAGCTTCTTCATTCTTAGCCACTTCAATAGCTCTTAATTCTACCAAAGTTAGCTTCTTATTTTTCTTTGTCTCTACCAGTTTTCCTTTGCCTTTGTCCTTTGGATCTAAAGCAGATTGAGAAGCTTGAGATTGTTCTTCAACTCCAGGGATAATAACACCTCTTGGTCGTGACAAATTTTTCAAAATCTGTGCAACAGTCTCATCATCACTTGCAGTGTGCTCTACTTTGGGTGTATCAGCTTTCTCTTCTTGTAGGACTGTTGAAGGACCAGCTTCTTCTTCAAAATTTAGAGTCCTTGGTGTAATAAGCTCTTGTCTATATGTTCCTTGAAGAGCAGCAGTACCTTGATCACCAGCACCTTGATCATCAGTACTTTGTGGCTCAGTACCTTGAGGAGCAATACCTTGAGGCTCAGTTTGCTAAGTTTCTTTAGCTTCTTTTTGTGAATCATCAAATGTGTCAGCATGTTCATAAGCTTGAGCATCTTCATTCAAATTTGGAATGAAGACTGCTTGTGAACCTTCTTGCCTTTAGAAGCCTTCTTAAACTTCTTCCCTTTCTTCTTTTGTAACTTCACTCACAACCTGTGATGTTGAACTAAAGGCCATACAAATTTCTTCAATCTTCTAAATTTGTTGTTCAACTTCATAAGTTGTGCAGCTTGAGCCTCAGCAGCTTTCTTCAATCTCACCAATTCTCTTGTCAAGACATAGTTATCCAGAACCAACCCCTCAGTAGGCATATCTCCCTCATCTCCTCCAGATGTTTGAGACCCATCTGTGGAAGTATAATCATTGGGAGATGATGGTGGGTTAACCTCTGGTTCTGAATCTCCATGAGCAGTATCTTGCACAGATTCAGTAGGTTGTGATGCAGTACCTTGCTGTGAAGTAGTACGTTGAGAAGTAGTCCCTTCTCTTGATCCTGAAAGCTCATGTTCTTCACTTGCAGCAGCTGCATCTCTAACTCCTTGCACTATCTCCATCATATGAGCTGTTAAAGGTGTAACCCTCCCTGAGAATTTTTCACTCTTTCTATCCATGAAAGTGAATACCTTTGGTGGTTGGACTACAACAGGTAGCAAGCTAGAGGGTTTAGGCTCATCCTTAAGCTGTTTGTTCAAGAAGACTTGAACAAATCTTGGGTACATTAACCATGGTGAACCATTGGAGATATGTGATAGCATACCATCAAGAATCATCCGTGAAAAGTTAAACAGATGGTTGGTAGCTAATCCCACTAAGGCAGATGCAATATTTGATCCAAATTGCTCCAATGAAGTACTCTTGGGACTTAAACAATGAAGTAAAACATGAGCTAGGTACTTCCATTGTAGACTAAACAAGGGTTTCTTAAAGTTTGTTTCAGTGAGAGATCCTTCATACCCAATATCTCTTAATGTGTCCTAAAGCACTTGTTTATCGAAACGAATAGCCCCTTCCTCATCATCAAACAGTAAATCTTCTCGAATCGAAGCTTCACTTACTCTAACTATCTTCCCAGCCACCTTAGCCTGAATATAGGATTCATCTTCTTCCATATGAGATCTAGCAGTTGCCCAAAATTGTTGAATCCAAGGCTCGATGATGTCAGGTTCAACCAAAAGAGCATAATTGATTGTGGATCCAGTGAGAAAATCAATTATATCATGAAACAGAACATTTTCCGGTGTTTTATCTAAGTTGGCCACCATGTTATGCTTACTAACTGTGTTTTTGTTCGCCATTGAATGTGGTTATAAGAGAAAATGGGTCGAGGAATGGTGAATGTGAATAAGAGAAGAATAAGGAAAAGATTGATAAGTATAAAGATGAGAGGGAAAATCAGAGGGTAGTTATTTATAGGTAAGATTTAAAAAATCACAGCCCAATTAATACAGTTACCGTTATTTGATTTTTACCCCATCTTTTGACCGTTGGAACAGTACGTTGACAAGACTAGCAGTGCTTTCCACGTAAGCATTACTTTTCAAAGCAGTACTTTCAGATAAACAAAAAGCAATACTTTTCCATCCTTTTCTTCACAATGGCAAAAACATCAAAAAGACATTGTTTATCCTCCCCTTAAACAATGCATAGGACTATTAACTAACTAACTAATAAGTCCTCCCCTTAATTGTAGCTTAATAGTTAATCATACCAATACTCACCACCAAATGATTAAATCTTGAAACATCAAATCCTTTTGTGAGTAGATCAGCTACATTGTCATCTGTGTGGACCTTGACAACATTAATGAGCCTATGCTCATAACAATCTCGAATAAAGTGATGCCTAATCTGAATGTGCTTGGTCTTGGAGTGATAAACTGGATTCTTCACAATGCAAATTGTACTCTCATTGTCAATGTGGATAGGAGTATTCTTAAAATTGAATCCATAATCCAAGAGTTGATTCTGCATCCATAATACTTGTCCACAACAGCTTGCAGCAGCAACATACTCTGCTTCAGTGGATGATGTTGCTGCAATGGTTTGTTTCTTACATTGCCATGAAACTAATCTTCTTCCAAGATACTAGCATCCTCCAGTGGTTGATCTTCTATCATAATTATCACCTGCATAGTCACTATCTGAAAAAGCTTCCAAGTGAAAAGGTGAATCCTTTCGATACCACAACCCTAACTTAGGTTGTTGTTTCAAATAACTAAAAATCCTTTTCACTGCATTCATATGAGAGACCTTAGGTGAGACTTGATATCTTGCACATAGACAGACAGCAAACATGATATCAGGTCTAGATGCAGTTAAGTACATAAGACATCTAATCATTGATCTGTAAAGCTTGACTTCTATAGCTTGTCCATCTTCATCCTTTCCTAATGAGTTGATAGCTTTTATGGGCTTCATAGCATCGAAGTTAAACTTCTTAAGAATGTCAGTGACATACTTATCTTGACTAATGAAGATTCCATCATTTGATTGTTTAACTTGAAGCCCCAAAAAGAAAGTTAATTCACCCATGGAACTCATTTGAAACTCTTGTTGCATGATATCATCTACATAGACTTGAACAAGCATGATATCCTTCTTGTCTCTCTTGATAAACAAAGTCTTATCAATTGCTCCTCTCCTGTAACCATGTTGCAATAAGAAAGTGGAGAGTCTTTCATACCAAGCTCTAGGATCTTGATGAAGGCCATACAGAGCCTTAACAACTTTGTAGACTTTGTTTGGATGTGCAGGATCCTCAAAACCAGGAGGTTGTTTGACATAGACCTCCTCTGTAATCTTGCCATAAAGAAAGGCACTCTTGACATCCATTTGATAAACATGAAAGCCCATATAAGATGCAAAAGCAAGGAATATTCTAATGGCTTTAATCCTTGCTACAGGATCAAACACTTCATCATAGTCCACTCCTTCTTCTTGTCTATATCCTTGTGCAACTAATCTTGCTTTGTTCTTGATGACATTCCCTCTTTCATCTCTCTTAACTCTGAAAACCCATCTTGTACCAATGACTTTCTTTCCATCTGGTAGATCACATAGTACCCAAACTTCTTGAAGTTTGAATTGAAGAAGTTCTTCTTGCATGGCTTCAACCCAGCTCTCTTTAGTTAATGCTTGAGCTACATTCTTGGGTTCTTCTTGAGAGATAAAACAAGTGAATAAACACGTTTGTTGATCCTTATGATTCATCCTGTTTTGTTTATACACAAAGCTAAGTAAAGCATTATGTGGTTTTGAGAAACCTTTAGCTTTGGTTCTTGTGAGCACCCCTGATGTAGAAGGTCCAATGATTTGACCAGTGGGATGATCTTTATGAATTCTTAATGTAGGAGTCTGTGGAACTTCAAGATCATCATCCAAATTTGTGAAATCAGCTCCTTCATTGGAATTTGAGAAAATACCTTCATCATCTAATTCATCATCAGTGTCTTCTAAACCAGGCATGTTAGGATCATACAAATCATCAGAAGTACTGTCAATTAGTGCAACAGTACTTTGGATCAAAGTACTGTGATCTAAAGTACTGTGAGGGTAATCTGTAGACTTACCCTTTTTCTTTACTTCTTCATAAACTCTTCTTTGTTCATCCTCATAATATTGTGCTATTGTTTCTTGAAAAAGCATCCTATTAAGCTCATCTTGAATAGCTTGATCTTCAGCAGACAAAGTAGATTTTGGTTCATCAATACTTTTCTCCTTTTCGACAGTTATAGGTTATTCATCAAGAACATCATCAGGTCTAATATTTACTCCATGAACAATGTACTGTAAATCTTCTTCTGTGTGATCAACTTGATTTTCTTCTCTAACAGGAACATAATTCATAGAAGGAGTCAAAACATCAAGATCAAACATCCAATCAGGACCTTTACCTTTTTGATTTTCTTGATCTTCTAAAAATTCAACATGAAGACAGTCTTGAACCTTTTTGGTGACCTTGTTGTACACTATAAATCCTTTACTATTGGTACAATATCCCAATAAGTATCCTTCATCTGACTTGCCATCAAATTTTCCCAAAGCATCAATAGTATTGAGAATAGTCAGAGGACATCCAAAAGGTTTCATAAAACGTATGTTAGGTTTGTTTCCCATAAGCAACTCATAAGGTGTCTTCATCTGAGGTTTAGTGACTGATACTCTATTCAACATATAACAAGCTGTACTTACAGCTTCAGCCCAAAATTGAATAGGTAATTGAGAATCTGCAAGCATTGTTCTGGCTGCTTCAATCAATGTTCTGTTCTTTCTCTCTGCAACACCATTTTGCTGTGGAGTTCTAGCAATGCTAAACTCCCTCTTGATTCCTTTCTTGGCACAAAATTCATCCATAAACTTGTTCTTGAATTCAGTCCCATTGTCACATCTAATACCTCTTACTTTGAATAGCATCAAAGGTTTCATCTTAAAATCCTAAGAAAAAGACCCAACTAAATCTACTGCAATCATCTGTTACAACTAAGCAGTACTTCTTCTTGTTTAGACTTGCAACAGAAACAGGTCCAAACAGATCCATGTGTAACAACTCTAAAGGATCTCTAATAGTTCTTTCCTCAATCTTCTTGCATGAAGCTTTGTGTTGTTTACCCTTCTTGCACGCCAAACATGAGTGATCATTCTTGTATGTTTTGGAAGGTAAACCTCTAACTAAATTGCCTTTAACCAACTTGTTGATATTCTTGAAATTCACATGGCCTAACCTTCTATGCCACAAATGTGCTTCTTCAAGAGTTGCCTGTGCGACTAAACATGTTGCTCTTTCAAAAGAGTTAAGACTCTTCATATCCAGACTGTACACATCATTAGTTCTTGGTACTCTCAGTATTACCAAGTTATCATCAACAAGCTTGACCTCAGGGGAAGGAATAAGACATTCTGTGTCAGTGAATAACACAAGGTGCTTCTTGTCACAGATCTGAGAGACTGACAAAAGGTTGAACTTGAGATCCTTCACATAACGAACATTCTCAAAATCTATGCTTCCTGCCTTAATGGTTCCTTTGCCAGTAATTCTTCCTCCCCTAGGATCATTCCCAAATGCAACTCTTCCTCCAAAATAAGATCTAAAATCTGACAGAATCTGTTTTTCTCCTGTCATGCTTCCAAAGCAACCACTATCAACAATTAAATGATCTTTAAGCTCCTCTTCTGGGTTGCCCTGCACAAAGATAAAAGATTTAGTTAATTTTAGGAACCCAAGCCATTACTGACTTGTGTTCCCCTTGTGGAGTGACATACTTAAATTCTTTAAGTATGTAATCTTCACTGTTTTTAAGCACATGATCAATTATCTTTGGTTTTTCCAAAACTTGTGTTGGTTTTTCAACAAAACTCTCTTTTTCAGCAAAATTCTCTTTATTGTTTTCAACAAAAATATCTGTTTCACTTTTACTTGCTGAAAGTACTGTTTGTTCCCCATCAGTACTTTCTTTCTTAACCCAGCTGGTTTTAACTTTTTGCGTAGAGTTCTTTGATCTATATACTCTTTTTGAGGTGTAACGCCTTCTAGATTGATATTAATTAGATCTCCTAGGGCTTCCATTCCAAAAAGTGCTAGCAGACCTTGATTGGGTGAAAATCTAGCAGTACTTTGAGAAGGTACTGCTTGAGAAACTTTTGGCTTACCAGTATCATGAAAAGTGTTTGAGGGTACTGGTGGTTTTGAAAAAGATCTTCTCTGGTGAGGGTACCTATAGTCTTTTGAGAAGTTGATGTGGTTAACCCTATGTGAGTGATTCCAAACTGGTTTATTCTCTCTTGGCGTATGGTTGGTAGATCTGGTCTTTGGGAATTTGCTAAGATATTCTGAGTGAAAGTCACAGTTCTTAATCAAATGATTAGGACTAAAACAAACAAAACACAATTTTTGACCCATACTCCCAAAATTTATTCCTTTAGTTCTATGACCAAACCTAACCTTACTTTTTGGTGAATTATGAAAATTATTTTGACCAAAATTATCCCAAAAAGGTTTAGCAGTATTTTGAAAAGTTTTTCTTGAAGGTACTGCTGAATGTTTAGCAGTACTTTGAGTTGAAGGGTACTGCTTGACTCTTAACATTATCATCCTTAGGTTTTTCAACTGTTTCTTTTGGGGTTTCAGAACTAGATGGACCTGAATTAGATTGACCAGTAAGCTTTTTTTCTAAACTCTAAATTGTCTACTCCAAAACAAGAAACATCTGTCCTAAGTGATTGAAAACTACCAGTGGGATGAGGGACTGCATGATAACCCTTGTCTTTCTTAAATTCAGGAGGTGTTTGACTAATTGATTCCTCATTACTAGATGTGTTCTCTTATGTGCTAATGAGTTCATCATCACTAGTTGTTATCTCCTCTGAATCAAGTTGTTCCTTATCACTAGGTGGGTTCTCTTCTGTGCTACTAAAGTCCATACCAAAACCTAGGCCAATTTTAATGTGTGCTCTTTTCTGTTTTTCAACAAAACTAACATGTGAAAGGCCAGATTCTCCCCAAGCAGCAAATTTTTCTAACAATTAATCCCTTTCTTTAGTCATCTTTTCAAGTTCAGAAACCTTACATCCTAACTTCCATTCAATTAATTTTAATTGATAATCCTGTTGCTCATATTTTTCTGCCCAAGCCATTTCATTATTTTCATGAGTTATTATTTTGGCTTCCATTGACTCTAAAGTTATTTGATAACCAGCTACCTCAGACCTAGCCCTTCTACAATTATCTCTTTCAGTTACATAATCTTTAAGCACTTTTTGATAAAAATCATGACACTTAGAGCATACCTCAGAGATAGGTGGTGAACTTGGTGAAGTAGCTACCATAGCAAGCAGAACAGGTTCTTCTTCACTTTCCATGCTCCAATCAAAGCTTCCAAGACCATCTCTTGATCCCAAAGCAGCAAATCCGGGTTCCTCATTAAAAGTTGTGCTCCAATCAATCTCTTCCACTGCGACCATAGAGTGGGTTACTGGTTCATCATCAAATTCAGCACTCCAGTCAACCTCTGATAGATTTTCTTGAGCAACCAAAGCTTTTGGATTTGGTTCAGTAATAGGAATTTCCCTTAGTTCAAGCTTGGGTTTCTCAATCATTCTGTTTGCCTGAAATTTAGAAAACTTGCATTCTCTTGCGAAGTGTCCAGTTCTTTGACAATTAAAGCATTCAATCTTGGACTTGTCAAATGTTATACCCTGTTTGGGTTTGAAGTCAATGCCTCTTCCTGTTTTCTTCATGAACTTTTTGATCCTAGCAGTGATCATAGCAACTTGCCACCTTATATCAATTTATTCAAGAGCATCTTCTTCAATTTGTGACAAATCTTCTTCATAAGTGACGGGTAAAGTGGCTTGCTGAGCAAAGAATGAGCATACAACTTCATCAGAATGGATGGTGTTTGTTGGTGATGAGGTGGGGGTAGGATAAGCAACAGTACTTTTAGCAACAGTACTTTGAGTAGGATAAGCAGTACTTTTAGTGGAAGTACTCATACACCTTTAAGTGGTTGTAAAGATCATCAAAGTCCATAGTGTCCAAACCAGGTTGTCCTCTGATCATAGTAGCAATCAAATGCCATACCGATGGAAAACTTCTTAAGAACTTCAGGATTGTATCTTCAACAGATACCTCTGCTTTGTATAACTCCAGCATACTAAGAAGATTTTGGAATCTGTCATAGTCAGCATCAAGACTTTCTCTTTCACTAACAGTGAATGTTTCAAACTGTTGCTTCAGCAGATTTCTATGCATCTTCTTGGAAGCATCATTACCTCTAAATCTTGTCTTGAGAGCAGCCCATAGTTGTTTTTCATCCTTAGCATCATGGAACTTGAGTAGGTGACCATCAGGAATAGCAGACAACAGTATGTTGAGAGCCTTTTCTTGATTTCTTACTGTTGCTGCTAGCAAGATAGACTTAGGTGGTTTAGGTTGTCCAAGAACTTCTACATGATCTTTAATAACTTCATTACCATTGACAATTACATTCCACAGTGCATGGTCTGTAATAGCAATGTATTGCCTCATCTTCATGCTCCAGAGATCATATTCTCCCTTCTTGATGATAGGAATTCTGAGTGAGGTGATGGATGGGGGTGGTGCAGCTTCAGTCGACATCTTTAGGGTTTGTTGTTAAATCGGTTTCAAGAGTTTCTTCTTAATCAGAGTTTCCACACAAGCTCTGATACCACTTGTTGGATCGATATACTCTGACCAAACTAACTATGTAGCTTGTAAGGGCTTAGCAACCTCGGATAAATCCTAAGTTACTAACAATGAAACACTGAATTACTTTACTAAGTATGCGGAAACTACTTCAATAAAGCTAAGAAGAATAACTTTAAACTTCAATGATTTTATTAATACTTTGAACCTGCTTGATACACAGATTCACTAACAACCCTAATAACTCTAATATTCTCTAATATTGCATATGCATTTGTATCTCTAAAGTCGTATCTCTAATGCCAATCTAGGGGTCATTTTATAGGCATAAGGAATACCCTAGTCGGTTTACAATTATAATTCTTGTACGACAAGTAATACTAAACTAAACTAAGAATATTCTAGAATTACAAAGCTTTCCATAAATGATATAGCAGTTCTTTAGCTTTGCAGTACTTTGATATTGAGCAGTACTTTGACTTGTACTTAGCAGTACTTTGACTTTCTTCAGCACTTTGACTTTCTTCAGTACTTTGTCTTTTATATCCCAACAATGTAAATGTCGTATAAGCCTTGTGTGCACTTTCACGTCCTCGTATCTTCAATTGTATATGGCATATACATGTGAACTCGTTTACGTCGTATACTCTTCCATACTTAGCAGTTTTATTTGAAGTAAATATGTATACGCCGTATACCTAAAATACGGTATACGACCTAAACTTGTACTTCTCCTCTTTTTGGCTGCTTTTATGGCATATTTTGGTATTTTTCACACGAGTTGACTCATAGCACCATATTAAATATTAAAATGAAATAGATAACAATTAAGTACCAAATACCGTATAGATGCTATAAAAACGAGCAATAATCGTGGGATATTGATAGTAAAAATATGTTCTTATTTGATGTCATCGTATGGTCTACAATGGTGTTAAACTATGAGGTGTCACTTAATCCTTTATATTGTACAATGCCACATAAGTGCATTGTGGATGGCCAAATACCCCTCGTATTAATCACTTTATTTCATAGGCTTAGACCGTTTTTTATTGTTTTTTCGTATCTTTTTTCTTCTATTATTTTTTACTTGTCAAACTTTATATTTTATTCTCCGTTGTTAGGATTTAGTAAATCCAAGTATTAAAGTGTCGGTCACCT
Source organism: Chrysanthemum seticuspe (assembly GCA_019973895.1). Classification (NCBI taxonomy): domain Eukaryota; kingdom Viridiplantae; phylum Streptophyta; class Magnoliopsida; order Asterales; family Asteraceae; genus Chrysanthemum; species Chrysanthemum seticuspe. Next base: position 61,563,587 of record BPTQ01000004.1, on the reverse strand, counting down.
CAAGTATATGTAATCGTTAGAAAGCTCGTAGTCGTAGTTATTTAAAGTTAAGTAGTATTTAGTTAAGTAACATCATGGAGGACGGACGGGTCTTTACCCACTGTATGCCTGATCGACAGCCCGTAGGTGGCGATTTGTGTAAGACTATAAATACTCTCTACCTCCCAAGGTAGAGAGTTGGAGCTCATAATAATACTTTCATTTTCTCTCACTAAGTTCCCAAAACCTCTAACTGTTTCTCTCTCTAAAACCTTAAGTTATACGCCCCACTTGATCATGATATGATGTGTATGTGAAATCCAATATGTTACAAATGGTATCAAGAGCCATGGTTTGATCATCTCTCTTACTTATCCTTGGATTTCTAGTGGTTTTATATGGTTTTTGAGTTTGAAAAAGGTTAGTGGTTTTTGCATCATTTGGATCAATTCTTGTGTTAAAGTTTGAATTTTGAGTGTACTTTTTTGTTTAGAATCATTGTAAGTGCTTGGGTTTGGATTTGGAAAGCTTGAATCACTGTGGTTGAGCTTGTTTTGGATTGAAAAGTGTGTTTTTGAAGTTTTTCAAGGTAGCGACTTGAGTCTCGTTGTGAATTTCTTCGTAGCGACTTGCTTCAGTAATTTCTAGCGAGTTGTAGTGTTAGTCGTAGAGACTTGATCTTAGCGACTTGTCTATTTAGACAAGCCGACAAACAGTACAAGTTAGTGGATTCTCCACTACGGCTAGCGACTTGGTGGGGTTAGCGACTTGCTTTTATTATTTCTAGCGACTTGTACTTATTGTTCTCAGCGACTTGATCTTAGCGACTTGGATACTTAGCGAGCTGTTCTTTAGCGACTTGTATGCTTAGCGATTTGGTTTGTTAGCAACTTGTGTTCAGCGACTTGGGTTTTAGCGACTTGTGCTTAGCGACTTGATTCACAGCGACTTGTGGTTTAGCGAGTTGCTACTTAGCGACTTGGTTCAAGGATTATAGCGACTTGGTTAATACTTGTTTCTAATACGGTTTTCTCTTGATTTAGTAAAATCCTGTGAAAGAATCTATTTCCTGGTTTAATCACAGAGTTATAAAATCCCGTGAAATCTGTAAACATGTCTACCAACGTGCCTACAATCATTTCTACTGTAGCTGAGGACGTTCAAGCAGCTGGTTCAGATACTTGTCCACCCATGCTTGACAGAACTGACTACGACTCTTGGGCTCAACGAATTAGGTTGTATTGTCTGGGTAAGGATAATAAAGTTAACATTCTCAAGTCAATTGATGAAGTACCGTATCAGGTTGAGACAACCAGAGACATACTTGACACTGTTGCTGATGGCTCAGTGATATTAGGACTGGACAGACCTAAAATGTATGATGAACTGACTGATAAAGAGAAGAAGAGATACGATGCAAACATCAGGGCTTCTAACATCATACTTCAGGGTTTACCTAAGGACATTTACAAGCTGATCAATCACAACACTGAAGCTAAGGCAGTTTGGGACAATGTCAAGATGCTACTCTCGGGTTCTGAACTAACCAAGGAAGACAGAGAATCTCAATTGTATGATGAATTTGAGCACTTTAAGATGAAGCCAGAAGAAAGTGTCTATGAGTATTACGTGAGATTCCACAAGCTTGTGAATGATAAGAGGAATATCAAAATGACCATCCTAAATATTCAACTGAATTCAAAGTTTGTGAACAACATGAATCCTGAATGGCATAAATTTGTCACATCTGTGAAGCTAACCAAAGGATTGAAGAACACCAACTATGAGCAACTGTATGCATTCCTTCTTCAGAATGAGAGACATGCTATGTTTGAACGAAGGATTCTTGAACAGTTCAAATCTAAGCAGGGAGAAACTAGTTCGTCAGATGACTCTACAGCTTTTTACACCAATGTTGGAATTACCACCAAAGCTTCTCAAGTCATACCCATGGGTAATGGTAATTACAAGCTCAACCCTGATCCATCATATAAGCCTCCTGACCCAAACACATTCATGGAAAACTTCATCAATCAACTGTCTCTCATGGTTAGTCAAAACATGAACTCTCTCCCACACACCAACAATAACCTCAGAATAGCATCCAATCCACACAATCAAGCTACTGTCAGAGATGGGAAGGTTATGGTGCAACCAGTTCAAGAAAGGCAGTATGAACAGGGAAGAGGTGGAGTTGGTAGAGGATATGTGGCAAATCAGAATCGTGGAAGGAATCCAAATCAAGGTCAAGCTAAACCAATTAAGTGCTACAACTGTGGTGGTGACGGACACATAGCAAGGAACTGCACTTCTCCAAAACGCCCTCAAAATGCAAAGTACTTCAAAGACAAGATGCTACTGGTGCAAGCTCAGGATAATGGAGCTATTTTGGATGAAGAGGAATTACTGTTTCTTGCTGAGGGTAATGCCAAGACATATGATGCAGATGTGAATGAGCAGCCGATTCAGGAGATAGGTCATAATCATCAGAATGCCTTTCAAGTTGCAGACTGTGATGCATACGACTCTGACGTCGATGATGAACCTACTGCACAGACAATTTTCATGGCAAGCATTTCTCCAATGGTCTCTCCAAAGGTCTCATCATCACAGCAAGCTGGTTCATCCAAAGAATCAATCATCTCAGAGGTATTAAAACTATATGATGATGTTGATCTGCAAAAGATACATGATAAAGTGCAATCACAGGAAACTTGCGACTCAGATATTGCTAATATGGGTAATAATAATATTGTCCCATATGATCAATATGTGATCCAAAGTGAGAATGTGATTGAACCAAGTAATATATCTTCTGCAGTCAATGATGACTATGTTTTTGATGAATACACTGCATGTGCCCCTGATGATTCTGTCATCTCTGAACTGAATGCCTATAAAGAACAAGTTGCTATTTATGAACAGCGTGCTAAGTTTGAGCTAACTACCCGTGAGCAGGAAATGGATGACCAAATGCGTACAATTATTAGAAAAAGTAATTTTAGAGAAGAAGTGTTAAAACAAGAGTTAAATTCCTTACAAGAAAAGCTTTCAAAAACTGTTATGCAAAAGCAAGAGCTTCAAGATAATGTTAAAGTGCTTAAACAAGAATTCAGTGCTAAGGAATCAAAACTTTTGAATGATTTTTCTAATCTAAAAACTTTGAAAAACAAGCTTGAAAATAAGTTGTACGTACAAGGGAATACCATTCAGACTACTCACATAATCACTAAGCATAGAGTTCTCAGCAATAAGCATAGTATTCCCATTGTAGAGAAACCTAATCCTGAGTATGGTAAGATAGCAAAAGCTGCTCAAAATGTGATCTATGATGGTAATGAAATCCTTAAGCCTAGGCAGAAACCTAGTTCCGCTGAGTGCAAGGAAGAGGATAGAAAACTAGATGATGCATCTAGGGAGAAAATGGACAAGAAGCTTAACGATCTTGCATGTAAAAAGAATAACATAACTATCAAACCCCACGATTACACTTAGGAAAATTGGATCTCCCTGAACATGTTTAAGCTTCAAACTCAATTAACCCCAGAACAGATCTTTTAAAAGAAAGATATGGATAAGCTAAAAGTTAAAACAAACACTCCCCCTTAGGAAAATGCCTGCAGCTACTGTGTATCCTCCAAATACACCAATGCATCTAGTTCCTAGATAGATTTCCACTAATAGCAAAACCTTAATCAGCATGTATGTTTTTTTATCAACTATTCGTTGATTTTGAGAAGACATGTAGGAAGAGAATCACACCTACAGGGATAACTGAGGGGGAAAGGGGTTTTGAGCAAACTAAAGAATGTTATTTAACTGAGGTCATGCCTTTCTTTAAACAATTAAAAGGTCAATTTGAGAATCTTCAAAAAGGAATAAATTCTGATATTAAAGAAATGGAAAAGGAATTTGATGCAATGATAGTTGAGGTCAATAATTATGAACAGGAACTCAAATATAATGAAGTTGAAAGGAAGAACTTGCATATCTTAAATGAGAATTTGATTTCGAGTTGTGTTGCTCAAGATGTGTTTTATACTGTTACTAAGCACTCTATCACTACTTCTCGATTTCATGAATTATCTATTGCATTGAAAGTTTCCCATGATCGTGTCATTGAGCTTGAAAACAAAAACTCAGAACTAAATGAGAAAATTGATGAGGATGATCACGATAATTTGGTAAAACATCTTTCTAAACTAGAAGTTGAACATTTTGATTTGCAACTAAAATATCAACATCTTAAAGATGTTAGGTCACTAGTTTTACAACACAAGCTTAATAGAAAGAGATAAAGGCGATTGAACAATAAACCAAACACACACACACAAAGTAATAGAACCGGTTATGCGTAGAGAGTGAGTGAAAGGAATAAATTGAACAACCAACCCTCAAGTGAGGGTTATACAAGACTATTTATAGGCAAGGAGCTAGGGCAACACTCCCACTCCTTCCCTTTTCCTTATTGGACATGGGCCTAAGCTTATGGGCCTTCTACATAAGCTAGACCTTAAACAAACATAAAGGCCATAATAAGCTACCTATTACATATGAGTAACTAACACTTGAATTAAGGTTTAGGAGTGATTCCAACAATCTCCCCCTCAAGTGTTGGTGATGAAAAACGGTGAAGGCGTTGATGTAATAGTAGCTTTGAAGTCTTCTGACATTCTTCTTTCTTGTGAGAAGAAATGCCTTGATTCGAACAATCTCCCCAGTGTAGAGAGATAGTTTTCTTTGAACAGTTATGCTTTGACGTCATCTTTAACTTTGTTCTTTGATCATTGTTCTTTGTGATGAAAGTGATAGTATGTTGTTGTCTGCATCAAGTCTGCTTCGCTGCTACAGTATCTCCACGTCATTCTTCAACATGCTCACACGCTCTTTGACGTTGGAATTCAGTACTGATGAAGTTCTTTAAGTCTTTTAACTTTGTAGATTCTTTGATTTGACGAAGAATCATTCTGACTGTTGTTTTGCTTTTGGATAAAACTTCAATTAGTGATGATGTTGGTGTGAGCATGAGAAGAATCTGCACGATCATCCCGCTCCGTAGCTTCCATAAGAAGAAAACATGAAAACGGTTAGTAATAAGCGGATTCCGGCACTTACGAGTTTGAACTTCGAGAGTGTTAATAGCATAGTGTGAAGACACAACTCTAATTCTTACAAAGGCCGTTCCTGAACTGGAGTCCCACAAGTGAGATAACGCGATGTACCGAAGTACACCTACAGTTCAGATGAGTTGCTGATGTACACCGAAGCATCACCTCACGACTGTAGACCGTTTGAGACACACTAAGCGTAATCCACGGGGAGTTACCGAAGTGACCTGCTGTCAGGGCTGTTTGATGTTGACCCTGGCAGGAGTTTCCATTCAATCACTGAGGATCACAGTTGTGAACCTCTCATAAATGTTCTCGACAGATTGCTAAGATCTGTGAAGGACTCGATAACGTACCACTGATGTTCTTATTGTTGAACATCAAGTGATGAAATGTCAAGTGTACCTAAGAGATCTTTTGATGAATCTCGTGGCTCTAGACTCAATAGTGCGTTTTGGTTTTCCTGAGCGGAGACTAGGGAGAGGGTCTCCTTCTTCAATACCAGCGATCTCTAAGAGAAAGCCAATAGTTTACGTAGGGTTCCCTGTGAGTGGTTAAGAAGGTTTAGTGCATGCGTCACTGGGTCCATGACGACTTTTAATCTTCAATACCGGCGTCACTAAGTGACAACCAGTAGCATATGAATTGAACCTGGTATCTGCCCTAAGTTGAATAATTTGGAGGGCTATTTCTTTTCACCTTTTTCTTTGCATTTCTTTTTAATTCTTCAACTCCTTCTTTCTCCGATTCTCATTTTCTCCTTTTTTATAATCGTACCTAAGGACTTCTATGTACTAACTATTTGTGATGTCCTTGGGTAGATCCCTCCGGCTCTGGCGGATCATAGGACGGTTATTCCTAACCTTAGTCACCTTATAACTCCATTGCCATAAAACCATTTTTCATGAAAATCTCTCAAAGTGTTTGTGAATGAAAAACATGTTTGAACACTTCAAGAGTTTTAGATTTTCAGAAATACTCCCCCTCCACATGTGCTTAAGAGTTTTTACGGAAATCTGCACAGTGAGGAAAGAGCTCGCACTTTATGAATTGATCAACTCAAGATAGATAATCCCCCGCGAGACACGGTTACGTTGCATAGTTAAAGAGTTACATTATCAGCTTTTAGGTGACAACTAGCTCTAATAACTACCTTGAAGGTGTAGACAAGCCTCGAAAGGTTGTCATACCCGTCAGAGTTCATGTCTACCAAGAGTTTCTCGAATGGTACTTTCTACTCGGACAAGTCCTTTGCGAGACACGTTTACATTACTAGCGAACTAGCTTGAAATTATTACCCGTCCCGGACAAGTCTTTTCGAGTTACTAACAGTTTAGTACCGTCAATTCGTTAGTTAAGTCTATTACACAAAGATTCATTTGCATTTACACAACATATTTCTTATCACATAATTTTCTCCCCCTAAAAAATGGCATATAAAATGTTATTTTTGAAAAGTTGAGAATAAATATGACCATTTCGAGTGTTGCGGGAAGATGACCACTATGAACAATTTGTGAACAAATTTTTAACTCAAGTACTCCCCCTCAACAAGTGATATAAACGGTTGAGGTTTTGAAAATCATACGGGGAAGTACTTGTCCTTTTGAGCAAAACCTTGAAAAATGAAAGGTTTGATAGGTTTTACTCAAAAGTAAGAAGCTTTCGCTCCTTTTGTAAGGATTGTGGCACTGAAGCGTACCATAGGGTCCTTTCTTGACAAGAACGGGTTGTACACTGTTATGTGTGCACAAGCCATAGACATATATAATCACACATCCAAATTTATAATGAAAGAAGCAGTTCAAGGGGTACCAGGAAGTCCAGTGATGTTGCCAGGAGTGCGAACAGGGCGTTGATAGCCGGTGATGTTAATCCTGGGTCGACCACCAACAAAGCTTTCCAATGTTCTGAACTGATCCCTTCTATACAACCTTTCATCAATCATTTTGATGATCCTCCTCACATCCCTTCGATCCTGAGAATTCCATCGCTTAGGAGACCCAATCTTTTGACGTATATCATTCAACCTATAAGCCAATCCGTCCCTAACCATCTTCAAAGTGTGATCCCCAAACTTGTGAAGATCACTACATGCCATTAAGCAATTTCGTTGAAGTTCACTGAGGTAAACGACGCCGAATGGTTTGCTGATGAGTGTATATTGTGAGAGCTGGTTGATGTCGGGAAGATCAAGCTGAGGTGGAGTGAAGTTGACACGGGTCTGATATGATTCAACTGCGAGCTGGGGATCTTCTACACGTTCTTTGATGACTATGTGTCTGATGAAGATGAGCAGTGACTTGATGAATTCACGTTGTACTTCAGTTGAAAATTGCCTCATGCGACCCTGTACTTTGGCAAGGTACATGTCTTCAATGTCATTGATAGACAAATTCTCAAAGTCAGCTTCAGAGAATGCATAATCCCGTTCATCTTGTCTTTTGACCACAATCTTCTTGAGAAAAATGTAGTCCCATTTGGTCGAAAGATCAACGTGTTTGATGGCAACGATACTTTTAGAACTGAACACTGCATGTTGAGACTTCTGAACCTGGCAGCTTCTGTAGTAGATTCTTCGGCGTTCCGGCCAATGGTGAATCCCATACATTGCATCACGGTCATACTCTACCACATTGTTGGAGAACAAGTGGTTAGCTCTTTCCTCAATGGCTATGCAGTTAGAGTATATTGCTGCCGGGAATGGAAGTGTCAAAGATGTAGCATATTTCCTTGAACCATCGCCACCATGTAGAAGAAAATCCAAGTCTCTGTTGAAGAAATATCGGAATGGAATTCTTGGCTCTTCTGGTTGGCCAATTGTCGGTAGTGGTTTTGACCAGTCGGTTTAATATTGAGGGTTGTCCCGTTTGGTGAAGTCGATGTTTGCTTCTAGGTTGAGCCAATCCATGTTGTTAGACATAGCTCGAGCAATGTTCTCAAGGTGATATTCGACCTCGATGGCACTTTCCGAGGTTTCTTTTAGAAGTTGAAATGCTTCATTCTTGATTCGCTTCAACTCGGATTTCGTCATCTTCTTCACATGGAACTTTTTTTGCAGAATCTTAGCATGCTCCAATGTATTACCGTCTACCAGATCTTGACCTTCAGCAGGGTAGGGAGTTGAGTTAACAAGTTTAGAGAACCATTCAAATTCCTCTGTTTTATCGTCATCTAGCCATGATACGACGTCAACCATGGGCGCCTTCTTCTTCTTTTGTTTAGACCTAGATGATGATTCTGGTTTCTGAACTTGTTTGGGAGAGGTGGGCTGTTGTAGGGGCTCACGGACTTCCTCATCGTCACCACCCGTATACTCAAAGTGATCACCGATTTTCTGAGTCTCGGGTGGTAATTCAGAAGAATCCTGAGGTTTATCAGTAGAAGAACGAGGAGGTGACCTTTGTTGTGCTGAAGTCCGTTTGGGTGGAGGTTGCATAGAAGATGATTCACCAGACTTCTTCGAACGTTTATGCTCGTCATTCTTATCCTGATCCTTATCTTCATCGTCGCGTGGACGCTTTGGCCTTTCAGCTTCTTCTCGGCATGCTGATTTGAGTTGATATTCCAGCAATGCTTCAAGCAATTTACCTTCGTGAGAGGCAAGTGTTGCAGATCGTTTGGACATTTGATCTACTAGCCGGTCAACTAACTCAGCATCTAAGAATATTATGGGATCAACTGGATTGATGTTCACGTGCATCGGTGTTGATTTCATAGTCTTCTTGGCCAGGTGAAGTAGATTCGGATAGAGTTGTTTGGTGAACAACTCCTTTGTAACTTTCGGAACAATGTCAAGGAGGTAATTGTGAGTGTAACCTTTGATCATTTCATCCATTTTCCCTTGAAGATCATCTTTCATGAGCTTCTGGACATACGCCCTTTCAACTTTCATCTCGTCATTCTCGTCATGAAGGTACTGTATTTGATCAGCATAGAAATTCATTTTCCTGTAGAGCATGTCTTTCTTTCTGACTTGTTTGACAGCATTCACAATTCTTTTATGAGTTTGAGAAATCCAAGATCGAGTTGGCTTCTTCACTGATTTGGATGTAGATTTGGTTGATCTTTTAGATGGTGGTTGTGAAGAATGAGATGATGAATCTGATGATGAAGAGACATGAGGAGGCTCAGAGTCCTTTGGAGGTGCAGAAGTATCCTCCTTGGAACGAATTGGACTGTTGAGAAGATAATCATCATAATTCCCTTTGCTATCTTGTCCAGATTTAGCTTTTACTTCCGTCTGAGCCTGGGATTCTTCATCAGTCTTTTCTTTTTCAGACTTATCCTTTTCTGGTTCCTCAATGTTATAATCAATAGATTCCTCCACAAGCTTTTTCTGTTGCACAAGAGTGGTGGCACCAGTTCCCTTATCGGGTCGATTAACCACATCAGGATCTGGTGAAGAGTGGACACCACCACTCGACCCTCCGGGGCCACGCATTTGATCTTGTTCAAATTCTTTAGCTTTCTGCAGGTGTCTAACGATTTTAAACTTCTTCCTGTAGGATGTATCCAGTTTCTCTTCTTCTGAGCTATCCTCTTCATAAGGCACAAGTACTGGAGTCTTCCCTTTGCTTATAACTGCTGGTGGACTGGGAGGTTTTGCTATGAAGGAGGTGCTTCGGTTGCAGATTCAGAGTAGAAGAGCTCTTCGTCTGATTGTGTATCTTCAGAGCTTTCGTCCACTAGCTTTCTTTGTGGTTCAAGCTTTGGAATGGGAATAGGACCAGCTTCCTTAGAAGGAACAATATTTTTACGAGGAGGATTCCTCTTGGGGAACTTCCTCTGAGTCTCAGTACTTGCAGCACTCCCTGCACTTCCTCTTCTGGTTTTTCTAGTAGGCGTACCAGAAGATTTTTCATCAAGAAAGCCAACTTTGTTCTCTTTCACAGCTACCAAATATCTTTTGTAAGAGTAGAGCTGTTTGAGTTCATCTGAGAGAAGGAGATCAGGCAATACAGCACCTTGTTTCTTTGTTGAAGATTCCTTGATTCTGACAGATAAAATAGGCTCAGTCAACATGTCGTGATTTTCGGGGTCATTGAGCCTCTTGGGAATATCGGGATGAAGTCCAAGTGCTCTCTGGATCAACAGTTTAGTGTATCTGACATAGGGAATCTTTGAGCCAAGCTTTTTGAGAAATGACATCATGTCATCCCATATCAGAGCTTCAATCTCGATGTGCTTCATGTTGATTAATGACCAAAAAATTTGCAGTTCTATGAGCTTGGGATGCTCATAGCCGCTATCACGACCAGAGACAGATTTGGTAATGATGATGTAGAGAGTTCTCCACGGTTGAGGAATGTTCTTAAGCTCCACATGAGAATGCTTAGTGATAATTCCTGAAGCTTCATCATAGCCAATATCAATCAAGAATTGCAAAACTGTCTCTTCAGCATGTGTGGCATAGAAGTCGGTTGGCTCGATGTCAGGGATGAGAAGAATAGCCCGTAAGTCTGCATGAGTGATGGTGACTTTTTTGTGATTGATAGTCACAGTCACTGCACTTTGACCCTTGATCCTTTGCATTGAATTCCAGAATTGTTGAATGTAGATCTCCGGTACTGTAGCAGAGTGTGAGAGCATGTTCTGGTAGGGATGATTCTTTAGAATATCCACAGCAATGAGACAAGAAGATTCTGAGCATGTGAGGGTTTCAAAGTCAACCCTAAGGTTGTTCTTTCCAATCTTTCTCGGATAGCCATTAGGGAAGATGTCAGCAATTATGAGAACTTCTGGTGCATCCACATTCATTTGAGCAGCCATGTCGTGATCTGAAATAACATTAGTGTAGGATCGTGAATATTATGTTGATTGATTATTCGGGTGGTCTAGGACAATGATTAAACAAGAAAGCCATTAGAGAGATGAAGAGAGTTGAGAGGAGGTTCCTTGAAGAGAGTTGCTTTAGAAAAGTGAAAGGTTTATTCAAAGAAGCCACACCCCTTCCATGGATGGAAGGGGTATTTATACTTACAAACAATACGTCCTCCTATCGGACTGTGGATCAGGCATACAGTGGGTAAAGACCCGTCCTTCCTCCACGGTGTTGCACTAAACTAAACTACGCTAATAACTAACTAATAAACTAACAAATAACGTAACTAATGATATGTCTACGAGCTAACTTATGCTAGATAATACTTGGGGTGACCGACACTTCACTATGGAATTTTCTAATTCCTAACAATCTCCCCCTAAGGGAGGTCACCCCATGTTTTACATTTCGAATCCTAGCATTCTATTTTATCTTCAGTCTTGAGCTCGTAGACTTTAATTCTTCACTTTCGCAATCTTTGTGCTTAAGTAGTGCAACTTCAAAGTCCGCATTGATTTGTACTTTTAGTGGAGGCCTTTAACTGATCCACATCTTTGATGATCTTTGAGCTTTCATTGAGATCATCAGCCACAGTAAATCTCTGGATCACCCTTTATTGTGTTGCCATCATGTGAAGTTGTGACTTTTGGACCGACATGCTCACACTTTTGAATCATGACATCTTTCCATCAGAGTAGCGGAAGCCTTACTGGTTCATGATATTTGCAGCAGCGTAGCAGAAGCATAGTATAAAAATATCAGAACCAGGTTATGTAGATATGCACCAGTCATGATTTCTTCAATTAAGTGTGGTTGCAGTGAACATGCGGCTTTGGATTGACTCCTCAATTCTGATCAGCTGCAATCGTCGGGGTGTACCTGCATATGACAGTTAGCAATAAAGCGCACGAAAGTGTCTTTGATCACTTTCGTTGAATTGAGGTACACGGCCCACGGTTCCCCGTTGATCAGTACAAGTACTGCCTGTGATTAGGTAGGATTCCTAAGAATCTCCTTGACAGGGTTTCGCAGCTGTTCTAGCTGTTCTCAAACCGGAACGTCTCAAAGAAGACAACACGGAGTGAGTGAACCAGCAAATTGAGATTCACTGATTGATGAAAAGTGATTTGAAAAACAATCGCGTATTGCTTGAAGAAAGAGTTTTGCAATACGACGAAGGTTTTATGAGAAAGATCAATTTTCAATCAAAATACTTTTTGTATTAGAGAATGAGTACACATTCGACGTGCTAGCGAAAAGAAGAGATTCGCACATCGAACGGTTTTTCTAAAAGTATTTTTCAATCAGAGATACTTTTTGAATTTGAAATGAATACACATTCGACGTGCTAGAGAAAAGAAGGTTTGCACATCGAATGGTTTTTCCAAAAGTATTCGTCAATTCCATTCCTGGACCAAGGTTGATTCAAGAATGAATCTCCCCATCGTTTCTATCCAGTTGCCACAAGCTTGATCTTACGAGAAGATCTCACATGTCACCCACCAAGAGCTTGTTTGATTTTGGCTCTAGAAGGATTTCCATCTTCATTGTGAATATTTTTACATATCACTCGGATGTTCTGGCAATACCACAAGGATAATGCGTAGGACTCTTAATATATACTTACTTTCCACATTGTGTGAAAAAGCAAGTCTTCAAGAATTTAGTGTCCTAACGAGATATTGTGGATGATCTCTTGGCTCTAGACTCAATTGTACATATTTGGTTCATGTGTCGGAGACTAGGGAGGGGGTCTCCTTCTTCAATATCAACGATCTCTAAGAGAAAGTCGATAGATTATGTAGGTTCCCCGTGAGAATGAAACAAGCCCTTTTAAGAGGAACTTGAGTAGCTTGGGAAGTTTAGTGCAGTGCGTCACTGGGTCCATGACGTCTTGTCTTCAATACCAGTGTTACCTTAGTAACCACCAGTAGCATATGTATTGAACCCAGTTTCTGCCCTAAGGTTGAATTATTGGAGGGCTATTTATTTTCACCCTTTTTACATTCCAATTCTTTTTCATTCTTCAACCCCTTCAGTGCTTACCGAGACTTCACAACTAGAACCTTGTTGGGTTTATTCCAGTACTAGCTGATCGGTGCAAAACCGTCAAGTTTTCTCACGCAAGCTGATCACTTGTGAATGATCAGCCGTAAGGAACTCAAAACAGATCACACACCAATGCAATTTAAGATCAGGAGAATACAGTGGATTCCCGGGTCGTTAGGTCCCACGGAGGATGACTGGTGTTTAACACAATCAGATGTCGAGTAATCACTAAGGATAGTGATCAGTAAGGTTTTTTGAGATTTTTATAAACTACAGGAGATTAAAAAGTTAAAATCTATTAAATAAATGCTATCACTATTTTAAACTAATGTTTTTTGTTCTTTTTGTTTTAATAAAATTTAATTAAAAACTACGTGACGTACAAACAAAAACGTGAAACTACAGCAATATTAACCCTAAAAATATGAAAATGATATTTTTATAAACCTAATGATAAAAGAAACTTTTTTAGAAAAAGAAAACTATTTTTATAACTAATTATCTAATTATTATTAATTAAAAACTATTTTTAACTAATTAATAATAACCTAAATTACAAGAAATTAGGAAATTAAGCTAGAAAATTAAAATTATGAAATGGAAAAGTCTAAAATATCAAACTAGAATTTTCAAAACTATTTTTGTATTTTTATGACTATTTTTCTATTTTCTATGAATTTTAAACTATTAAATACTAATTAAATTACTAAAAATTACCAAATAAACTAAGAAAAATCTGGAAAATTACTTTTTCTACTTTTTATATTTATCTAAACTTAATAAAAATGAAAAGTTATTTTTTTGGACTTTTTCTGAATTTTTTCTATTAAAAGCTATTTAAATAATCCTAAAAACTGTTTTTAATTAAGAAAAATAGCAAACAGTTATAAAAAAATGTGAAAATTTCAGGAAAACTCTAAAATTATACTAGGAATCTATGAAAAATAGAAAAACATGGTGTTGTTTGGAAGAAATTGGAACTGCTATGAAATGAGCTTATGAATAAGCTCTTTAATAAGCCAAATGAACACAAACAAGCACCAACTGATTACCAAAGTTCTAAACTGATAAAATAACTAAAATGCAACTAAGAACAACAAGCTACAACTACTGAATCCCACTGATCACAGAGATTTGATGTTTGTGATTTTCAAGTTAAAACAGATTTGAGTGCTATTTTAAGCTTATGCAGAAGCTTATAAATAAGCTTAATGTAAAAAATAACACTTGGAACTTATAAAGGACCTGGTTGAGAGCAATTTCACCAAAATGCAGATTATGATTTGAGAATTGACTACACCTAACCCTAAACGTTTTAGAAATAAACACAAATCTTCAGAATTTGGATCGAACTAAGTTAGGATAAAGGAGTTTTATGTAGTTGTAGTCAGTAACTTAACCTAGGTTTAGAGTTATTTCAGTTGACAAGAAGTATAGAAGTTTTCAGTTTTTTTCATGATCTTGGACAAAACCCCAGTCTTTCTTCCTTAAAAGTACCGGAATAAAAAATCAGTTAGAGTCATTTTAAACCATGAGAGTTTTCGAGTTGACCAGAAACATGAATAATCGTAAAATCATGTTAAAATGTTAAAAACGTTCTCGAGGTTTATTCGAGTAGAAAAACCTGTATTCTCGGGACGAGGACAGAGTCGTCTATGACTCAAAATGAGTCAAAAACACGTTTCACGTGTCTCGAGTATTCTCGAAAAGTATTAGACGTAAAACCACTTTAACGAGAGTTGGTCCAGGAAATATTCAAGGTTCACAATAAAAAATGTAATTCGAATAAATATTCGAAGACGTATTCGAATTTTATCGTGAGTTTAGACAAAATTGAACTTTTAGTGTTTGTAGTTTAGAGACACTAGTCACCCTAAGTCATCAACATCGAACAACAAGAATCAACGTAAAAT